>CM053606.1:43410260-43468777 GCA_028646535.1 Procyon lotor | reverse complement strand
TTCAATATGAGGTCTGTATCAGTTCTCAAATTGGACACCAAAGGAAAGGCGATTTTTGTAACAAGAATTCCAACCCTTTTGAGGATTCTAGTCTTGAAAGTCAGTACAATGACCCAATTTACTTAAATAGAGTAGATTTTTTAAAAGACATCGGAGATATTCTGCAATTTATATTAAAGTTACCAAACATTAGCTCTTTAAAATAAATTTTCTCTCAGCTGAAAGAACAAACTAGATTGCAATCATAGCTCTGTCATATATAGGTGCGTGACTTGGGCAACTAATTTTATCTTTCTCGGCCTCAGTTTCCTCATCTATAAAAAGAAGATAATGGATCAGATACTCTTTAAGATCCCTTAAACTTTGCCAATTTTCAAAGATGGATGTCATTTTTCAGGTAATGCCAGCTCACTCTTAATCCCTTACTGGGATCACGTTAGTGTCAACTAAAAAAGTCTTTCTCTAGTGCCCAAGGCAGGAATGAATATATCCTTGACCTAATATTCTACCCCTGAATAATTGAGGTGATTGTATAATTAACTTTTTCTCAGAAAGCATAATCCTAATTTTTTTACTCCATCATTCTATAAGAACAAAGAACTGTGACAATTTGTCTTTACCATGCTGGTCTCTAAATGGATACCATTCTTCATAAAGTTCCTAAAAAGTTAGTACAAACAACAACAACAACAACAACAAACAAACAAAAAAGTTAGTACATGTTTTGCTTGTGGAAAAGATCTGATAGGAACTGAGAGAGGGTGATAGCTTTAGCATGGAGCAAAATACCTTCAAAACTCACTGGTTCTTACTTCTGACACTGAAAATTCTTTGTATTCCAGAGGGTCTTCATGAAAACTTGCTAACTTCTGGGTTTAGTTACAAACAGAATTTGAGTATAATTCTAGTTAAAAAACAAACAAGCAAAAATAAAAGTTAGGGCTCTTTACCTTGTTGCATTTTTATAGTAAAATATGGTAAATATTTGGTATGGTAAAGTTAGTTTTCTTTCTAATATCTAGGGAAGGAACAAGATGGTTCATTAATTCCACAGATAAGTCCAAAATTTAGTGGTTTCAACCATATATGGAATCAAAGAGATCTAGGGTGGAATCTTGAATGAATCATTTACCAGCTGGGTAGCCTTAGGCGATTTGATTAATCTCTGAATCTCAAGTTTCTTCCCTACAAAGCACAGATTTCTGTTTATGGCATAAAAATTAGATAATGCATATAAAATGCCTAGAATAGTAAGCACCCAGTAAGTATAAGTTACAGTTAAATGTGAGCTCCATGAGATTTTGCAGAAACCTTGCTCGTTTTGTTCACCTTTCTATCTCAAGTGCTCAGAAAAGTTGCATTAAGTAAAAGATGATTACTCTGCCCAACAGCTCCAACTTCTTTCTGTGGTCTTGCTACATTGTTTATCACGTAGAGATCACCTGGTTTGAATTTCATGCCCTTTAATTTGAGCCATCTAAAAGACAAAAAGCAGAGGGAGAAACCCTACATAGATCACTGATCCCTGGTAAATTAAAAGTTATGAGCATGAACTAAAGACAACCATGACTCACACAGAATAGGAGAATCCCTCATTACAAAATAGGTATCTTTGGAAGTTGTACTAACTACCATTATAAAAGGCCACTATTCTTGGTGAACTTCTGCTTTGGTGAAAGTTTTCAAACAGACAAGTAAATTGGGTTTTAGGGGTCCCTAAATAGTTGAATAGTTGTAATTCAGTCCGATAGAGGACTAAAACAGAAAAGTTCTAGACACTTTGCTCAAGGTCATTCGGTGATCAGCTTGAAATTAGAACTCACATTGCTTAATTTCCTAATTATATTCAATTATTGATCATACTTATTTGCCTCCTATTTTGAGAGAGAATTTGGTTAGTGGTATGAAGCAACATTAGAAAACAAGGTATAGGGGCGCCTGGGTGGCTCAGTCGTTAAGCGTCTGCCTTCGGCCCAGGTCAGATCCCAGGGTCCTGGGATCGAGCCCCGCATCGGGCTCTCTGCTCGGCAGGAAGCCTGCTTCTCCCGCTACCATTCCCTCTGCTTGTGTTCCCTCTCTCGCTGTGTTTCTCTCTGTCAAATAAATAAAATTAAAAAAAAAAAAAAAAAGAAAACAAGGTATATAATGTGTGGTTTCAGTCTTCCTTCGGGGAATTCAGGCTGAATTTGCAACAAATCTTATAAATTTTATAAAGATCATTGATCAGAATCTGCCCATGGGTCCTGCTGCCCTAGATGGAGAATCAATTTTGGTTCGCATTCATATGAGCGTACTTTTAGTGTGGCAAACATTGGTAGAGGATCAGATTGTCCCATCCCCAAACTGCCTAATCAGTCATCTCCTGTGAAATGAGCCAATTTATTGGGTCTCTACATATGGCAAACACAAAACCATACAAAAAGATTCACATTCCAAGATAAACCTACTGCACTCTGATATTCCTACAATTACAGAAGCGAATATGGCTATTCATAAAGTTAAAGCCAATGAATATACAAGACTTAAAAGCAGAAGAGAGAGTTAAGGGAATTTGACAGAGAGGAGGCCAAACTATAAATATGGAACCTGGTATTAAATGTTCTAGGTCCTGATGATAGATGGTTTATGACATGAACTTATATCAAAACCACAGCGACTACTTTCATCTTTCTCCACTCCCATTCCTGTGAGAAGGAAGATAGCAAGCAATAGGAAATGAGAAGAGATAGTTTAGAAGAAACATTACCACAGACAGACCTCTGGCTGAAAACTTGGGTG
The DNA here is from genome assembly GCA_028646535.1 of Procyon lotor. Classification (NCBI taxonomy): domain Eukaryota; kingdom Metazoa; phylum Chordata; class Mammalia; order Carnivora; family Procyonidae; genus Procyon; species Procyon lotor. The sequence continues at coordinate 43,465,999 of CM053606.1, read as the reverse complement.
TCTTGTTCTTTGTACCCAGAGTTGGATATTCCGAGTTATATAAGAGCTCTCAGTTGACTCTAAATCTTCACCTTCATGTCAGCTTGTTTGTAGCTTTTGAGGGGATTTAAGATTCTAAGAGCTAATCTATCTAAATGTAAATAATCGTTTTGGTGTCTCTTCTTTACATGGTAATATTAAGAAAGCATTCTTCTTTTATGTTGTGGAAGTCGGGTAAACCACAGTCAAGATCTGTCTGTGGCTTGAGAGAAGTTGACTTGAATCAGAGATGTGGGTTTGATTTGATTTCCAAATAACTTGAATGGATCACAGAGAGCTAGTTCTTCTTGAGAGGCTGATGTGTACATGTGCATAAAATGTGTATTGGAAGTATATTAATACAATTCTATCTCAACAGATTTAATTCTTAAATGCTACATATACTTGTTTAATCTCCCATTTTAAAAGTAGAAAAGGTTAGATTATAACATCAGGTTAGCTCTCTTTGAAGCAGGTAATAATTAAGTTGATTCACTGTTGCAATTACTGTCAAATCCCCCTTAATTACCAGAGATTTTATAGCAGCTTCATTATACGTCTGCTGTAATGCATTGTGGCCCTAAGGAGAAGTGTTGCAGGAAATTCTGCATAGCATGGATAATTCTAACCTGCAGTTACAGCTTCCAGCAAAAGCTTCTGCACTAAATTTATCTCTTTTTGACATTTCTCCCTGTTACTCAAGCAGTTAAATGAGGTAACATTACTAAAATACCTACCTAACTTTGAAAGTTAGAATTGATTTCTCCATAGACATTAAAAAACAAAAAAAGGGGGATAAATTAGCCTTCAGTAATTCCTAAGAAAGCATTAAACTATTTTTAATAATGAATTTAGTTTATAGCATTCAAATAGATATGAGATCTATATTGAAATCACAAAGCTCAAATACTTCTTATGGAAGTATTTCTTATATTTTATGGATCAATATCCTACAGATATTTCTTATATGATAAGCAAGACAAAATTTATTTCTGAATTCCTAACATCATCTTGAAGAAGATAATCAGCTGCTTTTTTATTTATCAATGATTTTTCAACTAATTTCTGGGAAAAGCAATCACTTAAAAAAGGTCATTTTTAAGTTTCTATATCTCTGCTTATTTTCATTGGAAAAATCTTTACAAATCAGAGCCTGCAAATTGAGTAAAGTTCAAAAAAGATAACTGAATAATAGCTCTCATAGATCCCTTTTTGACCAAGGAATTTACTTCACAGAATATATTAGATTCAGAAGGGGTTGCAGTGTCAATGACACTATTGGCAGCTGTGTTAACAGTTAAGGGCCTGGCTTTGTACAGCAACACAGTTATTAAATTTCTCCAGAGACCATGACTCATTAATCAAATATTCATACATCTCTGTAAATACACACTGAACAGAGAATACCCTCAGAGCTGAGCATCCCAGTACAAGTGCTCTTTCATGTAACACTGACAAAATCCTGAGAACATGCGGTCATGTTTTGCATTTCTAATGCACTGTGTCCTCTTTAATACTCCATTTCCTAAAAACAGAACACAAATGATCTTACTGATCGCAAGTGTTAGAGGGTTACAATTAAAATTATTCCACTATTGCTTCATACCATCTTTTTTTAAAATGAGGACAGTGAATCAATTCTTCTGTTCTTTGTTTACCATCAAACAAGTAATTTTTTCCCAGGCGGATGAAGAAACCCAGGCCATGCTCCTATTAATACAAGAATTTGTATTAGCATGAAAACAACAAATCACTACTTAAACTAGGGAGGCCAAATAACTTAACATATTAGCAGACATGAACTTGCTATATTTTGCAAAGTCCTCAGTCTGCTTAATACCACTGGGAGTTTTCCTCCTATTGTATGGTAACAAAAGGTTCTTTCTCAATTGCAGTCTCTGGAAAATTGGAGTCTGAAAGCCAGGGAAAGAAGAAAAGCTCGAAATGTTGCCTCATAAGGCTACTGGGATCAGACTCTTCACCTCAGGGTGGGCAGGATGTACCATGCAAAGGGAAGAGAGAAAGGGAGCAGCTTACATAAACTTCCCATCTATCTTGAAGTTTCTCAAACAACAGGAACCCGATTCTTGGTGCCAATAAAATAAAAGCAAATCTGTCAAGTGCTAGCTCCTCTCTTCAGCCTGTCCAGTCTACTAACCACACTGCCTGTGTTTTTAATCCCAGTTCTCCAAAATTCTGGCCACATTAGGTCAAAGACTTCCCTCCCTCAGCAGCCCTACTTTCATTCCCAGGCAGTTCAGTCCTCCTCTACTCTGTGCTATTTTTGCTTACTCCTTCTTCTCTGTCCTTTGGAATCTATGATGCATGGAAAACTAGAACAGGCTTTGGAATCCAGAGAGGTTTAAATCCCAGATCTGCAAATTACCAATTGCAATAACTTGGCAAGTTACATTACCATATCTGACCCTCAGTTACTGCATCTCTAAAATGGAAACAGTAAAAATAACTAATTTCCCAGGATTTTTGTGAAGATTAAACTAAGTATACTATTTTATACAATTATGAAATACTTAACAAGTGCCCCCAAAATGGTCATTGTTGCCATTATTATAATTACTGTGATCATCAGTCCTCTCTCTTCACATCAACTCAAACTTTTATTTTTCCTGACAATACTAAGGAATTCCCAAACTCACCAACAGAGACTCTTCCTTCCATTTAAACCTCTCTGATTCCGAGGGGTATCCTTGCATTCCCACTGTCAGATGCTGGCTCCATCACATTCACACTTTCTCCTACTGATGCTCCCACCATCTATTTCAGACACTCAAATGCTCCAACTCCAGACTGCAGCCTGAACTTCTGTCTTGACTAACATTCTTCTGACCTACCATTCCATGTCCCCTACTTTCTTACTCTAAATCCTCTGGTAATCTGGTAAAGTCAATGGACTAATTCCCAAAATATTTTTAAATATAAATGAGATACATATGGCTACAAAGAGAATGGTTGTTAAGATGTTTTTAAACTTGTGACATATATATTTACTTCTTTATCAACACATTAATAAGTCCTCGCAACAAGTCCTACCATAATTTCAAAGCAGTCTAAATATTTCAAAATAATTGCATTAATTATGATTTGAAAGTATTTATGATTTCTTTTAGTGACAAAGTCCTAGGTACTTCTGATACCACTGTACTTTGTTGCCTACATTCTTAGTGGAAGAGAAATACTGTGTTCCAGTTAGATGTTAGCAAAAATACAGATGTAATTTTTTTTGCATCCATGTTCATAGACTCTTGAATTCTTTTTCAGGATTCAAGTTAAGAACCTATACATTAAATGACCTACTGTTCTTTAGCCCCGTTGAAATACACTAATTTCATCCATAGACTATAGAATTATATCTAGGTAAAAGACACTCTAGGGGTAGGGCTTTAGAAATCATCTTCCAGTTCTAAATCTTCACACTTTAAAGTGTTAGAACTAAATCCCAGTTCTCCTGACTTCTGTACCCTTTGTTTCTTCCTTCCTTTGTTGCCTTTCTCCTGTGTTTCTCTCCCAGGCATCTACTTACATAAGTATAAAATTCAGCCTGATAATCAAGACCCTCAGGGCCTTCGATAAACATTTCATTCTTATCACTCATTTTTCTGTCCACATCATCACAGGATGTTTATCATCATCCCCTTACTAAATACCAGCTCCCTAGGCAATAGAACAACCAAAATCAGCCACATGTGTTTCAAATGCACCCTAGGGGATGGCCCTTCACCTTGACCCCACTTCCATTTAGAAAACATGTCCATGGATCCTCTTTCTGGGTCCTTGTGCTGTTTCCTTATTAGCCCAAATACTTACCTCATCCCTGCCTTTATATAAATCATACCAGACTTTTAGCATTCATCTCAAATGCTGCTCCCTCCACCAAGATTTCCTTAACCCCCATAACCAAATGTAAGCTCTCTTAAAACCAAATATTTTATTCTGTAGAACTTCTAAGTCTTCTCTTCCCCTACCAAGTGTGAGTTTTTGGTGTATTTTCCCCACCTTTAAGTAAATTTCTAAGTTCCCTGACAGAAGTGTCACTTTATCTCAATAAATTCTATAGGGCTACAGACATTCAATATTGGAATAGAATTAAAAGGTTTTAGGGGATTTGGGTTTTCTCTCTTTTTTTTCCTAAGTCTTGTTCTCCAGTGCCACTTCCCACAAAATACACTCTTAAAGCCTTTTCAGATCTTAAGGCGACATGAATGAAATTCAAATTTCCAAGATTATCTTGAAAATAAAAAAGTTGGAAGACTTACACTTCCGAATTTCAAATTTTACTAGAAAGCTATAGTAATTAAGATAGTGTAGTACTGGCATAAGGATAGACATATAGATAAATGGAATAAATCTGGGAGTCCAGAAATAAACCTTATATTTATGGTCAGTTGATTTTCAGCAAGAATGCCAAGAGCGTTCAATGGGGGAAGGAATAGTCTTTGCAACAGATAGTGCTGGAACAACGGGATATCCACATGCAAAAAACGGAATATGGACACTTACCTCACATCTTATATAAAAATCAACTCAAATAAGTAAAAAAAAAAATGTAAAAGCTAAAACTATAAAATTCTTGGAAGTATAAGTATAAATCTTTGTAACCTTGGATCAAACAATGGTTTCTTAAATATGACACAAGCAACCAAAAAAATTAGAAAATAGATAAGTTGAACTCTATCAAAATTAAAACGATTTGTGTTTCAAATAATACCATCAAGAAAGTGAACAGAATAGGAGGAAATGTTTGTAAGTTATATATCTGATAAAGGATTTAACTATATCTAGAATATGCAAAGGACTCTTACAACTTAATAATATAAAGACAAATAACCCAATTTAAAATAAGCAAAGAATTTGAATATACACTTTTCCAAAGAAAATATACAAATAGGAGCACCTGGTGGCTCAATGGGTTAAAGCCTCTGCCTTCAGCTCAGGTCATGATCCCAGGGTCCTGGGATCAAGCCCCGCATCGGGCTCTCTGCTCAGCGAGGAGCCTGCTTCTCCCTCTCTCTCTGCCTGCCTCTCTGCCTGCTTGTGATCTTTCTCTCTGTCAAATAAATAAATAAAATCTTTTAAAAAGAAAAGAAAAGAAAATATACAAATGGCCAATAAGCACATGAAAGGTGCTCAACATCAGTAGTCACTAGGAAAATGGAAATCAAAACCATAGTAAGGTGCTAAAAGTCATGGTAAGAAATGTAGGTCTTGCTGCTTAATTCTATGTAATTAACATAAAGATAGAAATAATTATTAGCCTGAGAGCACCTTGGTGGCTCAGTCAGTTAGGTGGCCAACTCTGGATTTCAGCTTAAGTCATAATCTCAGGATCCAGGGCTCCAGCCTCATGTCAGGCTCAGTACTCTGTGAGGAGTCCACTTGAGGATTCTCTCTCTTCCTCTTCCACTGCCCTTCCCCCTGCTTGCACACTCTCTCTCTAAATAAATAAATATTTTTTAAAAGAATTATTAGCCTCAATGAAATGCTTGCTTTGTCAGTCACTATATGTTTGACCAAAAAAGAATAAAAAGAAGAAACATCTAGGCTACGACCTGAACTAAAACCAAGACTCAGACACTTAACCAAGTGTGCCACCCAGATGCCCCCAAACACAATTAAATTTAAGTAATAAGAATAAAAATTCAACCTATTAAACATGCTTAATGTAAACATGAACACAAAATAGGAGGGAATGTAGACAATTGAAAGTAATATATATACTTTTTAAAGATTTTATTTTTGAGGGGCACCTGGGTAGCTCAGTGGGTTAAAGCCTCTGCCTTCGGCTCAGGTCATGATCTCAGGGTCCTGGGATCAAGCCCCACATCAGACTCTCTGCTCGGCGGGGAGCCTGCTTCCCCCTCTCTCTCTGCCTCTCTGCCTGCTTGTGATCCATCTCTCTGTCAGATAAATAAAATAAAATTAAAAAAAAAAAAAGATTTTATTTTTGAGTAATCTCTATACCTGGTGTGGGGCTCAAACCCACAATCTTAAGATCAAGAGTCACATGCTCTACTGACTAAGCCAGCCAGGCACCCAAAAGTATATGTTAAGAGAACAGAAGTGTGAGGTGGATTTTTTTTTCCTGTGATATCTACTTAAGGTATTTTGGAAATAATTTAAATATATGTGTGCATCTCTCCATTAAAGCCCTCTGATTATTAACTAGACTTCTGACCATAAACTCTCTTGACCTGCTCCATTATGTGATCATCCAAGTCCCAGGACTCTTATTGTTACCTTAATCCCAGATCTAATTCCCCATCTTAGATTCATTAACTATAATTTAATACAAGTAAGTTGATCACAATTGTGCTGAGTAAATGGCAAGCAGTATATAAATATCAGTTACAGGGATACCACATTGCATAACTCCAGATAGTGTCATTCACATAACATACACCAAAGATATTGTCCCTTGGAGTTGTGCAACATGGCAGCCCATATCCAATTTCTGGTATTGGTCAGTGTTTACTTTCTTTCAAAGCCTACATCAAATTTTAAATCATCCCAACCTACAAGCCTTCTTAATTCACTTTTTAAATTCATATTTTTAAAGATTTTTTATTTATTAGAGAGAGAGAGATCACAAGTAGGCAGAGAGACAGGCAGCCAGAGAGGGGGAAGCAGCTCCTTGCTGAGCAGAGAGCCTAATGTGGGGCTCCATCCCAGGACCCTGAGATCATGACCTGAGCCGAAGGCAGAGGCTTTAACCCACTGAGCCACCCAGGCGTCCCTTAATTCATATTTTTTTAATCTGTGTCAGTTTACTATGCTGTAATTGCCTATGAGATTTCTAATTTTGTTTACCTTTCTAATTTTGTTTACTTATAACTTCTTTTTAAACCCATGAATTCTCAATTCTCATTAATTTATATTACACAAAAACATTTATAACTAATAACTGAATTTTCCTTTTAATCATTTAAATGGAAGAGAATTCTCTGTGAAATTTTATATTTTACTCTTGAATGACAGTCAGTGTCTGGACTGTTGACTTAAAATAAGGGAAGAGCCAGTAGGAAGAATAACTTAAGATGGTGGAACAGAATTCTGAGCTCACTTCCTCCCACAGACACACCAAGACTGCACATACATACAAAGCAACTCTGAGAATAACCTGAAGACTGGAAAAACAGCTTTTCCACAGCTAAAGACATAAAGAAAAAAAGACCACAGTAAGAAGGGTACTAGGGGCAGAGATGCCATCTGGTCAGGACCACAGCCCCAGTGTGGCAACCCACAAATGGAAGGATATCACAGGTGCAGAGGTCCTCCCTGAAGAATGAGGAGTTCAAGCCCTACATTAGGCACCGCCCACCCTGAGGACCTGCATCAGACAGACAAGCCTCTGTAACATCTGGCTATGAAAATTGGCAGGAATTAACTCCAGGAACTTTGAAAATCAGTGGGGCTTAACTCCAGGAGATCTAGAAAGCTATAGGAAATCAAGATTCTGCTCTTAAACAGCCCATGCACAAACTAACTCCAAGACCCAGCACAGAGGCAGCAGTTTGGAAAGTGCCTGGGCTATACATGAAGATTTACTGACTAATTTTAGGTCAAGTGCTACAGGGGCAAAGATCTGTAGGAACTTTCTCTGTGAACAAAAGTGCTTGTGGGTGCCATTTTTCTTCCCCTCCTGTTTCGGCCAGCATCAGTGGGTACCAGTTCTGACATTCTCCATCTATCTTGCTAGCACCACTCACCCTGCCCTGGCATTCCCCTGCAGACCCACCCCACCCAACCAGCCTTCCCTGACTGGCACTCCTCCAAAGAAGCTCTTGTCCCATAGGATGGAGATAGCCCTGCTCATCAGCAAGCCAACAAGAGTAGTGGCTAGGCCTTGCAGGAAGCCACATTAGGTCTAGCCCTGCCCACAAGTACACCCATGGCAGTTTCAGCCATCCACAAGAGAGCACATGTAGTCTACACCTCAGAGTGCATGGTTCTGATGACCAAGAGGGATTGCACTTCCAGGCCCCACAGAACACCTACATAAGGCCACTCCCTCAAGACCAGGAAATGTTGCTGATTTACCTAATACATAGAAAGTCAGGATAAATGAAGAGACAGAGAACATGTTCCTAATGAAAGAAAAGACAAAACCTTAGAAAAAGAACCAAGTGGAGATAAGCAGACTATCTGATAAAGAGTCAAAGTAATGGTCCTAAAGATGCTCACCAAATTTGGCAGAAGAATGGATGAACACAGTGAGAATTTCAACAGAGAAGAAGATACATTTTTTTAAAAATCAGAGCTGAAGAGTACAATAACTGAAAAGAAAAATACACTAGAGGGAATCAATAGCAGATTAGAAGATGCATAAGAATCAGTGATCTGGAAGACAGGGTAGTGGAAATTAAGCTAAAGAGCAAAAAGAATTTTTAAAAAATGAGGATAGTTTGGGGCGCCTGGGTGGCTCAGTCGTTGAGCGTCTGCCTTCAACCCAGGTCAGATCCCAGGGACCTGGGATGGAGCCCCGCATCGGGCTCTCTGCTCTGCAGGAAGCCTGCTTCTCCCGCTACCATTCCCTCTGCTTGTGTTCCCTCTCTCGCTGTGTTTCTCTCTGTCAAATAAAATCTTTAAAAAAAAAAAATGAGGATAGTTTAAGGGGCCTCTAGAACAACACCAACCATACTAACATTCATGTTATAGGGGTCCCAGAAGGAGAACAGAGAGTAAAGGGGGAGGGGGGGCAGAAAACTTATTTATAGAATTAGTAGCTAAAAAGTTCCCTGACCTGGGAAAGGAAACAGACTTCCAGGACCAAGAAGTACAGAGAGCTCCAAACAATATGAATCAAAGAGGTCCACACCAAGACACATAACAATTAAAATGTCAAAAATTAAAGAATCTTGGGATGTCTGAGTGTCTCGGTTAAGAGTCTGCCTTCGGCTCAGGTCATGATCCCAGGATCCCTGGGATCAAGTTCCACACTGGGCTTGCTGCTCAATGGGGAGTCTGTTTCTCCCTCTTCCTGCTCTTCCCCCTGCTTGCTCTCTCTCTGAAAAACAAAATCTTTTTTAAAAAATTGAAGAATCTTAAAAGCAGCAAGAGAAAAGCAACTGGTTATGCAAGGGAATACCCGTATTCCCTTGGCTGACTGTATATATATACCACATCTTCTTTATCCAGTATCCAGTATTAGCTGATTTTTCTTGGCTGGTTTTTCAGCAGAAAATTTGCAAGCCAGAAAAAAGTGGCATGATATATTCAAATTATTGAAAGAAAAAAACTACAATCAAGAATATTCTACCTGGCACGATTATCATTCAGAATTGAGGGAGAAGTAAAGAGTTTCCCAGGCAAACAAAAAGGAGTTCATTGCTCTAAACCAGATTTATAAGAAATATGGATAAGGCCATAACTAAAAGTAAGAAAATTATGAAAGAAGAAAATCTCACTGGTTAAAGCAAACATATAGTAAATGCAGTGGAGGGTGGCTGGGTGGCTCAATGGGTTAAAGCCTCTGCTTTTGGCTCAGGTCATGATCTCAGGGTCCTGGGATCAAGCCCTGCATCAGGCTCTCTGCTCAGCAGGGAGCCTGCTTCCCCCCCTCCCTCTGCCTGCCTCTCTGCCTAATTGTGATCTGTTTCTCTCTGTCAAATAAATAAATAAAATATTTTTTAAAATAAAATAAAATAAATGCAGTGGATTAACCACTTGTAAAGTTAGTATGAAGATTAGGAAACAAGAGTAGCACCTTTCTACTCACTAGATGGGATGTTGCCCAATTCATGGATCATCAAATAAAGCCAATTAGATCTTCAAAAACAAAAAAAGGCAAAAGTAGTCAAATCAATTATATTTTCAATGATTAGTTAAGGGATACACACGATAAAAAGATATATGACATCCAGAAAACATAGGAGGAGTGAAAATGTAGTGCTTTTAGAATGTGTTTGACAGTATGGAGGTTCCACAAATAGTTAAAAATAGAATTACCTTACAATCCAGCAATTGCACTACTAGGTATTTACTCAAAGGATAGAAAAATACCCATTCTGCTCCCCCACTCATGCATGCATTCTTGCTCTCTCTCTAAAATAAATAAATAAATTTTTTAAAATATGTATTTATTCAAAGGGATATTCAAAGGGATACATGCACCCTGATGTTTATTTATAGCAGCAATATCCACAATAGCCGAAGTATGGAAAGAGGCCAGATGTCTATTGACAGATGATGGATAAAGAAGATGTGGTGTGTATATATATATAATGGAATATTACTCAGCCATAAAAAAGAATGAAATTTTATATTTGGAATGATGTTGATGGAGCAAAAGAGTATTATGCTAAGAGAAATAAGTCAGTCAGAGAAAGACAAATACAATATGATTGCACTCGTATGTAGAATTTGAGAAACAAAACAGATGAACATGAGGGGAGAGGCATAAAACAGATTCAACTATAGGGAACAAACTGAGGGTTGCTGGAAGGGATGTGGGCTGGGGGATACGTTACAGGGGTGTGGGTACTAAGTAAGGCACTTGTGATGAGCGCTTGGTGTTGTATGTAAGTGATGAACCACTAAATTCTACAACTGAAACTAGTATTACACTATATGTTAAGTAACTGGGATTTAAATAAAAACTTGGGGGAAAAAAGGAAAAAAGTTGTATTTTGTATGTTTATTCTATAATTTTGAATTCAGTAATTACTCAGTACATGTTAAAAACTCTTCTGAGATTTTTATATTAAAAAATAGAATGTGTTTGAACTTATATGACCATCAACTTAAAATAGACTATTGTATACAGTGGATATTATATATGAATTTTATGGTAACCACAAACCAAGACCTATAATAGATGCACAAAAATAAAGGGAAAGGAATCCAAGCATAACATTAAAGAAATTCATCAAATTATAAGGGACGAGATCAAGAAAGAAGGAACAGAGAAGAGCTACAAGAACAACCAGAAAACAATGAATAAAGTAGCAATAAGTACATACCTATCAATAATTACTTTAAATGTAAATGAACAAAATGCTCTAATCAGAAGACATAGGGTGAGTAAATGGGTAAAGAAAAAAAACCTATCTGTATGCTACCCAGAAGAGAGTCGCTTCAGACCTAAAGACACATACAGACTGAAAGTAAAAAGATGCCAAAAGATATTCTGTGCAAATGCAAATGAATAAACATAAAAAGCTGGAGTAGCACTACTTCTTTCAGACAAAACAGACCTTAAAGACTGTAACAAGAGACAAAGAAAGGTATTGCATAATGATAAGGGGCTCCATCCAACAAGAGGATATAACAATTGTAAACACCTATGCATCCAACTTAGGAGCACATAAATATATAAAGCAAATATTAATAGGCGAAAAAGGAGAAACTGAAAGTAATACAATAATAGCAGGTGACTTTAAGATCCTATTTGCATCACTGATACAAACAGAAAATCCATGAGGAAACAGTGACTCTGACACATTAGACAAGATGGACTTCCCAGAGCATTCCATCCAAAAAGAATACACATTCTTTTCAAGTGCCCGTGGAATATGCTCCAGGATAAATCATGTGGGACCACAAAAAAAGTCTCAGTAAATGTAAGACTGAAATCATATCAAGCGTCTTTTCCAGCCACAATGCTATTAAACTAGATATCAATTACAAGAAAAAAAAACTGGAAAAAATGTAAATATATGGAGGCTTAACAACATGCTATGAAACAAACAATAAGTCAACAAAGAAAGCTAAGAGGAAATCAAAAATACCTGGAGACAAATGAACATGGAAACACAGTGTTCCAAAATCTATGGGTCATAGCAAAAGCAGTTCTAAAGAGGAAGTGTATAGTGATACAGACCTACCTCAAGAACGAGAAAAATCTGAAATAAACAATCTAACCTTACAACTAAAGGAAAAAGAGAAGAAGAAAAAATAAAGCCCGAAGTTACCAGAAGGAAGGAAATAATAAATATTAGAGTGGAAATAGAGATGGAAGACAGAAGGAAAGAAGGAAAGAGAGTAGGAAGGAAGGAGAGAAGGAAAAGAAAATCAACTAAACTAAGAGCTAGTTTTGAAAAGATAAAATTGATAAACCTTAGCCAGATTCATCTAGAGAGAAAAGGGAGAGGACTTAAAATCAGAAACAAAAGAGAAGTGACAAATGACACCACAGAAATCATAAAGGATTATAAGGAACTATTACAAACAACTATATGGCAATAAATTGGACAACCTACAAGAAATGGATAAATCTCTAGAAACATATAATCTTCCAAATTAGGAAGAAATAGAAAATCTGAACAAACCAATTACTAGTAGTGAAATTGAATTAGTGATTAGCAAACTCCCAGCAAACTAAAGTCCAGGACCAAATAGCCTCACAGGTGAATTCTACCAAACATTTTTTTGAAGTATGTATGTGTGTTTATATTTTAGAGAGAGAAAGTGGGGGAGGAGGGCCAGAGGGAGATGGAGAAAATCTCATGCATACTCCACACTGAGTGTGGAGCCCGACACAGGGCTTGATCCCACGACCCCAAGATCTAGACCTCAAGCCAGATGCTTAACCAGTTGAGCCACCCAGGTGCCCCTCTACCAAACACTTAAAGAAGACTTAATACCTATCCTTCTCAAATTAAACTATTCCAAAAAAATTGAAGAGCAAGGAACACTTCCAGATTCATTCCACAAGACCAGCATTACCCTGATAATAAAGCCCAAGACCCACACACGCACATACACTACAGGCTAACATCTCTCATGAATACAGAAGCAAAAATCCTCAACAAAATATTAGCAAACCCAATTTGACAATATTTTTTTTTTAATTTTTATTTTTCAGAGAGAAATGGAGAGAGAGAGAGCACACAAGCAGGAGGAACAGCAGGCAGAGGGAGAAGCAGCCTCCCTGCTGAGCAAAGAGCCCAATGTGGGACTTGATCCCAGGACCCTGGGATCATGACCTAAGCTGAAGGCAGACACTTAACTGACTGAGCCACCCTCAGGGGACTGAGCCGTCCCTCGACAATACTTTAAAAGGATCATACACCATGATTAAGTGAGATTATTTCAGGAATGCAAGGATGGCTTAGTATCTGCAAATCAATGTGATGCACCACACGTTAACAAAATGAAGGATAAAAATCATATGATCATCGCAATAGATGCAGGAAAAGCATATGACAAAATCCAACATCCATTTGTGATAAAAACTCTCAACAAAATGGGTATAGAGGGAACATACCTCAACATAAATAAAGACTAGATGTGACAATACCACAGCTAACATCATACTCAATGGTGAAAAGCTGAAAGCTTTTCCTCTAAGATCAGGAACTAGACAAGACTGCCTACTCTTGCCACTTTCATTCAACATAGTACTGGGAGTCTCAGACACAGCAGTCATACAGGAAAAGTAAAAGGCATCCACTTACCATGCAAGTGGTAAGGAAAAAGTAAAATTGTCACTATTTGCAGATGACATGATACTGTATATAGAAAACCCTAAAGACTTCAAAAAAACTACTGAAACTAAAACTAATCAATGAATTCAGCAAAGTTGTAGGATACAAAACAAATATGCAGAAATTTGTGTTCCTATATGCTATCATAAAGAGAAATTAAGAAAACAATCCTATTTACAATTGCATCAAAAAGAATGAAATACCTTGGAATAAATCTAACCATGGAAGTGAAAGACCTGTACTCTGAAAACTGCAAGACATTGATGAAAGAAACAAAAGATCACACAAATAAATGGAAGTACATACTATCCTCATGGACTGGGAGAATTAACATTGTCCGTACTACCCAAAACAATCTACAGATTCACTGCAATCCTTATCAGTAGTATTTTTCACAGAACTAGAACAAATAATCCTAAAATCTGTATGGAACCACGGAATACCCCCATACATAACCATACATACCCAAGTAGCCAAAGCAGTTGAGAAAAAACAAAGCAGGAAGTATCACATTCTCAGATTTCAAACTAAACTATAAAGCTATAGTAATCAACACTGTATGGTACTGGAATAAAACCAGACATGTGGAACAATGGAACAGAAAAGAGAGCCCAGAAGTAAATCCACACTTATATGGTCTGTTAATCTGAGATAAAGAGGCAAGTATATACAATGGGGAAAAGACAGTCTCTTCAACAAATGGTGCTGGGGAAAACCAAACAGCTACATGCAGAAAAATGAAACTGGACCAGTTTCTTATAACATGCACAAAAATAAACTCAAAATGGATTAAACACCTAAATGTAAGAACTGAAGTCATAGGCAGTAAACTTTTGAACATTGATCCTAGAAATATTTATTTTGGCTCTGTCTCCTCAGGCAATGAGAACAATTGTAAAAATAAATAATTGGGACTACATCAAATTAAAAAGCTTTTGGACAGTAAAGGAAACTATTAAAATAGGGAACCTACTGAGTAACATTTGCAAATAATATACCTGATGGGTTAATACCTAAAATACATAAAGAATTCATATAACTCAACACCAAAAATACAGTCCATTTAAAAAATGGGCAAAGGACCTGAATAGACATTTTTCTAAGACATACAAGTGGCCAACAGGCATATGAAAAGGTGCCCAATATCACTAATCATCAGGGCAATGCAAATAAAAGACATAAAGAGATTATTACCTCACACCTGTCAGAATGGCTAGTATCAAAAAGACAAGAAATAACAAGTGTTGGAGAAGACATGGAGAAAAGGGAACCCTCCTACACTGTAAATTGGTGCGGCCACTATGAAAATTCCTCAAAAAATTAAAAACAGAAATACCATGCCACTTAGCAATTCCACTTCTGGGTATTTATCCAAAGAAAACAAAAGCACTAATCTAAAAAGATATATGCACCTCTAAGTTCATTACAACATAGAACACAGAAGTGTCCATCAGTAGATGAATGGATAAAGATATGATACATATATATGTGTATATACGTATCAGGGAAAGACGAATAACATTTCACTTATATGTGGAATCTAAAAAACGAAATACATAAATACAGTGAATAAACAGGTGGTTGCTGGAGCAACAGGGGGACAGGGCAAGTGGCAAAAGAGGTGAAGAGCATTAAGAGGTACAAACTTCCAGTTATAAAACAAGTCATAGAAATGTGAAGTACAACACAGGGCACGTAGTCAACAATATGGTAATAATTTTTTATGATGACCGATGGTAACTACACTTTTATCATGGTGATACTTCAAAATGTATATGAATGTCGAATCACTATATTTTACACCTGAAACTAATATAATATTGTATGTCAACTATACTTCAATCTATAAATAATAATAATTAAAGAAGGTTGAATTTCTAAATTTCTGGAGGAACTGGTTACAGAGTAGCACAGTAATTTCCCTAATAATATACGTGTATTTTTCACTTTTAATATATTTTTCTTATTGTGAGAGAATAAGTGAAATTTTATAACTGTAGTTGTGAATGTTTTGGGCCATTGCTTGCCACCAGTAATGTTGAGGACTATAAAAAAGAAAGATAAGAAAATGCTAATTCAAAAATGTGTCTGCAATACTGACTCTAAATATAATATTTTTCAAAGTTTATAGGCAAGGAGAAAGTCTTTATATAAACGTGAAAACCACACAGAAATGCTTAAGATTTCTAAACTGAGTTAAGATTCAAACTAAAAAATGATATAAAATTTATATTTTGGAATAGGATGAGATGTTTCCAGTTTTTTCTGGTCATTGTTCCCCCTTTTCAATTCAGTATCTCAAAATATTCAAATGCTCAACTGAATATAGTACTACTAAATTGTGGTGATTGGCAGTATTGAGGCTATACTAAATAATACACAATATTCTAAAATTTTTGAAAAAATTACTCTTCTTTTTATAGAAAATAGTAATCCCTTAATCCTTTACAAGAAATTGCCTCTTCAATATATTCTGGATATCTTGCTTCTATTCCACTAAAAATTCTTGTTTCCTCCTTATATCTATTTCAATGGAAATTCATATAGTTATGTAGTATTTCCAAGGTGTTTTTTCACTGTCTGTTCTTCCTCATTTCCTGTTTCTGGAAAATTCTTAGAGTGTGCTTTTTTTTTTTTTTTTGGGGTTAGATATGAATATGCAGTCAAAAAGACTTAGGTATACAATGCAAGCTATTGAAGGTGATCTGTGATAAAGCATGAAAAATAACTTTCCTAGTTCCAAAATAATTAACAGAGAAATGGGATGGGGGACTAGATTAGTATGATTTGACCAGAAATACAGTGCTTTCTAGCATGCAATGATAGAAAATAACTAGAGATCTCGAAAAAATTAAGATTTCTGACCTAATGCTGGACATATTATATAGATAAGTCATTTTTGCTGTTTTATTCCTTTAATTCTTCTAAAAACAAGATGGAATTAACATACATTCTTTTAGACATGCTTGCCCCTGGACAATGCTAGGGTTAACAGACACAAAAGTGACCTAAATTTTTAATCCTATGAAGTTGTTTTCTCAAAAATACAGATTTAATGAGGTTAGTTTAATATAAAAAGAGAAAAATGGATACCTTGGGAAATCCTTTTGTATATACTTGCACTGTAAAGAATCTTTTCATTCACTCATTCAGCAAATGACTCTCAACATTGCATGCTGGTGGTTAATACATTGACAAAAGGGGATTCAAAGTGTCAAATCTTATGAGGAAGAGAGAAAAGAAACCTTCGCCATCAAAAAGTCACATTAAGAATTTTCAAAATTTGTTTCTGAAATGTTAATGGTAAAACTAGTATCTTAATATTGATGTGTAAATGCAGGATCCTCCTATAATAATTCTAACAGAACACCCATCTTAGTATCTTGTCTTTTTTTTTTACTTTCCTTTATTCCAGGCTGAAAGAGATCATCCATAAGCTTTATTGACCGAGTTTACTGGCTGTCAGAACTTGAAATGAAATCTGTGTTCAAAACAAAGTCTGAAACCAGAATATACAGTACCTCTATTCTAAATCTAATGATGTAGTTTTGTTGCTGCCTTTCCAATAAAAGTTTAGCACAACTTTTGGCTGGTCCTCAGCTGAAGTTGAACTAACAGGAGAGAGAAATCAATCAGCCTATCTCAATTTTCATGAATGCATGCATTCATTCATACACATTATTGAATACTTTTTATGTGCATATTATGTTGATCATTTCTAATTCAACACATTCTCAGTGATGGGGATGAGTGTACTACAAGATTGGTTGGTTTTTTCTGTACAGTATTCTGAGTATTTTCAATATAATTCAATGTAAAGAAAGTTTCTGCCTCCTCTCACCTCAACTTAGGCCAGGTCTAATTTTAACCTACTTAAAATGATCCCCAAAGATGGTGAGAAAATAGAATGCAAGAATATAAGTCTAAACTTTTATATAGTTCTTGTAAGAGAATACTTACAATCAGTTCTGATTCATTTGAAGATATGAGTACTCTCATTTGATGTGTTTGTTGTAAAATCCTGTGAATACTGCAGGTGTATATAAAGAACAAACTGCAATAGTTTAGACAATACAACTGCAGTGCATAAAATCAAGCATAATACTGGCTTTGTATTCCCGTAATGCTTTGACATTCTAGGAAAATCAGTACTGGACTTAATTTGTCCAGATTTAATCTGGAATAAAGGAAATTTTAGATTTCAGGCCATTTATATCATTGCAATAAACTGTCCTCACAGGGAAACGCCAAACCTGATTTCTGTCATCAGGCATACAAAAGCAATCTGCCCTCTCTGTTTCAGTTTTGTATGCAACTCTAAACCTAACAAATAGGCTTTCTGATAGAAGAGATCAATGACTTTATTAACAGATACACAATTTTATGTCTTTATATGTCACCTTTCTACACTGAAACATGAAATCTCCATAAATAAGTTAATATTTTGCTTTCAGAGAAACAATATTACTTCCCTTCATTATAAATAAAGACTTCATATGAGACAGTGATTTTTTCAAATTAAAGAACTAAAATAATCCTATTAAAACCAAACAAAGGTATTTTATGTTCTCACATCTTTATTAAAGTATATAATCCTGGCTGAATAATAACTCTTAGATTTTTATATCACATATTTGCCTTTCAGTAACACATAACACATTTAAGGCAGAATTACCTTACAGATCGCCTCAACTTCTAAACACCACCACACTGATTCATACAAATAACAAAAATCACATCGAGGAGCATCTGCTGGTATCTTTCTTAGTCCTTATCTTTAGATTTAAAAACTCCATAGTAAGAAGAATTCCCATAAAATTCCATTTTGAGACAGGAAACAAACAGTACTACTGTCTTAAAATTGCCTTTATCTGATTTGATTAGATGAAGTTGTTATTAATAACATAACCTTTAAATTTCTGGGGAAAACCAATATTTTATATTCACTCCTCAGAGAAGACTTGATAGCAAGCAAAATGAGGAGCCATTATAAAATCATATTGCTAAGTATTAACTCACAATTCTACTTATATAATTATATGCATATCACAGTTAACAATTGCTATTTAATATATCCAGACACATCCATAAGTATCCTTTGGTTGCATTAATATCAGGAGGCTATGCAGCACTGAAGATTCATTCTCTGGTCTTCTGGTGGTTAGTGGAAGTGGAAGCTTTTGAACCTATTTGGTGATCCCAATTTGGAGGCCTGTTTCACAAACCCTTCAGAAGACCAGTGGCCTCAGGTGGAAGAATCTGAAGACTGGAAGGCTTACAATTAAGTTAGAGTTATCGTTAGCAGATCTTAGGGAAATAGGAATGCAGCCAGAATCTCTTGATATTTATTAGAAATAAAGATTCATTAAATCATTTCTCTTTCAGAAAAATATCTTTAAAATTTGTGTATTTCCAAATGTTCTTTTTTTTTTAAAGAACATATAAAATTAAGATATTTGTGAAAAGAAGCCAGGTTCAAATAAACTTGTTTCTCGTCATTGTTCCCCCTGCAGAGGAGTTCTTTTCAACAAGCACAAATGCATTAATCTTTAGAGCAAGACAAATTCTTCTGTGCTAAATCTTTTTAATCTTTTCTTTTCCTCTTCTGAGAAAAGGTCTTCTTCATTGGTTGTAGATGTAAAATCATAGTCTCTGGAATGACCATTTACAAAAGTAAATAAGGGATATTTCTCCTTAGAAGAAATTTTCAGCATCTGTAACAGAAAGTACAGAAAAATCCCTTATGCAGAAGTGCACAGTAGGACCACACAACGAAATCTAATGTTTTAGCCCCGAATCTCTTGTTAGTTTCTCTCATTTACATTTATCCAGTACCACTATTTCACTGTTCTGGCAAAAGACAAAAAGTTATTTAGCATTGTAGAGTTTATTTATAGCGAGATACCTGCTTCTCCATTAAGAGTAGACTATCAAAATTAAGTACATTATCATTCATATCCTAAACCCCCCTCCCCAAAGTAAGTCTTCTAATCATCTTCTGTGATTTAAAGGTTTATTAAAGAATCAAGATTTATCTTCTTTTGGTAGTAACAGAAAATCAAACAAAATGGTATTACTGACTATAGTAAAATATTATGAAAGACTGGTACCATTACACAGAAGAAAAACCATTAAACTGAGTCCGAAGGTCCATTCTAAAGTCAGTTCTACAACTTACGTTGATGAGACCTTGGACAAAATCACTCTACCTGACTATCATCTACAAAACGCAGCAAAAGATATCCAATCTCCTTACCTCAGAGAATTGTTAAATTGGCTGAAAGCAATAATAAAAAGTTATTTTAAAAAATTTAGTCTTTTCAGAGTCACATATTTGAAAAAATATTTTTGGAATAATTTGGTAAACATGAAAAATAGTGTTGTTATAGACACTAATAATCCATACCTTACATATTACCTTCCTAAAGCTACATAATTCAGAAGTGAAAAAAGCAGTACCTGGAATTTTGTGGGGAGACCCAACAACCTTTATAACCTCTGTCAATTTGGGATTCATTAACAATCTAACAGCCTACTCTAAACCACTTTAAATCTTTCTGTTAAATAAATTCTATTAAAAAATTAAAACATTAAAAAAAAAAAAACATTAAGAGTGAATAAAATTTTTGAATGACATTGTGGTAGAAACAAACTTTTCTATAGATAACCAGGACCTATAAGGATTCTGAAAAGTTTATGTGAATTACAGAGAATGCTGAAAAAAATATCAACAGTATTTACACATCATTAATCATGATCAATTAATTATAATTTGTTTCTAAAAGATAATTTCAGGGTAAAAACTAAATTCTCCCAAATGTCAATATTCAACTGAAGGATCATCAAATTCTTATATATTACATT
This sequence comes from Procyon lotor, assembly GCA_028646535.1. NCBI lineage: Eukaryota > Metazoa > Chordata > Mammalia > Carnivora > Procyonidae > Procyon > Procyon lotor. Next base: position 43,445,675 of record CM053606.1, on the reverse strand, counting down.
TATATATTCTCTTGAAATGTGGCTAAAATAAATATGTAGCCCTAGCATAAAGATACAATGTTAAAATATTTCATTGAGACAGCTAATATGAAATACATTTTTAAAATTGAATGGGAATGAGGGGCGCCTGCGTGGCTCAGTGGGTTAAAGCCTCTCTGCCTTCTGTTCAGGTCATGATCTCAGGGTCCTGGGATCGAGCCCCGCATCAGGCTCTCTGCTCATCAGGGAGTCTGCTTCCCCCTCTCTCTCTGCCTGCCTCTTTGCCTACTTATGATCTCTCTATCAAATAAATAAATAATCTTAAAAAAAAAATTGAATAGGAATGAACCATTTATTTTTTTTCAAATCTATTTATTTAGCTATTTATTTTTCCCCAAATACTTTTATATTTTCAGTGTTACCAGATTAATTGTTCATGTATGAACCATTTAAAAACAATCAAGTACTTAGAAAAATTAGATGTAATGAAAATCACAACCTATAATTCAAATTGCTCTCCTAAAGTATACATTGCTCAAATTTGTTTTATTTACATTCTATTAAAAGGGAAGAAAGAAAGAAAAGTACAGAAAATAAAAATAATGTGATCAGGCCTCTTTACCTCCAGCCAATGGCTGGAATACAGTTGAAAATTGTTGTCATTTTATTTAATGTCACTTGTAAAAGTTCAGTATCTATTGGGCATTGTATCATTTTCAGATCAGCACAACAAAGCTAATATTATCATCTCTTCATTATTTCAAGATCAATAAAGAAGTCATTTAGGTTTATTAGCGGTTCATCAACTAAGATTCAAATCTGTGACCCAGGGCAAAATGTCAGAAAGGGGCCTTCTGTCCTTTAATTACAAAATATACCTACTTTTTGCAAACTTGCTTGTAGTGTAAAGCCCCCTTACGTGTATTTATTGATTTAGGCTTTGAGAATTACAGTTTTTCTAACTTTTCTTGATTTATTTAAAATATTTTAAAGATTATCAGATGAAAAATATATTAAAGATTTATTCAAATGAACTGAAACTTATGTCCGCACAAAAACCTGCTTTATTCAAAACTGCCAAAACTTGGAAACAACAAAGATGTCCTTCAGTAGGTGAATGGATAAATATACTGGTACATTCAGACAATGGAATATTACTCAGCACTAAAAAGAAATGAGCTATCAAGTCATAAAAAACATGGAGGAACCTTGAGTGCATATCACTAAGTGAAAGAAGACAGTCTGAAAAGGTTACAAACTACAAGATTCCAATAATATGTTCTGGAAAAGACAAAATTATGAAGGTAGTAAAAAGACTAGTGGTTATCAGGGATTCATAGGAAGGGAGAGATAAATAGGTGGAATACAAAGAATTTTTAGGGCAGGAAAACTATTCTGTATGATACTATAATGGTGGCTATATATCATTATACATCTTTCCAAACCCACAGAATATATAATACCAGGAGTGAACTGTAATGTAAACTGTAGATTTTGGGTGATAATAATGACGTGTCCAATGTAGGTTCATCAATTATAATACATGTCTAATGAGGGATTTTGATGGGGAAGGAAGTATATGGAAACTTTCTGTATTTTTCACTCAATTTTGCTATGAAACTATAACTTCAACAAAAAATAAAGCCTATTTAAAGTACATCTATTAAAGGACAAGTGAGTTGAGCAGTAAGGTAAGTGATAACCTACCAGTACATAAACAGGGTATGGCAGGGAAGAAATAATTTTAGAACAAATAAATATAGAATGCCAAAGAAAACTTAGAAATTACTGAGCTTACTCTCATTTTATAAATGGGAGAATTGAGCCCCAAAGGATTTAAATTACTTTCCCAAGATGACTTAACAACAGTAGCAGCAACAATAAAAAGAGATAAACTAATAAGGAATTATTTGGGATATTAGGCCTCAATCACTTATCAGCATTCTTTAAACATTCTTCCTAGCTCCTAAGCACCGTATCAAAAATGTTTTTTCAGGGGTGCCTGGGTGGCGTAGTCATTAAGCGTCTGCCTTTGGCTTGGGTCATGATCCTGGGGTCCTGGGATCGAGCCCCACATCGGGCTCCCTGCTCAGCAGGGAATCTGCTTCTCCCTCTCCCACTCCCCCTGCTTGTATTCCCTCTCTTGCTGTCTCTCTATCAAATAAATAAATAAAATCTTTTAAAAAAAGAATGTTTTTTCAGACTTTTTTAAAAATAACCACTGATTTGAAAATTTGATTCTAAAAACTTTTATCAAAAGTGAAAACTTTAGTTTTCCTTTCTTCTATTACAAGTAAAAACTAAGCTTAAAGTCCCACCATGATGGATAACATAAAAGCTACATGAAAAAAAATCCTAAACTAGGTTATCTTTATGACATACAAAATAAAAGATAACAAAAGTTGGGGCGCCTGGGTGGCTCAGTGGGTTAAAGCCTCTGCCTTTGGCTCAGGTCATGATCTCAGGATCTGGGATCGAGCCCCACATTGGGCTTTCTGCTCGGCAGGGAGCCTGCCTCCCCTCCCTGCTCTGCCTGCCTCTCTGCCTACCTATGATCTCTCTCTCTCTCTCTGTCAAATAAATAAAATCTTAAAAAAAAAATAAATAACAAAAGTTATTTAATAACGGGAAAATTATATAATGTTAAAAGAAAAAGCTATATATAAAATTTAATCTCAATTATGTTAAAATCATTTTAAATATGTATTTTCAAAAGGCTAGAAGGATATACAACAAAATATAAAGTTTTCTATGTGGTAATTATTGGTATCTATGTGGTATTAGTGGTAATTTTTTTTTGTTATACTTCTAATTTCCAAACTTTCTAACATGTATATCTTGGATAGTTAGGACAAAACCATTTTTTAAAGAATTCAAGATAACTGAGTTTACTATCTCATAGTTGTTTTTCAAATGGTGATTCAGTGGTTTGTTCAACAATAATTTTAGAATAGACAAGTCCTCTGTCATATTTTAATAACATGATCAAAGATACACTAAAGCGGCTTTATTATCTAAAAGGCAAATCATTTTTCAGGAGGTCAAATAATTTATCACATTTCTCCTATGTGCTACGTTGACAGGTTTCAAAATCTACAAAAAGCTGGAGGACAGAAGTTAAGCAATTTCTTCCTTCATAATGCTCATAGGTGTGAGGAAGACCAGAGATGGAATCAGGAGATGACCTCTTCCCCCCAGGTTAAAACCTTTAGTTCTAGGCTCTGCCATCACACATTTAAAATTATACGCAGTACAGAGCAATTGAGACCTATGTGGTCTATATTCAAAACTATATTCATAGTGGAGCTACATTTTATGTAGTGGTTAGGTTCTAAAGTCAGCCCCCAATGTGAAAATCAAATAGTCAAAATCAATATAATTAAAATTATCTTCAAAAGGCCTTTAAATTGTTTAAAGGGTGTTATGCATGGTCTTGTGTGTACAACCCTATTCCATGACATGTATAAATGTACAATACACTACAGCCTCCATTAATTTAGAGTACATAATAAAGAGTACACATGGAAAAACACATTCCTGTTTTATTGCAAGAGTTCATGGAGTTGAACTGAAGTAAGTTATATGAACATGTGATACTCACTCCCCTGTCTTCTCTCTGCTCAATCTTAAATTACTGTAACCCAACTTTTACCCCTCACTATACTGAAAATACTCTCTTCTGGTTTTCAAATAAAAAAGGCTTTTATTGGGGTGCCTGGGTGGCTCAGTGGATTAAAGCCTTTGCCTTCAGCTCAGGTCATGATCTCTGGACCCTGGAATTGAGCCCCGCATCGGGCTCTCTGCTCAGCAGGGAGCCTGCTTCCCCCTCTCTCTTTGCCTGCCTCTCTGCCTACTTGTGATCTCTCTCTCTGTCAAATAAATAAATAAATTTTTTTTAAAAAAAAGGTTTTTATTAGTTCCTATTCTCTTGATATTTTTGTAGTTATCAACATTGCTAAGCATTACTTTCTTAAAATATTCACTTCCTTTGATTTCTGTAATATTTTGCTTTCCTTTTCTCCTATTTTCTGAACTATTTCTTCTCTATCTCCTTCATATACTCTACTTATTCTTACATCTCAAAATGCAGATATTAATCAATTATTGATCCTTTATCTTCTTTATATATTCTATATTCTCAAAAATATTATCTATTCTTAGTTTCAGCCATTTCTCTGTTATTATCCATAATTTACAGTTGAGGGAACTGAAAAATATTGAGGGGTTAGGGGACTTGTACAAGTTCACATGGCTAGTAACTCACAGAGCCAGGATTTAAACTTAAGCAGTCTGGTTCTGTTAAAACCACTATACTATACCGCCTCCTACAGTAGGTAGAGGCATGCTGCAATATCAACTCAAACTGATAATCATTTCTGCCTCCCAATATTAGCTCCCTCAGACTTCTCCAGGTTTTTGTCATTGACAACGTTATCTTTATTAGTTAGGAATGGCTTTTGTGCCAACTGACAAAAAATAAGATAAAATACAACAATGGCTTTAGGTACTAGGAATTGTTATCACGTAACAAAAAGTCTGACATTGCTAGCTTTGGTTAATTGATGTCAAACAGTTCCTATAGTTCTTTTGGCCTTTCTCTCATGGTCACAAATAACCACAGAAACCCCAGGTGTTGCGTTCACATTCAGGGCAGGGGCCGGTAGATGTAAAAGGGAATGACAGAACCACATCTAAATCTACCATTTTATCAGAAGAGCGAATTTTTCTCAGATACTTCCAGCACACATCCACTTATATTTCACTGGCCAAACTGTGCTTAAATACAAGGAAGACCAAGAAAAGTGAATATTTGGGCACACTGTTCCCCCAAATTAAAGCAGGATTCTCTCAGAAAACAACAACAAAAAAAGAGAGGTGGATATTGAACAGGTAACTAATGGTGCTTGCACACCATTCAGGGAGGAGAACCATGATAAAAATAAAACAGGGTAATGTAAGTAAGAACAAGAAGGCTTCTATAGGTTCTGTGTCAGAAAAGACCAAGTTAAGACCCAAATGACAATAAGCAATCACACATTAGAGTTCTAGGAGAAGAACATTCCAGGTTGGAAAATCAGCTAGTACGAAGGCTTAGGATGCAAGCACACTTAGCATGTTCAAAAAACAGAAAGAAGGCTAGTGTGGCTCAAAAATAAAGGAAAAAAGGAAGAATGGTTGGTACATTACAGTCAGATCATCCAGGCCCTTGTTAGCCACATTAAACATTCTACCTCTTAAAATTCAACCATAAACATTCCATAACACTCTAATGTTTCTGCTCATGATATTCCTATCATCTAGCTGTCCTTCATACTTCCTTTCTGATCATACAAACTTAATCAGTCCTCAAAGCCCCAGCCCAAAATCCACTGTCAAGTACCTCGTTCTGAAGTGCTTATAACTTTCTCCATAGTCTTACAGATTTGTGTAGCACAAAGATTACAAATATGGACTATGGAACTTAGCCTTTGCTAAAAACCTGGCTAATACCTACAAACCGTATAACCCTGGGCCAATTACTTAACTAGACTGCCTCATTTTCCTTAGACTGTAAAATGTCAGTATTGGTAACATCTATGCCACAAAGTTGTTGTGAGGATTAAATCAGTTAATATATGTAAACCACTCAGAAGATTACCTGGCCTCTAATATGTTGGCTATTATTGCTGTCATTAATTATCACAATGTTAATGTTTACTAAATATATTTTTACAGTCATTTATCTTTAATATCCATTTCATGTCTTCCCAACTAAACAATAAGTCCCTGAAGATTTTAAAAGAAATCAGAGTTCTTATTATTAAAACCCAGAAGTAAAGAAGACCTATGAAAGAAAAATATCCCTCAGATTTCACTTGGAGAGTATATAACTGGGAGGGGAAATATAAGCATAAACATAAACCTGACACACTAAGGTATTTACAAAAAGACATTTACAAATAGCGATGGGTATGAGAAACTGCATACCATTGGAAAAAATGGGAATGTTTGTTCTAGAAGAGGAACCAAACTTATTCTCTTGCTTTGTGAGATGGAGTAAAAGTTACACAGAGAATGATTCCAACTCAATATAGGAAATGCTTTTTTAACAAAAAGGGTCTGTCCAAAAATTGAAAACACTTTGAAGGAAAATACTTAACTTACCATTACCTGAAATGAAGATTAGATAGTCAACTGTCTGGACCATGTGGACTGATGGATAAAGAGGAGACTAGAGAATGGTGCTTATGAACACATATTCTCAAAGTTAAACTGTCTGAGGTCTGAATCTCAGCACCATCTTAGTTGTGACCTTTTATGAAGGTTACTGAACCTCTGTAAGTATAAGATTCCTCATGTGTACAAGGGCATAACAGTACCTACCTCAGAAGGTTTGTGTAGATTAAATGAGATAATATATATCAAGTTGTAGCACAATATCAAACATGGTAAGGACTCCACAAATGTTAGCTTTGGATTGAATAACCCCTAAGATCTCTTAGATATCCAGAATTCAATGGCTTTAATATAAATTTTGTTCTATAGCTAGAGGACAACTGGCTACTTGTAAATATTTTTTCCTGTGTGGACATTCATTCCATAATCAAATAATTTCCTAATACTCACATTTTTATTTGAGATTTTCTGGTCTCGAACATCAGTTCGAGACCTAATACTAACTATTAGGTAGTTAAGTTTATTATTAAAAATTTTGGTGTGCCTGGGTGGCTCAGTTAAGCGGCTTCCTTTGGCTCAGGTCATGATTTCAGGGTCCTGGGATCAAGCCCCACATCAGGCTCCCTGTTCATTGGAAAGCCTGCTTCTCCCTCTCGTCTGCCTGACACTTTGCCCCCCCCCTCACAAATAAACACAATCTTTAAAATAGTCTTTTATTTTATAATTATCTTTAGGCTGAGAACAAGTGGAAAAAAAGGAAGAATAGGTGATGTGAGATAAGATAAAAATAATCTACATCAGGCCTTTTTACAAGATAGCAGAGGAGATACAATCTAAGTTCAGGGATTAGCAAAGAGATATATTGGCAGGATACTTATGAAGAGTGAGCAAGTTCACCTTGCAGAACTTGGAGAGGAAGAGTATATCAAAGCACAAAAACAGAGGTGAGGCACAAAACTGAAAACAAGGAAACTCACGGAAAGCCTACATAGTGACTCAATTCCCAGATCTTTCCTTGCAACCAATACCCATCTCTGCTCCACACTAGCCATCCTACAGACAGAAAAATAAAGATTTATTCTTTGGAAAAACTGAATAAAGATAAGGCCTTTAGTATACCAGGCACAGTGATGACTACAAAAGATAAAGAATTAAGTGAGAATCTAAAAATATTAAACTAGAGGGCCCTCAGCATCCTTCACTTCTTGGTCCTAGAGCACCAGCAAGCAACATACATTCCACAGGGAGATGGCAGAGCTCCTCTCTGAAAAAAAATAGTACAACTCCAGAGAAAAGATTACTTACGAGCACTTGGAAATCACTCAATGAAAAGACAAGCTGATCATCCTAATATGAAATCACCAGCTAAAAAGCCATGCTCAAACACCCAGAACTTCTATTCACCTTTTTAGTATCTCACTCTTAAGTATAAACAGACACAGAAGATCACCAGTTATTTGAGGGAAGGCATCTATGGGAGAACTGGAAGATTAAAACAAAAACAAAAAAGGATCTAGAAGAAAACAAAAACAGCAAAAGAAGCAGAAGAAAATTTCAAAATTACTGTAATTAATTTCCTTGGGGAGAAGAAGAAATAATACATCCATTAAATAAGAGAATACAACAAAAGAAATAGGTGAAAACATACTAGGTTTGTTATAATTCAATTACTGCACTCCTTGATAACTAATAAGACAAACTTATTACAAAATCTCTTTAATTCGTTCCTTCATTCAACAGATATTTATGGATTCCTCCAACATGATAGGCAGTTCTAGGCACTGGGGAAACAATAGTATACAAAACCCCTTATTGAAATTACATTCCAGTAGAGTCGAAAAGTGGTAAATAAGTATGTGTGATGTGTTTATATATAATATAGCAGAATGTGTGTGTGTGTGTACTTAAATGAATAATGCTAAGGAGAAAAATAAAACAAGGAAAGAAGGAAATAACAAATACATAAAGGCCAGGAAAAGACTAAGAAGGTGACAGGTGAATAAAGAGCTGAAAAAAGTGAAGGAGGAAATCATGAGAATGTCTGCAGGAAGAGAATTGCAGGCATAGGAAAACAAGCAGAATCCTTGAAAAAGAAGGACACCTAGTATTTTCAAGAAGGCCAAGTGTGGTTGGACTTGAGAGAGGAAGGGGATAAAGTGGAGGGGGGGGGATTTTACTTACAGAAGGCCTGATAGGTAACTGGAAGAGGCTTTTACTCTGAGTTAGAAAGCTGCTGTAGAGTTTTGAATTAAAAAGTAACATGATGTTAAATTTTAACAAAATCACCCAGGCAGCTATACTGAGAAGATACCCTATAGATTCTAGAACAAGGGACATCAGTTAAGAAGCTACTGCAGTAATCCCAAGGAAGGTATGATGGTGCACCACAGTAATAATGGTAATGGTGAGAAGTCACCAAATTCTAAATATATTCTGAAGGAGAGATGATAGACTTTGCTGTTGAATTGGGTATGGGTTGTGAGATAGCACAAGGGATCCAGGATGATTCCCAGTTTTTAGATGAAGCAGTCAGAATAATGCAGTTGCCCTTCACAGAGTAACCAAATTCTTTTCATTTGGTTTATTTTACTTTACTTCTATAATTTAGTTAAGTTTCTTTGGATGGATTTAAAACAGAACTGTAATGCCATGTTCCTTTCTATACAGAGTACTCATGTAGTAAAATTTCAGTGAAATAAAACTAATTTTATGTTAGGATTTTTAAATGGATTTTTTAAATTTATAGTTCTATTTTTCAACTTAAAAGAATTAAAACAAGTATTTTATAATATTTTGTATTATAAATATTATATTAAATATATATATAAATATTATATTAAAAATATTTATAATATTTCATAAATATAATTATTTAGAGGGCCATGATGAGATTAACCTCACCACCAAGAACAGTCATTAAGAAAAGGAAAAACTGGGGCGCCTGGGTGGCTCAGTCGTTAAGCGTCTGCCTTCGGCTCGGGTCATGATCCCGGGGTCCTGGGATCAAGCCCCACATCGGGCTCCTTGCTCGGTGGGAGGCCTGCTTCTCCCGCTACCATTCCCTCTGCTTGTGTTCCCTCTCTCGCTGTGTTTCTCGCTGTCAAAAAAATAAAAATCTTTAAATTAAAAAAAAAAGAAAGAAATGGAAAAACTAGGAGCACCTGTGTGGCTCAGTCATTAAGCATCTACCTTTGGCTCAGGTCATGATCCCAGAGTCCCAGAGTCCTGGGATAGAGACATAGAGCCCGCATTGGGCTCCCTGCTCGGTGAGTAGCCTACTTTGCCCTCACCCGCTCCCCCTGCTTGTGTTCCCTCTCTCCTTGTGTCTCTGTCAAATAAATAAAATCCTTTTAAAAAAATGGAAAAAATTGATAAAACTGTTAGAAAGCAGATGGAAGCAAGCAAGAAAAGTATGTCTTGAGATGTGAAAATCTTAGGGGATGTACATCGGGAAATGACAGAAGACAATGGAATAAATGTCTTTAAGGTATGGGGGGAAAAACTGCTAAAACAGAATTCTATGCAGCAAAAATATCCTATAATAATAAAGTCAAGCTCTGGGGCACCTGGGTGGCTCAGTCGTTAAGCGTCTGCCTTCAGCTCAGGTCATGATCTCAGGGTCCTGGGATCGAGCCCCGTATCGGGCTCCCTGCTCAGCGGGGAGCCTGCTTCTCCTGCTACGGTTCCCTCTACTTGTGTTCCCTCTCTCGCTGTGTTTCTGTCAAATAAATAAAATCTTTAAAAAAATAATAATAATAAAGGCAAGCTCTTCATCTTCTCATACCCTCCCAAACAGTTCATTTCTAAAGCTACTAGATGAGGCTAAGGAAAACATTCATGCCAGGGTCACGGAAGTCACTCTGGTCTACTGAATGTGTAGAAGCCAGACTGGAACCTAGCAGATATCACTTTAGTCGACTGATCAAAGTTAACATCACCAGTGAAAGGACAAATTGAAATCATATGCCAACTACTAGAACGCAGTAAGAACATAGAATCACTTTCCTTACATACCTTAAAAAGATGCATAACCTGAAAAATCATGAGGAAACATCAGGCAAACCCAAACTGAGGAGATAATCTATAAAACTATCAAAAGTATATTTTAAAAAACAAAACAAAAATGTCCCATAATCTTTCAAAATATCAAGGTCATGTAAAAGTCAAGGAAAGATGAGGAATTACTCTAGATTAAAAGAGATTCAGTATATATAAATGCAACACATTATTCTGAACTGGAGGGTTTTGCTATACAGAGCATTACTGGGACAATTAGCAAAACATGAATAGTTTCTGAGGATTACATGGTAACAATATACAAAGCCACTCTCCTGATTTTGATAGTTGTATTATGGTTAGGTAAGAGAATGTCTTTAGGAATTGGACACTCAATTTTTCAATTATGGGACATCATGTTGGCAACTTATTCTCAAATGGCTCAGGAAAAAAGTTATTCTATATTTACAACTTTTCTATAAGGGTACAATTATTTCAATTTTTTAATGATGACAAAATAAAGTTGCATTCAGGCTAATAAAAACTGAGAGAATTTATCACCAGCAAACAGCACTAAAGGAAACCATAAAGGAAGTTCTTCAGAGGGAAGCAAAATGATCCCAGAATGAAACAGAGTAATACAGGAAAGAATGAAGGGCATCAGAAAGGGTAATACTGACTGTTTAAAACAAAGTGTTTTGTTGAATTTAAAATATATGTAAGATTTAGATATATGACAACAAAGCACAAAAAAAGACTAAGAAAAAAATATTACTAGAGATAGAGGGTCATGTAATTATAAAAGAGTCAATTCAATAGGAAGACTTAACAATACTAAATTTGTATGTAATCAAAATATACAAAACAAAAAGCAAGAGAACTTGAAGGAAAAATGAATAAACCCACAATTACAATTGCAAACTTTTATCACATATCTTACATACTATGCAGGAACAAAAAGGACATGAAAATTTTTAACAACACAATTAACTACTTAGAGATGAGGGAGGGAGAGAAGAAAATTGTTAATAGAAAGATCAGAGACAGAAATAGAACTGTTCCATAGGGATGCTAAAGTCTAAAGAAGTGGAAGATGGAAGAGGTATTGTTTTAGATGCACTCCCAGTAAACCTGATTTCATCATATTCACCTGACTTACAAATTTTCCACCTCTCTCAATTCTCCCAGACCATTTGATTCCCTATCCGAAGAGATTCCATGATGGACCATTTTTCAATGACATAAAAGATACTCCTAACTCTACCAGAAATTCTGCTATCTCTATCACGCCAGACTCTATTGCTTACCTTATCTGCTCCCAATTCAAGGTTTCAAACCACTTAGGCTGTATATTCATGAAGCTAGAAGTCTTAACTTTCTTGTTCACAGTGCATACCCAGCACCAGACAGTCATTCAACATAGTGAGTACTGACTATGGGCCAGGCAGTGTTCTAGATGCTTTGGGATATATCAGTGACCTAAACCGACAAAACATTCCTGCCCTTGTGAAGTTTATATTCTACAGGGGAAGACAGATAATAATAAATGTAACAGGTAAGTAAATTTTGTAGTGTAGTAGAAAGTAGTAAATGCTAAGAAAAAAATAAAATGACTAAGGTTAAGAGGGAATGGTGGGGAACACTGCACCTTTAAATAAGGTGGTCAGACTAGCCTTCACTGAGGAGACATCTGAGCCAAGATTTAAAGGAAGCAAGGGAATCAGTCCTGCAGATATCTGAGGAAAAAAGCTTTCTAGTCCCTCACAATTAGGGTAGATATCTGCAAGGAGGCCAACATGACTAAAGCAGAGTGAAAGAGGGTAGAGTAAGAGATGAGGAGTTGAGGTAAGGGAACGGGGCATGAAAACACACATCATCTGGGCCTTGGAGGATATGGTAAGAACTTTTTATTTATAAGTGAACTGAAAAGTCAATGCAGATTTCTGAGGAAAGGAGTGGTATGCTTTGACTTAGGTTTTGAAAAGATCAGGGAGGCTTCTAAATCAAGAATAGGTTTGGGGGAAGGGGTTTAGAAACAAATTAGTCCATTGCAGACCATAATAGTATCAGCAGAAGTATGAAAAGTGGTCTGATTCTAGATAATATATTGAACATCTAATTGGTTATAGGATATGAGAGAGAGAAAGAAGGTAAGGATAATCCCAAGCTTTTGGCCCTACCAGATAAATTTGCCCTTAAATGGATGAGGAAAATTATGAGCAGAAACAGGCTTGAAAAGGAAGATCAGAATTTGATTTTGGAAATGTGCATCAGACATACAAAGGATGCCGAATGGCATTTGGACATATGTAATCTATAACTGGAAAGAGCGGTTTGAGTTAAAGACATGATCTTGGTTTTAGTTGACTTATATTTGATATTTAATCAAATATTAATTTGATTAATATTTGATTAATATTAATCAAATGTTAATGTTAATAATTTGATTAACATTGACTAGATGAGATCACCAAGATAAAAAAAGACATGAGAACTGAAGACTAAGCCATGGGGTGTTCCAACATTAAGAGACTGGGGAGAAGAGCAGACAAAGGAGAACTGAGAAGGAAAAAATAGTGAAGAATGAGAAAAATCAAGAGAATGGTTGTAGAAGCCAAAAGAAGAAGACGTATGAAGGTGTAGTGGGTGTTCAGCTATGGCAAATATTAATGTTAGGATAAGTGGGATGAAGACTAAGATACGACCAATGGACTTAGCAGTGTGGGGGCATTAGTGACCTTAAGGGTAGTTTTGGCAGAGTGGTAGGGGTGAGAGCACTCAAATCTTGTTGATTACCTGAACTGCCATATTAATGAACTATTAATTTTTTTCTCCTAGACACTCAGATGTAAAGCAGACTTGTTTTTGGGGCTCTCCCTTTCACTTGCCCTCAAGTCCCAGAAACTGCTTGGTCTTAAAGATTTTACTTTCACAAACTCTCAGACCAGTTCCTTCCTCTCCCATCCCACAGCTCTGTCCTTATCCAAGTCTTTGAAAAAGGTATTGCAAATCAATGAAGAAAGGTTAGGCTTTTTAATAAATTATGCTAGAACAACCAGTTATCCATGTTTCCCCAAAGAAGATGCAGATCTTAAGACATACAAGTTCTAAATGTGAAACATAAAACTTTTGGAAGAAATGTGGGACAACGTAGGAAATCTGTGACTTTGGTTATTACAGATTTCTTTGATAAAAAATTCAAAACCCATAAAGAAAAAGATTTATGAATTTGGCTAAAATTAAAGACACCCTTAACAAGTGAAAATAGTAGCCTCGGAGAATATATTTGCAACACATAGAGCCAACAAGTGGTAGTATCCAAAATTATAAATTTGATTTGATTTCCTTCAACTCAACCTTACAGAGAATTAGAGAAAGGGAATAAATAAGAAATTCACAAAAGGGGACCCAAAGGACCAATAAACTTTGATAAGATGCTCAATTTCACTATTAATCAGGGAAATACAAATTAAAACTACAGAGAGATACTTTGTAGTTATATTTATATTTATATACATGAGATTTATATCCATGAGATTGGTTAGAAGCATAAAAGTCTTAAAATATAAAAAAAAAAAGTCTTACAATATCGAGTGTTAATAAGGATGTGAATCATTGGAAATTTTCATATACTCCTTGGTATGATCACTTTGGAGAGCATTTGACAAATCTAAAAATATGCATACCCTGAGACCCAGCAATTCTACTCTACTGTGTCTAGGGTATCTACTGTAATAATCCCAGTTAATGTAGTACATGTAAATGAAGAGATAAGAACAAGGATATTCTTAAAAACATTATTTGTAATTGAAAAATGAAACAAGCTAGATGACCATCAACAAAAGACAGTTTAAATAAAAAGTAGTATATTGCAAAATGTACTACCATTCATCAGGTATGAATAAGCTAGACCAATACATATAGATCTAATTTCTAAGTCACTATTAAATGAAAAAGCAAATTGCAGGATATATACATTTTCATATAAAAATATCATTTGTGATAAATTTACTAACATGCAAGGTAATATATGTTGTTTATGGATATATGTAAAGTATGAGTATTATATACTAACTTAGGATAATAGTTGCCACTGGGAAGGAAGGAAGAGAATAAGGTTGAGGAAGGTTAAAATGCTTCCTTTATATCTGTATTTTTCCCCTTATGCTCAATGGTAGCACATTGGTATTTATTATGTTATTCTCTATATTTCTGTATGCTTGAAATTTAAAAAACTAATTTAATAAAGTCAACATATTGCTAAATTACAAAACTCTTCAGCCTGGCATTCAAGACTCTCCACCATATTATCCAACTTCCTTTTCTAGCCTCATCCTTTGCTCTTTCCTACAGCAGTGTTTCCCAAGCGTTGGACACATATATGCCCCCTTCATAATTTTTTTTATGTACACCATCTCTGTTACGATTATTGATTCTTTTTTTTCCATAGTTTTTAACTTAAATAGCCTTGTACAAATCACTAGTTAGGAGGAAATCACGTTTACTATGCCACTTATATTTTTCTAATATGAATATAAATAAATACATGTGAATTAAAATATGTATCCTGGTGCTACCTAAAAACATTAAGTATCACACTTTGGGTTGCAATCTTACACCAGTGGTTCTCAAATTTGGTATACAAGACTACTTGGGAGGCTTATTAGAACTGGAGAATCCTAATTTAGGCAGTCAGAAGACAAGAAATCCTACTCTACATGTACCCTTGGCACCTAACAAATTAGACTATTTGCCATTCTGTAGACAAGCTCTACACTTTCCTTTTCCAATGTTTCCTCTTGTTATTTCCTCTGCTTGAAATAACCTTCCTTCTCCTTAAGCCAATAAAAATTAAGCCTACACTTTTAAGGCCCAAATTAAATATCACCATCACAATAAAGAACTTTGACTTGGATGTGACATTGCTCTCGTTTCAACATCCTTCCTTTTGCTGTGAATTTGTTCTATTTCTGTAAGGGGGCTTATATTCAATGTAATGTATGTATACTTACCTTTTTCCCTCTCCTGACCTATAAATGCTACTTGAAGGCAGAAGCCTTATACCTGTTCAAAAGTAGGGATTATGGCTTGGCCATTTTATGCTCTCAACATGGTAGTTACTCAGATACTTGCTGAGCTGAGCTCTGCTAAACACTGAATTAATTTCCTTTTTTTAATTAACATTTTAAAAATCATGTAGTATAAGGCATTAGAATACTCATCCACATACATTACAAATTAAATATGAGAATCTAGGCTACCTAGCTTTATTTTCAAAATGAGACAACTGAAATTATATCCTGCATTGAAAAAAAAATTTAAATTGTTTTAATTTTTAAAGAGAAAAAATAAGTTTAACATAAAAATGCCAAGTTCAGTTTTTAAGATGAAAAGGAAAACTATTTCACTTAAACCTTCCAAGCAAAAATAAATGATCAAGTTATTGACAAAGAGAGTTTTTGATACTGCTACAAAAGCTATTACCTTAAGAACACTATTATTAAAAAAAATTAACTCTGGCAAAATTCTCAGTACTTCCAAATGACATTTCAATATGGTTTTCCCTTTGTTTTAATATTGCATATTACTTTGAGGCATCATGAGCCAAAATTTCTAAGTATTTTTCCCATGTAAAAACCATAATATATAAATACATATAAATATACAGACAATATATGTTATATATAACCCACAAGAACTGTAAGTTTTAATCAGAAATATTAACATGCAACTCATTTGTTTGCCTTGTTTTTTCAGTTTGATAATAATAATTTGATTTGTTTCTATTCCAGGAATAGACTACTTTACTGTTTTAAATACACTTATTTTCACCTAGATAGAAAATAAGCTAGTAGAAATGGAAACAGGGCTTCAAATGGGAAATGTTCATCAAGATCAATCTATATTACAATATCATCTGGATTTGTGTGTTTTAGCACATATTTTACATGATATTTTATAAAGACAGAATTGCCAAAGAAAAATTAAACAAATGTGTATACTAACTTCAAGCAATAGAAGGGGGGGGAATGGAGAAGATGAATTTTGTTACATTCACTTGACCCTCTGGGTTAAAAAGGAGAATGAAAAGACGACAACTATGAGAAATGAAGAATAAGGAAAGGTTCTCACATATCTCATTTTCTCCTCTCATTCATTTTTCTGTCATATTCCTGTTAAATTTCCTATTTTACATGGCACGTCAAGTAAACTAAACTTAGCTTATATGAAACTTTTTTTATGCAACTTTTTCATTCCATTTTTACATTCTAAAAATCAAATTTCAACCCACTGGGTCCATTTTCCAGAAGAAAACTAACTGGAAATTAAAGCAGTAATGAGTACCATTGTACCTGGGCTCAAGTTAAAAATTCCAAAAAACAAATCTAGTACTGGTTTTACTTACCTTAAAATGATAGCCTATAATTATTGATACTAATAAAGACGGCCATCTAGTTATGCTTACCTCCTAAATAAGTAATCTTTTTTTATTTTCTAAAGTACTAAATATAGACAGACCTTAAGGTTCTATAAATGTTTTAGCAGTACTCAAGGACCAAAAAAATGCAGAAGTTTAAAGGTAATGAGAGGGAGTTAAATAAACCTATTTCAAAGATCCTATAAGTAGAATAGATCAGATTAGACAAGCTTATTGGAAAGTAACAACATAGCTCATTTTATAAAGCAGTTCTGAGAAATCCAAAAATACCATTTCTCTTTTAAAAAAAATCAAAGAAGCACTTGAACTAACAAGAAATAATGCACAATTTGGCTTGATCAAATACTTCATTAATTTTTTTCTACCCCCTAAGGTATTGCCCTTTTAAAAACCTCTTCAAATAAAATAAAACCCTAATTGCTTGCACATGGCTAGTTTGCAAAGGGATTTTTATTTCAACAGTGCCACCTAGTGGAGCAATTGATACCTTCAACTGGTCACTAGTTTGTTTCATTAGTCTCAAAGGCTAGGAGTCCCCAAATAGTTTTATTTTCTGGTTCACAGAAATATTAATATTTCTAGCCTAGTAATGTTAATTACTAGTAATTTACATTACTATGTGTAATTAATTTAAATTATAAATACATTTATATATTTATAAAATATATGTATTATATATTTATAAATATAAATAAAATAATTTAATTGCTAGTAATTTACATTACCTTACATTACCTAGTAATATTAACATTCAAGAGGAAATTTTACAAAAGAATAATTTATAGATTTTTGTCCTCTGATAGGCTATCTCTAATAAAAAATTAGGTCATTTACAAATATTATAGTATTTTAAATAAAAGTACCTTAGTGATTTCTTCAGAAGCTCGTTTGAAGTCCTGAACATTTCGACAGTAAAATCCTATCGTACAGCTTGGATCCATTTTTCGAAATGACATCTTTTTGGGAGAAGGGCAGTGGAATGTCTGTAATTTTAAAAGTTCTTTAGGATTAGTTTGATTTGATGGACTTGAGTAGATACAAGATATTACTTAATTTAAAATTTGCCCTCTAGTTTTGCTCATATATATGCTTTCAAACAGTGTTTTAGTCTATCCTTTGCAAATGGTTCTTTCCACTCTCCAAAGCTGTAAAACGTGACAGCCACCATTATTTACATTCAATTCAAATTTCTACCTTATGTGGCATTAGCGCCATTCTGTAAAAGAAAACAAGTGCATTTCTTTTTTTTTAAAAGATTTTATTTATTTATCTGACAGTGAGAGAGATCACAAGTAGGCAGAGAGGCAGGCAGAGAGAGAGTGGGAAGCAGGCTCCCCGATGAGCAAAGACCCCCCCCGCCCCCATGCAGGGCTCGATCCCAGGACCCCAAGATCATGACCTGAGCCGAAGGCAGAGGCTTTAACCCACTGACCCACCCAGGCGCCCCAACAAGTGCATTTCTAACACTTGCAGAGGGTAAGAAAAACGTGCCACTGGAAAAGACATACATAAGCTACGACAAGGTTTAGAATCAAGTTGTTTCTGTTAAAGTTCATTTAAGCCTGGGTTGTTTTTTGTTTTTTGGTTTTGGTTTTTGTTTTTTTTTTTAAGATTTATTTATTTGAGAGAGAAAGAAGAGGAGGGCAGAGGGAGAAGCAGACTCTCTGCTGACCAGGGAGCCCCATGCGGGGCTCAATCCCAGCACCTTGAGACCATGACCTAAGGCCAAGGCAGACATTTAACCAATTGAGCCACCCAGGTGCCCCTTTTTTGGGATTTTTTTTTTTAATGTTTAAAAACCATTTAATAAGAATATCAAGACTTTGTGGGGCACCTGGGTGGCTCAGTGGGTTAAAGCCACTGCCTTCGACTCAGGTCATGATCTCAGGGTCCTGGGATTGGGCCCCACAGCATCCGGGCTCCCTGCTCAGCAGGAAGCCTGCTTCCCCCTCTCTCTGCCTGCCTCTCTGCCTACTTGTGAGATCTCTCTCTCTCTCTCTCTCTCTCTGGGTTAAATAAATAAAATCTTAAAAAAAAAAAAGAGAATATCAAGACTTTGTAAACAAATACAGATTTATGTAAATGTTCCATAATGATATGAAAAGAGGTCAACTTCAGAGTTTTAGCAATTGACACAATTAGTACATAATTACATATTCTCCCAACCCCCTCTTCTATGATGCTTTACTTTAAATTCCTGTTTATTCCCATATGGGACACAGTTGAAAATTGTTCTGTTATGGTCCTTGCTCTCCTCCTTACCAGTCCTCCTGTCCCTTTAGTTCACTTTTCTCATATGGTCACAGTGTCACAGATCTAAATTGGCTGGGGAGGCTGTGCTAGCCTCTCTGCTCTTGCTAATGGGATATAGATAACTAGTAGAGTCTGGGATCTTCAGAATATACAAAAGAAAAGGGAAGAATATAAAGCTAATCACTTCAGTCTTTTTTCCTTCACTACCACATTCTGGCACTTTGCCTAAAAGATTTTTTTAACTGCTTGAATGGTCAGGTATCTTTTTTTTTTTTAAGATTTTATTTATTTATTATGTCAGAGAGTGAGTGAACACAAGCAGGGGGAACAGCAGGCAGAGGGAGAAGCAGGCCAAGGAGCCCAATGTGGCACTCAATACCAGGACCCTGGGATCATGACCTGAGCCAAAGGCAGACACTTAACCAACTGAGCCATCCAGATGTCCTGAATTCTCAGATATCTTGTCCTTAAAAATCATTGAGGCTACCAAAGTCTGTTTTTCTGTGTATAAAAAAGAAAAAAATGTTTATATGTAAAAAAAAGGAGAGCCATAGAAATATATATATATTCATATTTGTTTATATGTATCTAAATGAACTATAAGGATATACCAAAATTAACAAGTTTAGGGGAGAGAGAGAAAACTGGGTAGATGGTAGACAGGTATGAGAAGTTCTTTATTGTATATTCTATATTTTTTAATTGAGGAATAAGCTCAATTAAGAAATTATCTAGGGGCACCTACGTGTTTTATTCGGTTAAGTGACAGACTCTTGATTTCCACTCAGGTCATGATTCCAGGGTTGTGAGTTGGAGCCCCCATCTGACTCTACTCTGGGGATGGAGCCTGCTTAAGATTCTCCCTCCCTTTCCCTCTGCCTCTCCCCTGCTTACTTATGTATGTACATGCGTTCTTTCTCTCAAAAGAAATGATCTAGGCTAAATTTGAACTTATAAACTTAAAATTTCCCTACGTTTAATATCTAAAACTAACAGATTTTAACCTGAAACTATCAAAATATAGAAAAACGTACACTTTCATATTTATGTTCATGGTAAATCAGTCAAAATCACTCTTTTCTCTCCCCTATATCCATGCTACTCATCCAATTAGTGTCCCATGTAACCACTAGAGGATATGCAAAATGCACACATTGAAGCTGCTTTTTTCCCTTGTAGATAGTTCAGTCATATATTAGATTCAAATCCACTATCACTGCAGTAAATACAGGCCAAACAAATGTTTCAAAACTAAGACTTCTATAAAATGCTTAACTAGTACTTTATATAGTGAGATCCAATCTAAACTGGAGTCTCCAAAGTACAAGTCAACACAAGTATTGCCTTAGTTGGACTTTTTTCAACACTGTTTCATCTGCTTTATCTGTTTTATTGAAAACAGCTCTGAAAAGGCACGGAAGAACTACAATGACTTGTTAACAATACATAGGAGTATATTAGTGTATAAGGCACAGACAGCTCTAGATCATATTTACAAAAAGTTATTCTAGGGGTGCCTGGGTGGTTCAGTCGGTTAATCATCTTCCTTCAGCTCAGGTCATAATCTCAGGACCTAGAATGGAGCCCTGCCTCAGGCTCAACAGGGGGTTTGCTTCTCCTTCTCCCTCTGCTCCTCTTCCCCACTTATATGCTCTCTCTTTCTCTCTCTCTCTCAAATAAATAAATAAATAAGTCTTTTAAAAAAGAAGTTATTCTACATACACACAAGCTATCTAAAAATAGTCTGATTCCTTCCAAAGCCAATAATAAGGAATGTCTATTTAGTTTTTACTACTTAGGGATAAGGAAGAAGGGCCAAATGTTTATACAGGGTCCAACAAATTATTTTTTAAACTCATCTACAAGGATGTCCTACAGTAATATGCTAAATTACTGTTTTCATGTGAGAACCAATAAGACTAAACCAAATAGGCTTAGTATTGTTTCACTGTATTACTTCAATGATCACAGATAGTAATGACAAACACTACATTGTTATTCATGGTGTTTTGATATCTACAAAGAACTTTTTAAATTATTCACAAAAATACAGATATAAATCTCTGATGACTGAAAACTGAAATTGCTATTGGGTGTTACTATATGAGTACTAGGATTCATACTACAAAGAGGTATTTTATACCATTAAAACTTAAAGTTATATTCTTTAATTCACCCAGAAGATTCTGAAGTCAAGCCAACATTAATTTATAATTCAGAATCATTTCTGTTTATTGCAGAACAAGTTAGACTTCAAAATATTTTCCCAAGCAGTGTTACACATCTATATTTACTTTGTGATAATTCTTTGAGCTATGTACTTACAATTTTTTTTTTAATTTTTAAAATTTTGAAGATTGATAAGAGTAGTACTCTCTACTTTACAAACACATTTTAGGGAGTATTTATTAGATACACTTCTGTGATGATGAAATATGTTTCTGAAAAAACTAGTTAGGGTGAGTCAATTCCCATATATTTCATTTTTCAATATGTTATTTATTCACTGCCTCAACAAATAGTTATTAGGCACCTACTAAATGCCAGGTACTATTCTAGGCTTATTTTTTGTAATAGTGGATCCTATTACCTAAACATACAAATAATACTGAAACAAGTACTTTTAGGTGGAGCTTCCTAAGATAGTTAGAGAGTACCCTTACTACAAAGCACATCCTACTAACTGCAGTTCACATGTGCAATTCATAAAGGGTACATGTTTCACTGATGAATTCACTCATCCATCTATCTAATGAATCACATCATTCTTAAAGCTTTAATGCCACTATTCTCTGATTTTACTAGAGTAGATTAAAATAATCACCACTTTGTGGACATTCTAAAGTCTGAAACTTGAAACTGGGGGCCTAGGAATCACAACAGACTAACGTGTCTATTAATAAGGCTTTTCCTGCCTTATTAGTGGAATATTAGTATTTAGTAAATCAAATACTGCCTTAACAATAGAATAGAATTTGTTATTTATAAGTTAGTGTTGGTCATTCTGAAAGCATATCATAAATAACATGAAGCAGTAGTCTCTGGTTTGAGAAATCTTATTAAATACACACACAGCCACACACACATAAATATATACATTGAAGATATATATCTTCTTGTCCTCTCATACTAACAATTGATACTCTGCCTGAACCACTGACAGTGGGAACCCACAGTTCAACATACCCTCACTGCTAAAGGCCACTTATGTTCTCATTCCCTTCTAATTTCAAGTTGCTTTTTCACAACTTTTTTCCTTAAGGAAGTTCATGCCGCTCCTTTATACCCTATTCTTTATACGAAAATTATAGACATATATACATTCATGAGTACTTACGTTCACTTCACAATGTTAAAAACTCTGTGAAGATAGATAAAGATGAAGGAAATTCTCTTCTACAAAGTTAATATAAAAATTCAATAGTATATACTCAAATATTTTATAAGAAAGTATCACACAAGAATGGAAAATTAGCACAAATATGCACATAAAGCATTTGGAACTATAGGGAAGAAAAGAATTCAACAAACCACTAACTAGTGTGCTTAGGACAGTGCCTTGCATATGGAAAGAGCTCAATAAATGGTAGTTTAAAGAAGAATACTTGGGGGTGCCTGGCTGGCTCAGTCAGTTAAGCTGGCTCAGGTCATGATCTCAGGGTCCTGAGACTGAGCTGCATGATGGGCTCCCTGCTCAGTGGGGACTCTGTTTCTCCTTCGTCCTTTGCCCCTCCCCCCACTCATGCCCACTCTGTCTCTCTTTCTCTGAAATAAATAATAAAATCTTTTTTAAAAAAATTAAAAAGAGGGGTGCCTGGGTGGCTCAGTTGGTTAAGTATCTGCCTTTGGCTTGGGTTGTGATCCCCGGGTCCTGGGATCAAGTTCTGCATCGGGCTCCCTGCTCACTGGGGAGTCTGCTTCATCCTCTCCCAGCCCCCCTGGAGCTCTCTCTCTCTCTTTCTCTCTCGATCTCTTTCTCACTCTATCTCAAATAAATAAAATTTAAAAATTAAAATAAAAACAATACTTGGCTTGATCTGGTTTTAAAATTTTAAAAGTTCAACTCTAAATATGTAGGAATTCAATACCGTAAGAAAAACAAAAGATGTAATCTGCTAAATCTCCTTTTCAGTCTCAAATATTCAGATATCATACTATTTTTTTAAATTTTCATAATCCTATTGGATTCAAGCCATTCACTCAAAATATCAGGACTAACAGTGATTACTTACATGGAATTGAATAAAAGCTAAAATTTTAATTTCTCCATCTACTGACCCAAAACAAGTATTGATCAAAAAAAGTTTCTTTCAAAAATAATTTTGGGTGCCTGCGTGGTTCAGCTGGTTAAGCATCCAACTCTTGATTTGGGCTCAGGTCATGATCTCAGGGTCATGAAACTGAGCTCCATGTTGGGCTCCATGCTTAGTATGGAGTCCTCTTGGGATTCTTTCTCTCTCTCTCTGCCCCCCTCCCTCAAATAATAAATAGAATCTTTAAAAAAATAATCATTGAGGTATAAGCGTGGTTTTAGAATGCTCATATAGTCAGTCAACTGCAAAATTTCAGTAGCATAGATACATATGACCTATATAACAAGCCAATGATGGCTAATTAATAAGAGTAGTTAAAATACCTCCACTTGGAGCATTTTAAGCTTAAAATATGTTAAAAAGCAAAAAGTGAAATTTTATTTCTGTACAAAAGCAACTTGCTATAGTTTTTATATTATACTCTCATAGAAAAATAAATGATACTATTCACTAAATAGCCTAAGATATATCCCTAAGCTGAGAAAAATGAAAAACTGTCCAGAGGAATTACCGAGCAGGTGGAGCTACTCTACCACCATTTCAAAAATATAAACCTAAACCCACTTTCTTGAGGTGCCTGGGCGGCTCAGTCATTAAGCCTCTGCCTTCGGCTCAGGTCATGATCCCAGGGTCCTGGGATCGAGTCCCACATCGGGCTCCCTGCTCAGCGGGAAGCCTGCTTCTCCCTCTACCACTCCCCCTGCTTGTGTTCCCTCTCTCGCTGTGTCTCTCTCTGTCCAATAAATAAGTAAAATCTTAACAACAACAACAACATTTTCTCAGTGTCCCACTGTATAAGAAATAAATACAGGGGTGCCTGAGTGGCTCAGTGGGTTAAGCCTCTGCCTTTGGCTCAGGTCATGATCTCAGGGGATCATGGGATCGAGCCCCACATCAGGCTCTCTGCTCAGTGGGGAGCCTGCTTCCCCCTCTCTCTCTGCCTGCCTCTCTGCCTACTTGTGATCTCTCTCTCTGTCAAATAAATAAATAAAAATCTTTAAAAAAAAAAAAAAAAGAAAGAAAGAAAGAAAAAGGAAAGAAATGCTTCTGTGCATTTCAGAAGTTAACATAACTTTACAAAGTCTCTTAGGATCATTTCCTCTTTTCCGTTCTCACTATCAACACCCTACTTCAAGCTTGTATTGCTGCATTTGAGAAGTGTTGCACCTGCCTCCCACTAGTGAGCTGCAGCCTTCCTAATATTGCTAGTACAGGCATAACCAGGACAGTCACTCAGCTGGTTTCTTTGTAGAATCTGTCAAAATATCAGATGAACAGTCTCTCTCTACTGGTTGAAACAGTCAACACTTATAATCTTTTAATTTGCCTATTTTAGATAATACTAGAATGCTATGAATAATTTTCCGAGTTTCAAATATCTACTTTTTTAAGGAGTTACTAAGGCACTGATACAGTGGAAATATAACTTAGACATAGGAATCAGTGCCATAAGGGGCACCTGGGTGGCTCAGTGGGTTAAAGCCTCTGCCTTCAGCTCAAGTCATGATCTTAGGGTCCTGGGATCGAGCCCTGCATCAGGCGCTCTGCTCAGCAGGGAGCCTGCTTCCCCCATCTCTCTCTCTACCTGTTTCTCTGCCTACTTGTGATCTCTCTTTCTCTGTCAAATAAATAAATAAAATCTTAAAGGAAAAAAAAAAGTGGCCATGAGACCACCACCACGCAGCTGAAAGAGAATTACAATGTGGTTCACACAGCACAATTCTGTCACACCTCCCACAGTATCAGTCAGTCAACTAGAAATATTTATTAAGGTTTACATACAAGATACTATGAAGGAAGAAAACAGAAAGCAAACCTTATCTCTGGCCTCAAGATACTTGTACTTTTATTTCAGGTAATAGTTTACAAAGAACAGTAGGATGTTTTATAATGTATCTTTCAGAACCAGATTTTTTTTAAGATTTTATTTATTTATTTATTTGACAGAGGCAGAGCATGCACACACACATGAACACAAGCGGGTGGAGCAGCAGGTGGAGGGAGAGGGAGAAGCAGACTCCCTGCTGAGCAGGGAGCCCGACATAGGGCTGGATCCCAGGACCCCAGGACCATGACCTGAGCCAAAGGAAGGTGCTTAACCAACTTAGTCACCCAGGCGCCCCTCAAAACAAGAGTTTAATCTTACAGTTTATTTTCATAACCTATCATTTATACCACTAGATATTAATATTAGCTAGGAAGCTATTACTAAAATAAGTATTAAACCATATTTCCAACTTGTCAAGCATTTGAGAAATGGTGATCCATGCCACTCAAGTGAGTACAGTTATATTAAAAGTCTATAAAAGCAACAACTGGGAAAACAAGAACCAAAACCATGTAATAATTACATGTCTCACTTATGCACTCTCAGAATTTTCTGAATGAAAATGCTGGGTCCACAGGGGTGCCTGGCTGGCTCAGTCAGTAGAGTATGCAACTCTTGATCTCAGGGTTGTGAGTTTGAACCCCACACAGTAGGCAAAGAGATTACTAAATAAGTATTTTTTTAAAATAATAATAAAATTTAAAAATAAAATAAAATACTGTATCACAAATGATCACCAATATCAAGGAAAAGAATATGTTAAGAAATCAGACCTAAATCAGACTGGGCACCTGGGTGGCGGCCCAGTCAGTTAAAGGTCTGCGTTCAGCTCCCTTCCTTCTGCCCCCAACTCATGCTGTTGCTCTCTCTCTCTCTCTCTCAAATAAATAAATAAAATCTTAAAAAAAAAACAGAGCTAAAACAAATATTAGAAACACAACTTAGAAAAAAAAAAAAAAAAAGAAACACAACTTAGCTCTTGAAAAACTTAGCTAGGGGCCAAGACTCAACTTATACTTAAAATAATTTAGCAGATAGTCTCCTAACTCCATCATCTTTTTCTCTCCCCCTTTTTCTTTTTATTAAGCATACCTAATATTTTAAATTTTTCAGTAATATTCAGCTGTTTATCTACAAAATAACTTGGAGGCTTGATCATTTATTTTGGCAGGGCTAGGATATCTAACAAGTTAGAGACAAAGATAAATGAAGAAGAAAGCGTGTCATAAATTAAATTTCAGCAACAAATTATTTAACCTTTGACCACTGTGTGGAGTATGGTTTTATAAATCAGTAAAATATTAACTTGTAATACCATAAAAGCATAGCTGTCTAGCACATCTCCACATACTTAAAAGTTTGCTTCATATGGTAAGAAAACAGTACCAG
Organism: Procyon lotor; assembly: GCA_028646535.1. Lineage (NCBI taxonomy): Eukaryota > Metazoa > Chordata > Mammalia > Carnivora > Procyonidae > Procyon > Procyon lotor. The sequence goes on along the minus strand of CM053606.1, from coordinate 43,419,322 downwards.
CTCTTTATCCATAGTACCTCAAGAGGGAAATCCTTTATGCTGACATCTACAAAAGATTGGCAGTAATGAGGATCCATGTAAATCAAACTGTCATCTACAAGGACAAAACAGAAGACAAGTAATTCAAAAAACACCTTATTATTACACGGCTTACAATCCAATTTCTATGTAGAATAGCTGAAAAAAACCTGGGAGTAACAGCTTGCCAGACTGATATTCATTGACTGAAACATAGGTTTGCACAGGACAGATTAACTTTTGCATAATCAAATATGCTTGTATAAGCAGAATTTTTATAAAGTGATGAGACTGTCATTTAATTTTTGGTGATAAAATTACTTTCACAAACACACAATTATATTCTACAGTTTGCATATGAAAAATGTATTGCACTACTTTATCCTGACAGGAAGAACATATTGCTTGTCATTTTATCATCAACTAGCACCACTAAAACTAGTAAAAAGTAAATATGTAAATAGTAACTGCCAGAATGTGGCAGCAATGTCTTCTGAAGTTTAGTGAAACCAATAAATTATGCCTGTTTATGCAATAACAGAAATTAAACATACATTTTACAGAATCCAATTATGTTGTGGACCAAATGACAAATGAGTGGCTATGGTAGGACTGATGAATTTATAAGGTACTCATTTTGCTCTGTTAATCATCCTGTTTCCAAATGATCCCAAATTAACTTTCCGACTTTTAAAAGAAAACAATAAAGAAATATGTTTTACTAAATCACTGACCTTGAAATCCAGCAAAGTAGTACGACTGTTTAGGTTTGCCACCAATAATACCCACACAATATTCAAGGCTTAAAATACCCTGCCAAAAGAAATTAATTCAGATTTAGAGTCAAGAGGCAAATGGTAATTATTCAAAATAACCAAATTTGTATGAGTAGTATTAGTATGTATAGTTCCCAAATTGTCCACCGCCAGTTTTTACTGTTATTACATATGCCCCCATATTTTAAAATCCTTTTATCTACCACACTATTTTCCATTTTCTTTAAATCACTCAACATTAACATGACTAAATCAACTATTCTGATCGGCATGTCACTTGACAACATTAACAACTACCATGTGCCAGATACAGAAACAGACAAGGTCACCATGTAAAGGCAATAAAACTCTTGCCAGAGCCCAAACTCTTGGCCTTTCAGTCAGCTGATGCAGCCTTTTCATGATCAACATAGTATTTTCATCAGGCTTTCTGAAATACTAGAAATAGTACTTAGACTTTATTACTGTTTTCACCGAACCTCGAGGCTTAGAATCCCAAACTACAAACCATTTTCTAATCAACATTCACTTGACACATTTTTTTATTATGTTATGTTAGTCACCATACAGTATATTATTATCACTTGACACATTTTTATGCTATTTCATAAATTTACTGGAATAAACAAAGATGAATGAAAGCAATTTAATCCAAAGCAAATAGTAATTGTTACTGTATTTAAAGTCAATTTAATTTACTCAGCATAAAATATCAAGGATACCTCAATAAATTAGTGTGCCCCTCAGCATTTATTCTAAGTAGAATTCTATTTAAGCAGGCCAAATAATTCTAAACTTTTTTTAAAGATTATTTATTTTGTATTGTATTATTTATTTATTTGTTTGTTTGTTTGTTTATTTATTTATTTATTTTAGAGGGGGGAGCAGGGAGTGGAGAGGGAGAGAGAAATCTGGAGCAGACTCCAAGCTGCACGTGGAGCCAGACATGAGACTTGATCTCACAACCCTGAGATCATGACATAGGCTGAAACCAAGAGTTCTACACTCAATCAACTGAGCCACCCAGTGCCCCAATAATTCTATACCTTTTAAAACACATGTCCAGTGGAATCACGTAAAGTCTGGTCAATAGTTTAGCTTATATTATGTGTATATTTAGCATGTATTATAATATGTATATAATTATATATATTAGCATGTATTATAAAGTTAGAAAACACTAATAATGATAAAATGTACATTATAAAACCCCAGAACTATTAAATAATAGTTAAACGTTCCTTCTCTTAAATGACAGGATGTTTTGAAATCTAGAAGATATAAAAAGTACATGGGGCACCAGAGTGGCTCAGTCCTTTAAGCATCCAACTCTTGGTTTCAACTCAGGTTGTGATCTCAGGGTTAGGAGATGGAGCCCCACGTTGGGTTGCACACTCAGCAGTGAGTGTGCTCCAGATTCTCTCTTTCCCTCTCCCTCTGTCCCTCCCACTGCTTTCTCTCTCAAAATAAATAAATCTTTTAATTAATTAATTAATAAAAATACAAAGTATATGAATTAATGCTTTTTCCCCTTTAACAAGTAATCAAACAATGGAGTATTTTTTTAAATTATTTTCTTAAAAATAATATGTGGTTGGAGGCACCTGGGTGGTACAGTCAGTTGAACACCTGACTCTTGGTTTCCACTCAGGTTGTGATCTCAGTGTTGTGAAATGGAGCCCCACATTGGGCTTCATGGTCAGCACAGAGTCTGCTTTGAGATTCTCTCTTCCTCTCCCTCTGCCCCTCCCCCCACATGCTCTCTCTCTAAAATAAATAAATAAATCTTTAAAAAATAATAACAATATGTGGTTGTTATTTAAAAAACACATAGAGTATATTTTTTAAAAGTGTAAATTGGAGATGCTTGGATGGCTCAGAGGATTAAGCATCCAACTCTTGAGGTCAACTCCTGTTTTGATAGCAGAGTACTGAGTTCAAGCACCACTTTGGGCTCCACACTTGGCCTGGAGCCTACTTAAAAAAAGAAGTAAAAATTTCCTGGGTGCCTGGGTGGCTCAGTTGGAAGAGAATGTGACTCTTGATCTCAGAGTCATGAATTCAAGTCCCATATTGGTTGTTGAGATTACTTAAATACACTGATTTTTTTAAAAAAGAAAAACTAACAATCTCCCCAAACCCCAACACTAAGAGCTCATCATTATTAATATGTGGGGAACACCTTCTTGAACTCAATCGATGTTACATATATTCACCTAGAGATTTATGAATACAATCCTATGTATATGGCATCACATAAGCTGCTTTAACTTTAGTCACTCATTATGTTATAAACATCTTTTTCTATCTATAAATATAGATCACTAGTATAATATCTAATGGCTGTAAAATATCCAATTTTATGAAAATAGCTTTAAAATTTCCATTATGAATATTTGTTTCCAGGTCCTCACTGTTTTAAAAAACCCTTTAGAGAAAACAAGAACTTTGTATATTTTCAGTCATGTGAAAATATCAGAGTTTTTTCTGGAAAGGAGAACTGCAACTAAAAAAGTTAAAGAATACATATTATAGGTTAAAATTTTAGAGCTAACAAATTAAGATGAAATTATACAGAAAATAAACAATAAAATGTTATTCTATTTTTATTAGTCCATTAATATAGTCTATTATTCTGTTCCTTTCCCCTCAAATAAAAATCCTTAATTAAAGAGTACCTTCTTCAAGTTGAGGCAGTCTGATCAGCTGACACACAATGTTTCTGACAAAGATAGCCATGAGGAAGTGAAAGTTCTAAGTCCCTCATAGCCAAGAAAAGGAAAAAATATATAGCAAGAATCATCAGCGACTCTCCTCAGCAAAAAAGACTCCAAGTATGGGAATAAAGACTTTGGTTCCTGACATCTATATTTCCTTTACAACAGACTAGAGTAGATTTAGCAGTAAACACTTAGAAGCAGATTAGGAACTAGAATGCCATTGCATATAAGAGACTGTGCCTTTGGAAACCCGAAACACTTTTCAGTTCCTAAAAAAGCTCCTTCACAGTTACCTAGTGGTGAGAACTTATTGAGCTGTACCAATGAAGCAATAAATAAGACTGAAGTAATCAGTCAAAAAGAAAAGTCCTAATTTGTCTTGCTGGAGAAGAACATTAGATTTTCCCCATTCCAGGTCCTTTAAAATATATATAAATAAATAAACTTCCTGAGTTAACAGCTGATAAAGCACCACACCAAATTTCTTTTTCTTCACAGAATGTAGCAGATGATGGTACCATCTCTGAAAGATTAGAATTACCTTGATTAATAAATTTGAAAAATAGAACTGAGGGGTGAATAATTGTAGAGAGTACAATGTGCAATGGTTTGGCAGGAAAAAATACAATGCTGACGAGGAGGAAGTGGAGAGAGAGGGAGATAGAGCAGGAAGCGTAGAGTGGTGGTGGAGGAGGAGGAGGGGAAGAAAGAAAAAGGAGAGCAGAGGAGAAAGAAAAAATGGAAGAGGAAGAAGATTATTTTTTCAGGACTATCAGACACTCTATTTTTTCACTTCCAAGTAAATGCCTCTTTTTTTTTTTTTTTTAAGATTTTATTTATTTATTTGACAGAGAGATCACAAGTAGGCAGAGAGGGAGGCAGAGAAAAAGGGGGAAGCAGGCTCCCCGTTGAGCAGAGAGCCCGATGTGGGACTCGATCCCAGGACCCTGAGATCATGACCTGAGCCGAAGGCAGAGGCTTTAACCCACTGAGCCGCCCAGGTGCCCCATGAATACCTCTTTACAGGTTATCATTTTGGCCTTTGACCCAACCAGCCCCTAAGCAACCGTAACACATAGCATATTACCTACTTCACTTAGCCATTTCAGCCATTTTGCTGATAATTGAAAAATTAAAATGTATAAAATGTAAAAAATAAACTGGTAGATGCTCAAAGAGTAATACATTTTTGTTTATTTATTTTTTTTTTAAGGATTTTATTTATTTGACACAGAGAGATCACAAGTAGGCAGAGAGGCAGGTGGGGGGGTGGCGGGCAGCGGGAAGCAGGCTCCCTGCCGAGCAGAGAGCCAGACATGGGGCTCGATCCCAGAACCCTGAGATCATGACCTGAGCTGAAGGCAGAGGCTTTAACCCACTGTGACCCCCGGTGCCCCAAGAGTATTACATTTTTAAGAGTCCATATTTTAGGAGCGCCTGGGTGGCTCGGTTGAACATCCGACTCTTGGTTTTCGCTTAAGTTGTGATCTCAGGGTCATGAGCCCACATCGGGCTCTGTACTTAATAGGGAGTCTGCTTGAGATTCTCTCTCTCCCTCTGCCCCTCCCCTACTCATGACTGATAAATAAATAAATAAATAAATAAATAAATAAATAAATAAATAAATAAATAAATAAAATATTTTTTTAAAAAAAGCCCAGGGGAACCTGGGTGGCTCAGTGGGTTAAGGCCTCTGCCTTCAGCTCAGGTCATGATCTCAGGATCCTGGGATTGAGCCCCATGTCGGGCTCTCTGCTCAGCAGGGAGCCTGCTTCTATGTGTGCCTCTGTGCCTACTTGTGATCTCTCTGTCAAGTAAGTAAATAAGATCTTTAAAAAAATAAAAATTAAAAAAATAGAAGTTCATATTTTAGGGAAAAATATGAAAATAACAAAAATTCTGGTCATTATCACTTTGCTATCTGAACTTAAACTTATGACTTAACATCTTCCTCTCCTGTTTTATAAAGATAGTTCCTAGCTGTTGTGAAGGCAAAACGAGATCTATCTATATTAAAAGTGTTACACAAATATGAGAGTTAACAAGTATTTGTTGAGCAACTCCTATATGCTGGGTACAGAGGATCACTTTAACAGCTAACCATGGTTTGTTTCACTATACTTCAGGCTCCAATGAATCATCTGATAAGAAATATTAATACTACCAAGTAGCAAAGCCCTCAGCTAGATGAAACATACCTTGAAGCCATCTGCAGCCCATTCTACCAGAAATGGGGCTTTGGCTAAAGGAGTCAATTCCAAGATTGTCTCAGTTTCTAATCTTTTCATGGTTATAGAAAAGACAGAGGGAATCCAGTTCAAACTTGATTACAAACTATTGAGACACAGCAATATGCCAGAAGTCCCAAAACCTTCAGTGGATTCACTAGATGAAATAGCTCATAACTTCCCACATTCTACCATCAACCTTACTAAAGAGCCCACATGTTAGAAAGCAAAACCCCACTTCTACCTAGGCGATTCATATATTTATTGATATAGTATAGTATTGGTATTATTAGTAACGTGTATGCCTGCAGAGTTTTAGTAACTATTACAAAAAGCCAATATACCAGCTAGACAACTTCCATATCCCATGTACTAAAAACACCTGCTCTAGATTTTTAGAAACAGCACAATCTACAGTGAGGATATATGTTTCACCCATATACACATGGACCATGAGGCTTCATGTGGGGAACAAACTGTTACTGAAACACAAAAGACAAATTTCAAGATTATTATATGCCATAACACTCCATTCAAAGAGGAATTCCATCTATGGCCTTGAAAAGATGAGAACTTTATTAAAACTATGAAAATAACATAAATACTATAATCTTGACCAAAAATATGTATTTCAGAAGTTAAAATTTTGTGCAAAAACCAGAATCAGACCTATAAATACAGAGAGAAGGGTCATAGGGGAGATGGGCAAAATGAGTAAGAGGAATGGGAGATACAGGCTTCCAGTTGTGGAATGAATAAGTCACAGTCATAATAAAAGACACAGCATAGGGGCACCTGGGTGGCTCCGTTGGTTAAGCGACTGCCTTTGGCTCAGGTCATGATCTCGGGGTCCTGGGATCAAGCCCCACATCAGGCTCCCTGCTTCTCCCACTCCCTCTGCCCCTCCTCCCTGCTTGTGCTCTCTCTCTCTTAAATGAATAAATAATATAAAAAAAAAAAACACATAAAAAAAAGACACAGCATAGGGAATATAGTCAATGAAACTGTCAAAGCATTGTATGGTGACAGATGGTAGCTACCATTGTAGTGAGCACAAGCATAACATATAGAGAAGTTGAGTCTCTATGCTATGCACTTGAAACTAAAGTAACATTGTGTGTCAACTATACTCAGATAAAAAAATTTCTTTTAAATTAAATTTTTGTGACAACTGAATGTCTTGCTGCCCAAAACAAGATAATTAGACAGGTTCATCTGGAAAAAAGAATTATGTGTTCTCAAATAGGACAGATTTTTAACTGGTTAATATAACGAAAACCAAGATGGAACTTTCCCCCATACTATCTTCATCATTTCTGTCTATATAAATAAACAATCATTATACTTATTGACCTTATGGTGGCACAGGAAACAAGTTAAGAGATAATACAGCAATAATAGAAAACTCAGTTTGTTTCAATCATTCTCTGAAAATAGTCTAATGTGGGTTTTATAAATAAATGTACATACTTTTAAACAATCACAAATAGGGATAATGGGAACTGTAGACATATTATGGATTATGATTATTGTTGCATCTATGTGTCTTTGATTAGCTACAAAAAGATTAAAAAGACTTTTTACTTGATCATAGAACACCATACCCTTTAATCATATTTGATCTTTCAATACTGAAACTTAAAATCTCTAATATCAAGCTTTACATGACTATTTCACAGAAAAAAGACTAAATCTTCTGTATTTTTCATATTGATTAGCATTACCTTAAAAAAAATTAGTTATTTCATACCTTTACAAAATCTAAGTAGTCGGTGTTGGTCCTTTCCCCACCAAGTCTAACAGGGATTAGAATAATAACAGCTTTGTCATCTGTATTATCAGAGGCCATGGAAGTGCACTGTTTATCAATTACATCAGAACTGTAAACTGAGAAAAATATAATAAATATATTAAATTTTATAAAAATTATTTTCAGAAACATTTTTATTCTAATGTCTCCATTGGCCAGTCATCTAATCTCTGATATCACTATCAAGGTCTCAATGAGTTTAAAAATGTCTACTTCATTTATACATTCAGCAGATACTTATTAAGTAGCTACTATATGGCACCAAGGACTTCAACAGTGAGCAAAATAGAGGAAAAACCTATCCGCATAGCTCATATACTCTAATATAAGGAAACTGACAGTAAATTAGTAAAATATAAGATATGTCAGATGGTTTGGGGCACCTGGGTGGCTCAGTTGATTAAGTATCTGCCTTCAGCTCAAGTCATGATCCCAGGGTCCTGGGATCAAGCCCCACCAAGCTCCCTGCTCATTGGAGAGTCTGCTTCTCCCTCTCCCTCTGCCACCCCCTTCCACTTATACATGCTCTTTCTCTCTCAAATAAATAAATAAAATCTTTAAGAAAAAAAAAAAAAGTTATGTCAGATGGTGATGAGTGCTTTGAAGAAAAACAAAGGGGAAAAAATGGATAGAAAATGTATGCATGGAGGGTGGGGATTAAAATAAGGTAGGGATAGGAAGGGCCTTACGAGAAACCTAACATTTAAGTCAAGAGAAAGTAAGAAATCAAGAATGCCAGAACTTGGGGGAAGAGCATTTCAGGTATAAAGATCAGTCAATGCAAATGCTTTGCAGGCAGAAGCATAACCAGCATATTCCAGGAACAAGAGACCTGTGTCTCTGGAGGGAAGTTAGCAAGGGGTAAATAATAGGAAATAAGGTTAGGAGATAAAGTAAAACGCTGGGGGAGAATGAAGACAGATTGTGTGAACTCTTTTTTTTTTTTAAGATTTTATTTATTTATTTGACAGAGAGCAGAGCAAGAAAGAGAGAGAGCACAAGCAAGGGTGAGGGGCAGAGGGAGAGAGGCAAGCAGATTTCCCACTGAGCGGGGAGCCCATGTGAGCTCAATTCCAGGACTCTGGGATCATGACCTGAGCCAAAGGCAGACGTTTAACTGACTGAGCCACCCAGGTGCCCCAGACTGGGTGAACTCATAAAGGCCATTGTAAAGACTGCAGTTTTTACTTTGAGTGAGATAGCATGCCATTGAAGAGTTTAGAAAAGGAATGTCCTAAGATGACTTACACTTTATTAGTGTTTCCTAGTGTTTTACTAGTGTTGATAACAGACTATAGGGACAAGGGCTGAAGCACAGAGAACAGTTAGAAAATAGGGTGCCTGGATGGCTCAGTAAGTTAAGCATCTAACCCTTGATTTCAGCTCAGGTCATGCTCTCAGGGTCCTGAGATCAAACCCTGCGTCAGGTTCCACAGTCAGTGGGGAGTCTGCTTAAGAGTCTCTCTCTGCCTCTCCCTCTGTCCCTCTCCCTGCTCGTGCTCATATGCTC
>CM053606.1:43390944-43401184 GCA_028646535.1 Procyon lotor | reverse complement strand
AAAAGTGGTTGAAAATATTTCAGATTTTAAGAAAGATATGTATTCCAAGTGGAGTAAAAGAAAGTTCACATGAAAAACAAAAAAATGATCTTAAAAACAACCAGAGAGAACAAAGAAATGACGGCTTCAAAATACTAGAGAGAACATGTTCTTGTCCTAAAGTAAGTAAGGATTTATTAAACAGAAGACAACAGCAGTAACTATTTAAGGAGGTAAAATAGTTAACCAGACTATATTAAAATTAAGAACTACTGTTCTTCCAAAGATAAAATTAAATAAGTGAAAAAGTAACCAATAGATTAGAAGAAGACATTTCCTGTAGATATTTTCAAAAAAGGATTCATATCTAGAACACATAAAGAAAACATAGGAATGAATCAATAAGAAAAAGACAATCTAATAGAAGACATATCCAAATGGAAAAATGTTTATGAAAATATGCTCATTCCATTAGTTATCAGAGAAATGTAAATTAAAATCAAAATGTAGCTCTAAGAAAAAAGAAAAATATCAAGTAATGGTGACATAAGAGCAAGTAGAATTATTGCAATATAATTAACATACAGTGTTATGTCATTATACTTGAATTAAAAGTTAAATAAATAAATAAAAGTAATATTGTATTTTTCTGGTTGAATACAGTTTTGTTACACTCCTTAAAAGTATATACACAGGGTTTTTTTTTATCTTCTCTATGTATGAATAATTCATGATTTCAAAATTCTAAAGATTATAAAATTATTAAAATAAAAAAGTTCAATATTTATTATAAAGAAATAATATAAAATAGAAAAAGTCTTTGTTCCACTGGATTCTGTTGTATCGGTCATATATCCTAGTTTGGTGCTGAAATCGACACTTGATATCTTAAGGGGTGGTAGATGAAGATGAGGCCAACATGCTGAGATTAGCAAAGTAGGAAGATGAATAGACTATGAGTCTTAGATGTTACAGAGGCACTGAATTAACCAACCTAGAGCCATCCCTATATAGGACTTCTGCTTGTGTATGTTAATACATCCTCTTATTTTTTAAGCTATTTTGAAATACATCCATTAGCAACCTTTCAGTTTGGTCTCCTTCTGTTGTTTTATAGCAGCCTGTACTTCTGCTTCATCGCAAATATAATAGTATTGATGACTTTGTACTTATTTGTTTAATGTCTCCCCTCTGCTGGACAGTAAGCTCCCTGAGAGTAAGGACTGTGCCTGTCATATTTTCAGCATTACCTCCAGCGGCTGGCACATGATAAGCCTCTCAATAAATATTTGTGGAATAAATAACCTTATTCATCAAACCTCCTACTACTGAATACTTAAGTTGTTTCCAACTTTTTATTTCAATAAAGCTACAATAAACATCCTTGTGCATGTGTTCTCCACACATACAGAGAACTTCTCTACAGTAAATACTCAAAGGTCAAATTGCTGGGTCCCAAGTTAGTTTTCAATTTTCCCAAGCACTCTCAAATTTCTCTTGAAGGTGTTGTACCAATTTCCACTCTAATCACCAGTGTTTGAGTTCCTATTTCTTCATATCCTTGCTGACATTTGGTATCATGAAACCGTTCAATTTTTACAAATCTGATGACTAAAAAATAATATCTCATTTTAATTTGCACTCCCTTTATTACTGGCATACATTTTTCCATATTTAGTCATTCAAATTTCTACTTAAAAAGCACCTGGCCTGTTCATTTTCTTGGCTCATTTTTTCTTGGATTGTTTATGTGCTTCATATTAAATTTGTAGTTCATTATTATTTTGGAGACTAAACTTTTGTTTAAGAAGTAGATGGAGAGATAGCAAGATCATCATGTGATACACACACAGATAAAATACCTACACATACAAAAAGAGAATGAAAGAGTATGTGTAAATAACTTCTCTATCTGGCTTGCTATGAAACTTTGTTTATGGTATCTTCTGCCATGTAGATATTTTAAATTTGTATTTGGTCAAATTGATCAATATTTTCTTGTATAGGCTATAATTTTGTTTTATAAGAAGTTCTCTGGAGTGCCTGTGTGGCTCAGTTGGTTATGCATCTGACCTTGGCTCAGGTCATGATCTCAGGGCCCTGGGATCGAGCCTGTTGTCATGCTCCTTGCTCAGGGAGTCTACTTGTATCTCTCACTCTGCCCCTACTCCTGCTCATGCTCTCTCAGTCTCTCACTTTCTCTCTCTCAAATAAATAAATAAAATCTTTAAAAAAGAAAGAAATTCTTCTCTACCAAAATCATACCCAAACTGAGTAAATGCAGGTTAGCTACTGTTACTTTTCTATCCTAACTGCTCCAGCGAAACTTATGTCTGACCCCAAAGCCCATATTCTCCTCTGCCTATAAACAAATGACATGGGTGCCTGGGTGGTTCAGTAGTTAAAGCCTCTGCCTTCGGCTCAGGTCATGATCTCAGGGTCCTGGGATCAAGCCCTTCATCAAGCTCTCTGCTCGGCAGGGAGCCTGCTTCCCCCTCTCTCTCTGCCTTCCTCTCTGCCTACTTGTGATCTCTCTCTGTCAAATAAATAAATAAAATCTTTAAAACAAAACAAAACAAAAAAACAAATGACATAACTTTTTAGTTTAGCTTTCAAGAAGCCCCTCCATAATTTGATTCTTTTCAGAATTCTCTCCCACCATACCTACATTAGACGTCTCTGTTTCTTTTTTAAGATTTTACTTATTTACTTGACAGAGATCACAAGTAGGCAGGGAGGCAGGCAAAGAGAGGGGGAAGCAGGCTCCCCGCTGAGCAGAGAGCCCAATGTGGGGCTCGATCCCAGGACCCTTAGATCATGACCTAAGCCGAAGGCAGAGTCTTTAACCCACTGAGCCACCCAGGCACCCCGACATATCTGTTTCTGAAATATACTCTCTTAATATCTTGTGCCATTCTGTTTACCTAAAATGCATCCCTTCTTTGTCCATCACCTTCCTATTCATCCTTCAAGAATGCTGTGAGGATTCCATCAGTTAAACACGTAAATTACTTAAAATGCTGCCTTGCACATAATAATAAATGTTAGCTGTTATTATTACAAGACATTTATAAGGTTTTAGAAAATTGCTGATAAATGATATGCCAAAATAGGTCAACCAAAAATAACAGCCTAGATGACATACTCTCACATACATTCTCTACTCTCTCTCTCTCTCTCACACACACACACACATTCACATAAATATACACACTCATACACACAAAACCAAGCAAAGACATATAGTAGAAAAAATACCAGTCATAAAGTGATACATAGTCTTGGTTTAAATTTCAGCTCTGCCATTAAATACCTGTGTGACTCTGGACAAATTACTTAACTTCTCTAAGCTCCTGTTTCCATACTTGTAAGGATATTTGAAGCAACATTGTAGGCTTGTTGTTAAGAATTCAAGACATTTCACAAAGAGCTTAGCATGATGCCTGACACATAGAAGGCACTCATTAAGTGACATAAATTATTAAAAGAAAATACATGATAATTATTAAAAGAAAACATATGATACTTAAGAGGATGAGTATATGTGGAAACTTAAAAACATCAAGAAAGGTCAATTAATTTCAGAAACTGGAGCGTCCTTAGGAATTGGAAAATCTACCATTAGTAGGCTAAGGTGCTACTTTTAATTATTAGCTATACTTTAAAGCTATCAGAGAACTTGATAGAGATATTAGGATATCAATTTAAATAATATTTACTTAGCATTCACACTATTATAAGTCCAAAACTATGAGGGATATAACAAAGCAGATCATGATTCTCATCCTCAAGGAGTTCCATAGAAACCCAAACCATATGGCAATATATTTTGTGTTACATAAAATATAGGTTCTTAAAAGAAATATGCCAAAACACAGGCATAAAAAGTAGTATAGTGGTTGCCAGGGGCTGAGGGAAAAAAAAGGTTGGGGAGTTATTTTTTAATGGGTCGAGTTTCAGTTTACCAGATGAAAAGTTCTGGAGATAAATGGTGGTAATGTTATTAGCACAACATTATGAATATATTTAATACCACCGAACTGTACACTTAAAAATTAAGATGGTAAATTTTATGCTGTGTGTATTTTACTATGATAAAAAAGTGTAAGTAAAAAACAAAAAGAAATATGCCAAAAGTAAATTAATCTGAGAATAAAATAATGAAAACAGTTACACATTGAATTTCTACAAAGATTTTTAAATGAGTTACAGATTTAGCACTTACCTTCATATTTAAAATGGTAACATTTTCCAAGCAATAATACAGGGGAATTTCTACTAAAATATGTTTTTGTTTTCAACACCCAACCTAAATGAGAAGATAGAAAATTAGTTTTGCAATCAAAGGATTTCAGACTAAATGTCTAGAAGTATTTCCTTTTTCTTAATTTCAAATCATTAATTTTCAACTATGGACACGCATTTTTTACAAGAATAGCAAAATATATGGACAATGAACTGAAAATACAGGCCACTTATGTGACATTCAAATACAGTTAAGTATTTTAAACATATTCTATCCACATAAAGGACATGAGAAAGAAAAGAATTTAATTTTAATTTATTTTCAAACAGGTCACAATATTCTCATGGTATAAAACTTAAAAGGTACAAATTCTACTCCAGTTTCTCTGAAATCAGTCTCTTTTCCCAAATGCAACAAATGTTACCAATTTCTTGTATTTCCTTCCATCTAGATAATTAAAATACTTAAAGTAATTCAGTATTCCAATGAAGTAATTTAGGGACAAGGTAACACAGAACACTAGTACTTTTGATAAATGTGGATTGAAGTTTCCTAGGGAAATGTTATAAACCCCATCATGTCAGCCACTTGAGGATCTTCAAAAGTAGTGAATAAAGCTTTCAGAGATCCTTCCCATTTTCTTCCTACTAAACTGTATGTGTCTAACAGGTAGTATCCTCTTGGGTTTTTTTTCCCATGACCCTGAGAGCATGATCTGAGCCGAAACCAAGAGTCTATTGCTCAACCAACTGAGCCTCCCAGGTGCCACTCCTCTTGGTTTTTTTTATGGTACCATTAGTAGTTCTCCATTTCCTGAGAAAAACACTTGTCCATTACATTCCTGAATATTCCCAAATATATGAAATTCCTGACTGCTAATGGTAGCCTTAAAAGCCGGTTTTAAAATGCAAGAGCATATATACAGAAAGAATCTGAAATTAGGAGTCAACAGAATTAGGTCAACTTTTTTCTTTCTTTCTTTTTTTTGGGCAGCAAAGCAAAGTTTATTGAGAGATAGTCAAGTTTACTAAATAGAGTGCAAAGCTCCCAAAGAGGGAGGGGACCCAAGAGGGTTGCCCAACTTAGGTCTACTCTTATGTAGACTATCTGCCATTTATATTGAAGAGTTGTTAGAAAATTTAAAATCAGTGAGTCTTATGAAAATTATGATAATATTGACATTGATAAAAGTAATCCTAATTATGTTTACTGTATTCAGAAAACAGCAAGACTGGGGAGCAAGAGAGGCTGGGTTTGAATACCAGTTTCAAGAGTTATTACTTCGATGTATGACCATGAATATGTCGTTTAATCTCAGTTTTCTAATTAAAAAAATCTCAGAAAGATCTATCACAGAAAGGAGATTTAAATAAGAAGGTACACAAATTATCTACAAAACGCTAATGTGCTAATGGGTGTTCAATCAATGTTAGTCCTTCCTACACCACCCATACTACACAAACTCTAAGCAAGGAAAATACATAAAATATTTTAGAATGATTTTCACCAATAAAATCAAACAAAAAATACTACTTCATAACTTGAGGCTATCTAGAACACTTAGTTACCCTGAACTACTATCTAGTACCTATATGACAATATATGTATACATTTATATATATAAATATATATATAAAATAAATATAAAATATAAAATATAAAAAAATATAAAATAAATATAAAATATTTATTTTATAAATATAAAAATATAAAAAACAAAAATGTGTATTAACAATAAAGATGATGCAAGTATTTTCATTTGCTGGAGAAAAGAATGGAAAATCAAATACATGAATCAGGCTTTCCCACAGCCTGGATTACTGCAGTACTCTCCAGAATGGTTTCTGTGCCGTCTTTCTTCACTCTAGCATATGCCACGTGTCACTGCCATATTAATCTCCCTGTGGCTCAGCTTTGATTAGGTAAACTCTTCTGCCCAAAAACCATCCTCAGTGACTCATTACTTAATAGATTTATTATGAACTTCTCAGTGATACTAAAGACTTTCCAAAATATGATACAAATTACATTTATAGTCATCTTTTCCACTACTTTTCACCTATATTCAAGTGTGGCTTGCTATCTGGGTCATACTACCATGACAAAAATGCCCTCCTCAATATCAGCCTATCTAAATCCTACTTCTTCTTCTTCTGGCTCATGTATGTACTTCTAAGCCATTTTTTTCCTTTTCTCACTTGGCTCTGATGTTTTTCTCTGAACTCTAATGGGAAATAAATATTCACTGGCCACCTACTATATACCAGGAACTAGACTAGGTACTTTATAAACATTACATCTTAGAAATATTATTAGTACTATACCAAGATAACTCTAATCCCCAAAATAGTAATAACTCCCTCCCCTCCTATGGCATTTCTAAGGCAAATTTGAAGAACTTCATAAAAACCTCAAATAAAAGGAAACAATCTTTAAGGAGGAACTTCTGTCTTTTTCTCCATGCTTTACCCTCTGCCTACCCCCTCTAACCAGTCACCAGTCCTTTCTCAAGAAAAGAGAAGTTGCGAATCTAATATCTTAGAGCCTGGGGCACTGCAGGGATCCACATTTTACATGAGCACAGCTGTATAGTGCTTTAAAGCTCAGCCGTCTTTCATATGGCAAATGCTCTCACTTTTGTACTTCCTGTGCAAATCCTAGCAGGACCTAACCCTCATAATAGACTGGCTTCTTTTAATACTCCAGGATGCTAGGTACATAAAAACTCAGGACTTCGGATAAGGCCAGCTATTTTCCACAGGCATGTCAGAGCTGAATTAGACCAGTATGCCAAGTAACTAGTCTATGTTCTTTTTTTTCTTTAAATTATTTAGTTTTAGTTGACCAATTTTCATTTCCTCTTTTTAAAAGCATTGTAAGCAATGTACTGCAATCTCTACCCTAGCTTGTTGATGCTGAACCAGGACGCTCTGGCATACAGAGATGGAAAAATGAAGGTTCTAAAATCCATAGAGGTAGAGGATAACAGAGCCTAGGGCATAGGAAAGAGCCATGAATAAGTAGTATGATTATGAATAAGTCTTCTTATACATATTGAAAAATATACATTCATCAGAATTCTTCATACTCAAAAATATTTTTTTATTTTATTCCTCAATTTCCCCCATTTTTTACCTCTAAATCTCAATTTATAGCAGCAGAAAGGTGGGACAGAGACAAATTAAATGTCATTATGATTTCTAAATAAAAACTAATTAAATAAAACTAAGTAAATTAAGAAAGTAAGTAAATTTGGCAAAAAAAAAAATTAAATTAAATGACAAAGGGTAGTTACTATCTATGAGGGGTGAGCATTGACCAGAGGAAGAATGAAGAAACTTTCTGGGGCGAAGGAAATTTTTTATATATAGATTAGATTGTTAGTTTCATAGATATAAACATGTATCATACTCCACAAATTGTATACTTATGATCTTACTTTATGTTACTTTTCTCTCAATTACAAAAAAAAAAAAGAGATAAACTAGAAGAGTGTTTCAGTTATTTATTCCTGTTTAACAAACCACTCCAAAACTTAATAATTTGAAACAACTTTTTTTCTTATATCACATAGTTCTGTAGGTTGACTGGGCTCAATTGAGCAGTTCTCTTGCTGGTCTTGCTTGGAGTCTCTAATGTCATAAAAATCAGATGGAGAGGCTCAACTGAGACACCTCATTGGCTGATGCTTTCTCTCTAATGTAGTCTCAGGGCCTTTCTTCTTCGTGTGGCCTCTCCATGTGATTTCTCCAGCTGAATACCTAAGCTGGTTACGTAACAATGCAGAGCTCCAAAATAGAGCAAGCAGAAGTTGCCTCTTAATGGCCAGGCCTAGAATTGACACAGCCTCACTTCTGTCTCATTCTATTGGTTAATATAAGGCATAGGCCAGCCCTGACTCAACAAAAAAAGAAACAACACAAGATGTGATTAAAGATGCTTACTAAGGACCATCTTTGGAGCCTAGCTACCATAAAGAGAGTATTATAAAAAACCCTATAGTCTATTAAGTCAGCAACTTGAAAATCACAAGGCTTTAAAAGATGTAAACAAGCCAAAGAACATAGAAATAACAGATAATAATGATTTTCTGGAGGATCAGAAACACACAGAAGAATGGTTTAGTTATTACTATTTTTAAAAGGAAGTCAAGTTTACATATCTCATAATGTCATGTAAATAAAAGCAGGGGGGAAGAAAGCAAAAAATTAAACAGTTTTACAAGAAAGTAAGGTCCACGGTCTTTTAAATCTTAAGTGCGATGCCATTTCTAGTTCTTTCTTCATTATTTCATGATATTGACATTGATAAAAGTAATCCTAATTATGTTTACTGTATTCAGAAAACAGCAAGACTGGGAAGCAAGAGAGGCTGGGTTTGAATACCAGTTTCAAGAGTTATTACTTCGATGTATGACCATGAATATGTCATTTAATCTCAGTTTTCTAATTAAAAAAATCTCAGAAAGATCTATCACAGAAAGGAGATTTAAATAAGAAGGTACACAAATTATCTACAAAACGCTAATGTGCTAATGGGTGTTCAATCAATGTTAGTCCTTCCTACACCACCCATACTACACAAACTCTAAGCAAGGAAAATACATAAAATATTTTAGAATGATTTTCACCAATAAAATCAAACAAAAAATACTACTTCATAACTTGAGGCTATCTAGAACACTTAGTTACCCTGAACTACTATCTAGTACCTATATGACAATTTTCAACTTACAAATGAAATTTTTATCACATAACCTATTCAATGGCTTAAATGGCTTAAAAAGAGAATAAACCTCTATTTGAAGATTAACATGATCTTAGATAGAGAAAATCCTAAGGAATACACATAAAACTGTTGAAGCTAATAAAGTAGAACACCAAGCTTACAAGATACAGGATCAAATTACAAAAAAGCAACTGTATTTCTATATACCAGCAACAAACAAACTAAAATAAAATTAAGAAAACAATTCATTTTAAAATGGAATCAAGGGGCACCTGGGTGGCTCGGTGGGTTAAAGCCGCTGCCTTCGGCTCAGGTCATGATTTGGGATGGAGCCCCACATTGAGCTCTCTGCTCAGCAGGGAGCCTGTTTCCCCCTCTTCCTCTGCCTGCCTCTCTGTCTGCTTGTGATCTCCCTCTCTCTGTCAAATAATTTTTTTTTTAATTTTAATAAATGGGACTTTTTTAATAAAATGGGAATTTTTAAATGGGACTGGGACAACTAAATAGCCACATACAAAAATGAATTGGATTATAACTCATATCACAGGCAAAAATTAACTCAAAATGGATCACAGACCTAAATATAAAAGCTAAAATAATAAAATTATTAAAAAGAAACATAGGTACAAATCCTCATGATCCTGATTTAGGCAACAGTTTCTTAAATATGATATCACAAACAATCAAAGAAAAAAATACATAAATTGCATTTCATCAAAATTTGAAAGTTTTGTGCTTTAGTGAACACTATCCAGAAAGTGAAAAGACAACCCCAAAATGGGAAAAAATATTTGCAAATCATATATTTATTTGTCTAAGGGATTTGTATCTAGAATATACAAAGAACGCTTACAACGCAGTAATAAAAAGACAGATAACCCAATTAAAAAGGCACAAAGGAAAAACCCACAGTGAATATCATTCTCAATGAGGAAAAACTGAGAGCTTTTCCCCTAAGATCAGGAACATGACAGGGATATCCACTATCTCCAATGCTATTCAACATAGTACTAGAAATCCTAGCCTCAGCAATCCGACAACAAAAAGAAATAAAAGGCATCCAATTTGACAAAGAAGAAGTCAAACTCTCACTCTTTGCAGATGATACGATACTTTATGTGGGAAACCCAAAAGACTCCACTCCAAGACTGCTAGAACTCATACAGGAATTCAGTCAAGTGTCAGGATATAAAATCAATGCACAGAAATCATTTACATTTCTATATACCAACAGCAAGACAGAAGAAAGAAAAATTAAGGAGTCGATCCCATTTACAATTGCACCCA
>CM053606.1:43370945-43390444 GCA_028646535.1 Procyon lotor | reverse complement strand
AATAGAACTACCCTATGACCCAGCAATAGCACTACAGGGTATTTACCCTAAAGATACAAATGTAGTGATCCGAAGGGGCACGTGCACCCGAATGTTTATAGCAGCAATGTCCACAATAGCCAAACTATGGAAAGAACCTAGATGTTCATCAACAGATGAATGGATAAAGAAGATGTGGTATATATATACAATGGAATACTATGCAGCCATCAAGAGAAACAAAATCTTGCCATTTGTAATGACGTGGATGGAACTAGAGGGTATTATGCTAAGTGAAATAAGTCAGTCAGAGAAAGATAAATATCATATGATCTCTGATATGAAGAATTTGAGAGGCAGGGCAGGGGGTTGTGGGGGTTGGGAGAGGGAAATGAAACAAGATGGGATCAGGAAGGAGACAAACCATAAGAGACTCCTAAACTCACAAAACAAACTGAGGGGACTGGGGGGAAGAGGGAGTAGGGTTAGGGTGGCTGGGTTATGGACATTGGGGAGGGTATGTGCTATGGTAAGTGCTGTGAAATGTGTAAGCCTGATGATTCACAGACATGTACCCTGGGGCAAATAATACATTATATGTTAATAAAAGGAAAAAACAAAAGGCACAAAGGATTTAAATAGACATTTTCCAAAGAATTATAAAAATAGCCAATAAGTATATGGACAGATGCTTAATGTCATTATTCCTTAAGAAAATGCAAATCAAACTCCATGAAATACTTCACACCTACTGGAATGGCTCTAATAAAAAAGATGAATGGGGTGCCTGGTGGCTCAGTCAGTTGAGCATCCTATTCTTGGTTTCACTTGGGGACATGATCTTGGGGTTGTGAAATCAAGCCCCACGTCAGGCTCCATGCTTAGCACAGAGTCTGCTAGAGATTCTCTCTCCCTCGCCCTCTGCCCCTCCCGCTCATGCTCTCTCTCTAAAATAAATCTTTAAAAATATTTTTAAAAGCATCGACAATATAGGGTGACTGGCTGGCTCAGTCAGAAGAGTGTGCAACTCTTGATCTCTGACTTGTGAGTCTGAGTGTAACACTAGATTTAGAGATTACTTATATAAATAAAAAACTTAAAAAAAAACAGGATGGACAATAAAAAGTGTTGGTTAGGATGCAGAGAAATTCAGACCTTTGAACATTGCTGATGGGAATTTAAAATGGTGCAGCTACTTTGAGAAACAGCTTGGTAGTTCCTCAGAGTTAAACTTAGAGTTTAGCAATTCTACTCCTCTAAGTATATACCCAAGAGAACCGAAAAGATATATTCACACAAAAACTTGTACACAATGTTCATAGCAGCACTATTCATATTAGCCAAGAAGTCAAAAACAACCCAAATGTCCATCAACTGGTAAATGAGTAAGGAAAATGTGGTATGGCCATACAATGAAATATTATTCAGTCACATAAAGGAATGAAGTAGTATACATACATGCTACAATATGGATGAATTTCGAAAACATTATGCTAAATGAAAGGAGCCAGACACAAAAGACCACAAATTCTATGATTCCATTTATGTGAAATGTCCACAATAGTCAAACCCATACAGACAGAAAATAGGCTGGTGGCTCACAGGGGCTGGAGAGAGGTAGGGACTAATGCATCCAGGATTGCTTTTGGGGGTGAAAAAAGGTTCTAGAATTAGATAGTGATGATGGTTGCACAATCTTAAAATATATTAAAAACCACTGAATTATAAAAGGGTAAATTTTTTAGTGTGTAAATTATATCTCAATTTATTTTTAAGAAATCAGTGTCTATAGTTTTCAAAATGCAATGTTTATATTCATTCAAGGAAACTTAAGCAATTGTAAGTGACTTAATAAGGCAGATGATACATGTTTTCAAATATTTCTTTAGATTTATACAATTTTTAAATGATACTTACTATATTTCATGTTGTTCCAAGCAGATATAAATTTAGTTTTTAGCTTGTCAACTTCATCTGTTCCTGTGGCCTCCATATTCAAATTCTAAAGAAAAAGCCATCACTTGATTGCATTCTTCTGTAAAGTTATATCTTCAGTGCTAAAGAAAAAAAATTAAAGAAAAATAAGTCATGAGTATATATTACATGGTACAATACTGCTCAAGTTTTACTTATGATTAAATACAATTTGAACTGCAAATGAGCAAACCAATTTTTCATTTTACATAACAGAATATATTCTATAAACATTTTAATTACAAAAAACATTAAATACCAAATATACAATAAAAATTACCATACGAAACCAAACAATAACCTCCTCCAAGTACTCACAATTAAGAACAATTCATTAGTTTAATGAAACAACTCCACTTTGGTGCTTGTGAGACTATTCAAGATTTGTTTTATTTGTACGTGAGAGAAGTTGGTTTTTAATCTTATAAGAAATGACAACTATCAGGCACCTGGTTGGCTCAGTTGGTTGAGCGTCTGCCTTCAGCTCAGGTTGTAGTCCTGCAGTGAGTGCTGGGATCAAGTCCTGCATCGGGCTCCCTGCTCCTGGGGGAGTCTGCTTTTCTCTCTCCCTCTGTCTGCCACTCCCCCTGCTTGTGCTCTTTCTCTTTTTCTCATAAAAATAAATAAATAAAATTTAAAAAAAATAAATGACAACTATCTTCAGAATGGAAGATTCCACTTAAACCGATTAAGTCACTACTTGCATAAAAACGTTTTGTTTTGTTTTTTAAGGCATTCCCTACATTTCCTCCCTATGTCAATACCACAGCATCTTTTAAAAATAGAATGGCTTACGGCATGTGGGTAGCTCAGTAAGTCAGGCATAGGACTCTTGATTTCAGCTCAGGCCATGATCTCCAGGTCCTGACATCACGCCCCACATGGGGCTTTGTACTCAGCAGAGAGTCTGCTGGAGATTCTCTCTTTTCCTCTCCCTCTGCCCCTCCCTTTCCTCCCCCCACTCACTTCACACATGCCATCTCTCTCTCTCTCTCTCAAATAAATAAATCTTTAAAAAAAATAGAATGGCTTGGGGCGCCTGGGTGGCTCAGTGGGTTAAAGCCTCTGACTTCAGCTCAGGTCATGATCTCAGGGTCCTGAGATCAAGCCCCGCATAGGGCTCTCTGCTCAGTGGGGAGCCTGCTTCCCCCTCTCTCTCTGCCTGCCTCTCTGCCTACCTGTGATCTCTCTCTCTCAAATAAATAAAATATTTTTAAAAAAATAGAATGGCTTAAATCTACAACAGAAGATGTTTTCTTACTTTAAAATAAGAATAAATTAGCTCACAGGTATTTGTCTTATAACTGACTTGAGGGAAAGTTGAGATGTACAATATAATCTGAAAGAGGAACAAATTATACCTTAAAATGCTTGTGCTTATTTGCAATAATTCAGATAGTTTACTTTTTAAGAAAAGAATGCTGCAGGGCACCTGAGTGGCTCAGTGGGTTGAGGCCTCTGCCTTCAGCTCAGGTCACCATCCCAGGTCCTGGGATCGGGGCCCGCATCGGGCTCTCTGCTCAGTGGGGAGCCTGCTTCCCCCTCTCTCTCTGCCTGCCTCTCTGTCTACTTGAGATCTCTCTCTGTCAAATAAATAAGTAAAATCTTAAAAAAAAAAAGAAAAGAAAAGAAAAGAATGCTGTACAGAAAAAAAATGCTGCACAGAACATTGCCCTTTTATGGTTATAAATACCTACTCAAAAGTTTAGATACATTTGTTTCTCTAACAACAGATATTCCATTTTATAGTATGTACTAAAAGCTACTAATTATATAGTATAGTTGAGGCAGGAGAAAGCATGGTCCCTTGGAAAATTTTAGAAGTCCCTGTGACTAGAGAACAAAAAATCCAAAAAGGGGGCTTGAGATGTGGCTATAGGTCTGACATGGGCCACAGCACACATGGCACACATGGCCTTGTACACCATGCTACGAATTTTGTTTATCCTAAAAACAATTGGTTTCAAACAGGAATATTAGAAACTGATTCTGTGGGTTTGACTCCCAGAGCAGCACAAAGAACAGATTGAAAAGGACAAGAGTACATTAGAGTTTACTAGTACTGTGTAGAACTAGAAGAGAGATAATAGCTTCAAATGGAGCAATAGAGAGGGAGAGAAATAGGCACATAAGGAAATGTGTCAAAAAAAATCAATGTCTTGGTGATTAAATGAATAGGCAAGAAAGGCAGATATGGGGGCAACTGGGTGGCTCAGTGGGTTAAAGCCTCTGCCTTTGGCTCAGGTCATGATCTCAGGGTCCTGGGATCAAGCCCCGCACCAGGCTCTGCTCCATGGGGAGCCTGCTTCCCCCTCTCTCTCTGCCTGCCTCTCTGCCTACTTGTGATATCTCTCTCTCTCTCTCTGTGTCAAATAAATAAATAAAATCTTAAAAAAAATAAAGGCAGATATCCCAAAGATACACCCATATTCCTGGCTTGTGAAACTAAATAAAAGGTGCCAACCACTGAAACAGGGAATATCAGAAGAGGGTCAGGTTAGAGGAGGAAGATCATGAATTTAATTTATATGTAGTTTGAGATGTCTCTGAGAGATATACTGAAGAATCATCCATTTATTTAATTATTCAATAAATTATTGCTAGGCACTGTTCAAGGCAATGTGGATACAGCCTAGGACAAAAGCAGTGAAATACTTGCTCTTGGAGCTTATATTCTAGATATATTCTAGAGAGGCCAACTAGGCAGTTGAATATATAGATCTGGAGCTTAAAGATGAGGTCTGAATGGGAGCTATTAATTTAAGAAGTGCTGATGTATAAATGAGAATAAGAGCTACAAACATGTTCCTCAATAACTTTGCCTTATGTTTACACCCTCAGCCTTAAGAAAATTCAAGGCTCTTTAAGAAATTACATGTGCCCTTTTACTTAGCTTCCTCTCTTGCCACTCCCTCATATGCACCATTTACTGAAGCTATTTTTAATATTAATATTTAGGCTTCCTAAACTGGACATGCTTCCATGTCTTTGCATGTGCTGTTCCCTCCACCTAGAAGGCCTTCCTGCTCACGCTCATTTTGACTACCTTATTATCATGAGTCCCTAAGACCCAGCTTAAGTTTCACCCCCTCTGGTCAGACCTGTAAGATTTCTACCCACCTCCATACCTCTAACTAAAACAGATGTCCTGCTCTTAGCTCCCATAGGATCCTGCCACTCATCATACTGTATTGTAATTACTTCATCCCTCTTACACTAGGTGGCCAACTTTTTGCGTGTCCTTGATTTCTGCCTGGCATGTGATTAGTTCTCAAAATATGTTTATTAAATGAATCAGGGAATAGATAAATTAATAAGGTATATCACTAGTAGTGCTCTTACAAGCTGTAAAAGTCTAACAATTGGAAATTTTTTCACTGACAACTAAAAGAAAAGAAAATTTCCTCCAGGGGTGCCTGAGTGGCTCAGTCAATTAAGCGTCTGCTTTCGGCTCTCTCTACTTGTGTTCTCCCTCTCTCTCTCTGGCAAATAAATAAATAAAATATTTTTTAAAAAGAAATCTTCCTCCAGAAAATTGCATTATTTAACAAAATTTGGAAAAGTAAGGAGAAAGGTTTACAAAATGTGCATCCACATGATTAATTACATATCCATTAAATATGTCTCCAGAGAGTTGTCTGGGTGGCTCAGTTAGTTAAGTGTCTGACTCTTGATTTCAGCTCAGGTCTTGATCTTGGAGTGATTAGATCGAGCCCTGCAGTGGGCTCCACGCTCAGCAGAGAGTCTGCTTGAGATTCTCTCTCTTCCTCTCACTCAGCTCCTCACCCTGCTGTGCGCTCTCACTCTCTCTTGCTCTGATAAATAAATGGGTTATTTTAAAGATTTAATTGTCAGAGAGAGACACACAGAGAGAGAGAGCGCAAGTAGGGCGAGTGGCAGGCAGAGGGAGAAACAGACTCCCTGCTGAGCAAGGAGCTCAATGCAGGACTGAGCCACCCAGGTGTCCCAATAAATAAATGGTTTTTTTTAAAAAAAAATGTCTCTAGGGCACCTGGGTGGCTCAGTCAGTTAAGCATTTGCCTTTGGCTCCAGTCATGATCTGTGAGTCCTGGGATCGAGCCCTGCATCAGGCTCCCTGCTCAGAGGGGAGTCTGCTTCCTTCTCTCCCTCTGCCCCTTCCCCCTGCTTGTGCTCGCTCTTTCTCTCTCTCAAATAAATAAATAAAATCTTTTTTAAAAATAATTAATTAAAAATAAATAAATAAAGTCTCCACAAGTTTGTGATAATGGAGAAACACTGGAGAATCTAAAACTTAATGCATCATATGATATTAGCTGTAGATGTGGCAGGGAAAGAGAAAAAAAAAACTGACAAGTTTCTCTGGATGTAAAATAGTGTGTGGTTTTTTTTTATACCACTATTGCCCACCTTTTCCAAATCTTATATAAAGAATAGGTGTAATTTTTAGAATTTAAAATTTTTACTGTTAAAAAGCCACCAACTAGGGTGCCGGGGTGGCTTAGTTGGTTGTGGATTTGACTCTTGGTTCAGCTCAGGTCATGATCTCAAGGTCATAGGATTGAGTCCCGCATCAGGCTCTGCACTCAGAGGAAAGTCTGCTTGACATTTTCCCTCTGCCCTTCCCCTTGCTTGCTCTCTCTCTTTCTCTCTATTTCTCAAATAAATAAATAAATCTTTTTTGAAAAAAAAAGCCACCAACCACGAGTCTTCTCAATTCAAAATACTTAAAATAAGAGGCTATACCTACGTGTATTTTCTTTCTAAGTCAGAAAGAAAGTAGGTCATGGGTAAGATTTGGTTCAAACAGTTTGCAGCAGCACTGGTTACCAGGAATACTCTGGACAGTCCTTAAAAAGAATGTAAAAATGATCCCTTAAAGTGGGTGAGAGGAACACAAACACAAAGTAAGATATTTTGTATGGGGAAAGTATGTACCTTAGAAAATGGCTCCTAAACAAATAATAAATAGCTAGCAAAGGTAAGATTCAGAAATTAATGAGAAAATTTTCTAACCTCAAGGAACTTAGAGTAGAATAAATTGTTAGGTTATTCCTTTATCATTATTATTTTTCCTCAAAATTCCTGCTTTATTGACTATTTACTCCAAATAACTATTCCCCCAAACATGAAACATTTAAAATGTTTTTGTAACATGTCCTTGACTCTGCTATAAGAATACTTTTATTGCCATTGTACATAGGGTAGATGAGAATAGTAAAATTATTATCATAAAGTCAATCTAGTTAAGCTGTTGCTAGTTTAATAATTCATATACAGTTGACCCTTGAATAATGCACAATGCAGGGTGTGGAATGCTGACCCCCTGTTTAGTGAAAATCCATGTGTAACTTTTGACTCCCCCAAAACTGAAATGAATGTCTCTAATATACTAGAGCTTCTATAAACCAATTAGTGAAAAAACAACCAAATAGAAAAAAAATCCAGGCATTCTAAAAGAAAAAGACCAATAAACATAGGAAAATATTTTCAAACTTACTAAATCTAAGTAACGCACATTAAAGGAATTTCATATTTTTTTCATCATCATAAGAGATGAAATGGGTGAGCCTGAAGAAACAAGCATTTTACATAATAATTTCTCAAATAATAAAGTCCATGAGTACAGAGAATATGTTTTGCTTGCTACTGTATCCTTACACTTAGCACACTGGTGTGCTAATAAACACAAGTATCTGCTGATGACAAAACTATGGTATATACATATTATGACATAGATCTGTATTTATTACCATAAAAAGATATCCAGGGAGTACCAAAATATGTGAGGCAAAACTTGCTAAAACTGTGAGAAGAAACAGATAATTCCTCTATTAAGGTTGGAGACTTTAATACCCCTCTAACAGAAAGAAATACAGGCCCAGCAGGCAGAAAATCAGTAAAGACAGTGTTGAATTGAATAGCACCATCAATCAACTGGACATAACTGACAGACTACTTCACTCAACAAAAACAGATTACACATTATTCTCAAGTTCACAAAGAATATTCACCAAGATGGACAAGATTCTGGGCCATAAAACACCTCTTAACAAATTTAAAAATAATAGAAACCATACAATATTGTTCTCACCGAAATGGAATTAAACAAGAAATCAATAACAGAACGTTAGCCGGAAATTTTCCAAATACTTGGAAATTAAATAAAACACTTCAAATAAAACGTGGCTAAATAATAAATCTCAAGAGAAATTAAGAAATGTTTTTAACTGAATGAAAATGAGAATACAACTTAAAATTTGTGAGATGGAGAAAATTCTCTTAAAATTTACAGGGAAATTAATAGCATTGAATACATATATTAGAAAAGAAGAAAGATCTAAAATCAATAATTTAAGCTTCCACCTTAGGAAACTAGAAAAAGAACAAATTAAATCTAAAGTAAGCAGAAAAAAAAGGGGAGGAAGTAACAAAAATTAAGGCAGAAAAAAAGAAATCAGAAGAGAAAATCAACAAAACCAAAGCTGGTTCTTTGAAAAGATCGATGAAATCTATAAGCCTCTAGCCAGGCAAAGAAAGAGAAAACATACAAGTGACTAACATCAGAAATAAAACAGGGGCCATCACCACGGATCCCATAGACATTAAAAGGACAAAAGGGAGTATTATCAACAATTCTATGTGAGCAAATTTGGTAATTTAGATGAAATGAAGCAATTCCTCTAAAGACACAGTTTGCCAAAACTCACACAGAAAATAGACAATTTAAATAGGCCTATATCTATTAAAGAAATTGAATCAATAATTAATAAACTTCCAAAAAAGACAGCATTGGGCTCAGACGGTTTCACTGCTGAGTTCTACCAAACATTTAACGAAGAAATTATACCAATTCTCTACAATCTCTTCCAAAAGATAAAAGCATAGAAAATACTTCCTAACTCATTCCATGAGGTCAGCATTACCCTAATACCAAAATCAGACAAAGACATTATTGATACGGGCAAAAGAGCAAATAGATTGACAGAACAGAATACAGAGCCCAGAAACAGACACACGTAAATATAGTCAAATGGTCTTTGACAAAGAAGCAAAGGCAGTACAACAGAGCAAAGACAGTCTTGTCTGGTGCTGGAACAACTGGACATACACATACACATGCAAAAAAAAAAAAAAAGGAGATAGATCATACACCCTTCACAAAAATTAACTCAAAATAGATCGTAAACCTAAATGTAGAACACAAAACTACAGAAGTCCTAGAAGATAACATTGAAGAAAACCTAAATGACCTGTAGCATGGCAGTGACTTTTTAGATACAGCACCAAAGTCACAATTCCTGCAAGAAATAACTGGTAAGCTGGACT
Source organism: Procyon lotor (assembly GCA_028646535.1). NCBI lineage: Eukaryota > Metazoa > Chordata > Mammalia > Carnivora > Procyonidae > Procyon > Procyon lotor. The sequence continues at coordinate 43,381,183 of CM053606.1, read as the reverse complement.
TCATTAAAATTAAAAACTTCTCTGTGAAATACAATGTCAAGAGAATGGAAGGACAAGCCACAGACTGGGAAAAAATATTTGCAAAAGACATATCTGCCAAAGGACTGCTATCCAAAATAAACAAAGAACATTTAAAACTCAACAATAAGGGGCACCTGGTGGCTCAGTTGTTAAGCGTCTGCCTTCGGCTCAGGTCATGATCCCAGGGTCCTGGGATCGAGCCCCGCATCAGGCTCCTTGCTCAGCAGGAAGCCTACTTCTCCCGCTACCACTCCCTCTGCTTGTGTTCCCTCTCTCGCTGTATTTCTCTCTGTCAAATAAATAAAATCTTAAGAAAAATAAAATAAAACTCAACAATAAGAAAAGGAACCACCTAATTTTAAAATGGACCAAAGACCTTAACAGATTCACCTCACCAAAAAAGATATAAAGATGGACAAATAAACATATGAAATTGTTCCACATATGTTATCAGAGAAATCAAATTAAAACAGTGAGATACCACTACATACCTATTAAAATGGGCAAAATCCAAAACGCTGATAATACCAAATGTGAGCAAGGATAGCAATAAGTACTCTCATTCATTGCTGATAGGAATGCACAATGTTCCAGCTACTTTGGAAGACAGTTCAGCAGCTTCTTACAAAATAAACATACTCTTAAGCATATGATCAGCAATTGTGGTCGTTGGTATTTACCCAAATGAAATAAAAACAATCCACACAAAAACCTGCACATAGATGTTTATAGCAGTTTTATTCATAATTACCAAAACTTGGAAGCAACTAAGATGTCCTTCAGTAGGTGAATGGATAAATAAACTATAATACATCCAGTAACAGTAGACTGTTACTCAAGCACTTAAAAGAAATGAGCTATCAAGGAATAAAAAGGTATTAAGGAAAACTAACTGTGTATTACAAAGTGAAAGAAGCCAATCTTAAAAGACTACTGTATATCCGTATGATTCCAAAGTATAATATTCTGGAAAAGGCAAAACTACAGAAATAGCAAAAAGATCAGTGTTTGTCAAGGATGGGGGCAGTAGGGGCAAAGAATAGGAAGAACACAGAAGATTTTTAAGCAATAAAATTATACTCTGTAGTAGTACAGTTGTAGAAACAGGTCATCATACATTTATTTACACCAAAAGTCAACCCTAATGTAAACCACCGACCTGGAGTGATAATGATGTGTCAGTGTAGGTTCAGTGGTAACAAATGTACCACTCTGGTGCAGGATGTTAATAGTGGGGAAAGTTCTACATTTTGTGAGACATGAACTCTATCTACTCCACCTTGCTATGTATCTAAAACTGCTCTAAAAAAGTAAAGTTTAGGGGCCCCTGGGTGGCTCAGATGGTTAAGTGTCTGCCTTTGGCTCAGGTCATGATCTCTGGGTCCTGGGTCCAAAGGAGGTCTGCTTCTCCTTCTCCCTCTGCCTCTCCCCCTGCTCATGCTTTCTCTCTGTAACTTGCTGTCTCAAATGAATAAAATCTTTTTATAAATAAATTAATTAAATAAAAAAGTAAAGTTTACTAACTTTATAGAGGGTGAGGAAAAGGAAGACAGAATAGCACAAATACAATTTATTTAAATTGTTTACGTTGAATGTTTACATTGAACATTTACATTAAAATAATTGCTCAGATTAAAAACTGAATACAGGAAATTACAAATGTGCCTGAAACTGCTTGATGAAGAAACCTACAGAGACGACATTCTATCACAAAATCCTAAGCAGCTTCTAAGAAAAATAAAATGCTGAGACAGTACTTTTTCCTTTTTAAGATAAACAATTTTATTCTTCCGGTTCTTAAAGACATCAGATTTAGCTATTTAGTCATGTAGAAAATGTAACTTCCTCAATGCAATTCCCTAGGGCAGCTCTGGCTAAATAAAACGACTTGGAGGATATCCCTAGTTAATTCATAATTTTTTTTCTCCTTGAAATGGTAGTAAGATTTGGAAAGAGGAAAAGGAATAAATTAATAATTGAGTCCATTCAGTCTATTAAAATGTTTTTTATACTTGTGTGAGATAAGCAAAGGAAAAGCAAGACAAACAGTACTTTTAGTTTAACTACAAATGAACAAAAAACACAAATGAAACCATAATGCACTTTAAGAGTAGTAGTCCCATTAAAAATTCTAAACTATCCTCATCCAGAAATTCCCTTTCCAAAAACTTTCCTGATTTTTAAAAAAATTAAAAATGAATTAAAATTCATTCTTTCAGGTATAAAGTGATGATTTACCCACTACCTAGCATATTTCAATCTCTTTTGTTATCTAAAATATCTGGTTTCACTGCTTCAGTGATCAAACGGATATGCCAAAATTCTTGTTTAGTTTATGTAATGTCAGAGCCTTGGTCTAGAAAACCATCAAAATAACACTCTTCCACTCTTTTAAGATTGTATTTATTCATTTGACAGAAAGAGAGAGAGAGGCAGGGAGAGGGAAAAGCAGACTCCCCACTGAGTAGGGAACCCGATGCAGGAGTTGATCCCAGGACCCCAGACCATGACTTGAGCCAAAGGCAAACGCTTAACTGACTGAGCCACTGAAGCACCCTCCAAACACTTTTAAGAAGGGATTATTATTCTTTCTTTTTTTTAAGAAAGGATTTATGATTATTTTCTAAACCTTAGAGAAATTGGTAACTTTTTTCAAATAGACTTTATTAATGGATACTACAATAAATCTTACCATCCACCATTCCCATTTTTCTGTTCACTGCTTACCTTCTGACAAATCCATTTTAATTAAAAAAATAGCAGTAAAGAGGAAAAATCTTTGATTTTATCTTAGTAAACATAAAGCTACCAGATGAGGTTTATTCCTAAACTTTACTGTTAATGATGTGAAAAGCAGAGTGAACATTAATAAGAGTTCTTTTGGAAAGCAGAGCTAGAACATTTGATATGAAAATCATTGATTGAGACCCAGATGTCATTTTTAGAGAGTCACTTTTCTAACCATAACCATGCATTAAGACAGTCGATAAATTATAAACTGATAAATGTAAAGGGTACTCAAATCAATGTCCTTGAAGGGCAGATGAAGGTAATCAGCCTCTCCCTTATGGCAATAGATAGAAGAATATTTTATCCACTGAGAATTTAAAGTCAAGAAAAAGCTCCTGACAGAACTTTAGGGACTGACTCTACAGAATATTTCTCAGTCACATAGTACAACCGACAAAAACACTGCAGACTTACAGGATTTGCGTATGCTTGGGCATTTTCCCCAAATGGTATTCTGCAGCAAGATGAAATATAGATATTGATTTAAAAATTTTTATGTGCTTTTAGCTATACCATCAAATAAAATGAACTGTGAGGTCCATTCTAAGTTTTCATCTACTGTAACCTTTTCTACCTGCTTGCATTTTTAGTAACAAATATTAATCCCTTGTCTGACCTTGAATGTCTCTCAATATGTTGGTCTGTCATCTCTGCTCTTATTTCTCTCTATCTCAGTTCTTTGTCTGCAGAAACATCAATTACTGTATCCATTTATTTTCCCCTCTTCCTATATTTGCCAGTCTTCTATCTTGATACACCAAACACGTAGTCTTAAAATGTTGTTTATAAACCCAGCATGCTTATTTCTTTTAATAAGTCACAAATAGGAAGAAAGGGAGAACACGGATAATATTTATTTGGATTGTCCTCTTTCAGAGCTATGAGTTAGGCAAAGTAGAAGGCAGTAAGAATTAAAAAGATTGAGCAAAGGAACAGCAACATAATAAAAGCAGGACTTACATATTCAGAAACTGGCTTTTAGGGGCGCCTGGGTGGCTCAGTGGGTTAAAGCCTCTGCCTTCAGCTCAGGTCATTATCTCAGGGTCCTGGGATTGAGCCCCACATCGGGCTCTCTGCTCGGCGGGGAGCCGGCTTCCCTCTCTCTCTGCCTGCCTCTCTGCCTACTTGTGATCCCTCTCTCTCTGTTAAATAAATAAATAAAATCTTAAAAAAAAAAAAAAAAGAAACTGGCTTTTAAAAGAAGGATAAAAGAGCTGATAGCAAAAAGATGAATAAGGGACTAATGAGATAGTTTTGCCTCAAGGATACAGCTTCTAAACATTCTTACGACTCCTTAGGAATACACCCTCCAGTTAAAAAACACTAAATCAATACACAGCTACTTTACAATGATAACTCAAAAAATATGTACTACTTATGCATTATTTTCTTAAGTCTAAAAATTAAAAAAGAAACTAAGAAACTAAGTACTGAGCATTCATTTACCTTCACAAGTGACTTGTATCAAGGTCCTACAATCAAAAACATCCATTAGAGAGGTGCTTGGGTGGTTCAGTCAGTTAAGCATCTATCTGCCTTCGGCTCAGGTCATGATCCCAGAGTCTGGGACTGAGCCTCTCACGGGGCTCCTTGCTCAGCAGGGAGCCTGCTTCTCCCTCTCCCACTCCTCCTGCTTGTGCTCTCTCTCTCTCTCTGTGTCAAAATAGAATCTTTAAAAAAAAAATCTAGGGACGCCTGGGTGGCTCAGTTGGTTAAGCAGCTGCCTTCGGTTCAGGTCATGATCCCAGGGTCCTGGGATCGAGAGTCCCATATCGGGCTCCTTGCTTATCAAGGAGCCTGCTTCACCCTCTGTCTCTGCCTGCTTGTGTTCTCTCTCTCTGACAAATAAATAAATAAAATCTTTAAAAAAAAAAATCTATTTGTGCAGCACAAAGTACTACACATTCACAGACAATAAAGATGTCATCATAACCATCTAAATGGGATATCAGGAGTTTAAGTGACTTTAATCACTTACTTAAAATTATAGTAAGAAGTATTAATGCTATCTGGGTTGTTTTAAGCATTCCTTGATCTTATCTCTAAGAAGCATATTTACTTTAATTTACAGTAAATATAATATTTACTCTAGCTTGAGATACAAATTTTGATTATGTCAGGTAACTTCTGGTCCAATGTAACTATGAATGTTTGGAGCTTCCAATGCAACTTTGCAGGTGGTGAAACATGCAGTCTGCATAACATACAGGGTCAAATTATTTAACCATTAACAGAATTAACCTAACCTCTACAAGACCTGAAGGATGTCAGAATCTCAGGACTGAAAGGGAATTTACAAAGTATCTAGTTAACCAGAAAGTAGTTTTAACCATTTTTCCCATATAATTCACTCTATCCCTAATCTCCCCTAACCTATGAACAGTGAAAGAAAGCAGTGAAAGAAAATGAGTAAATTTAAAAGACTGAAAAAAAAAATCACTCCCATCTCCAGGAATCTAATCTGCTATCTGGTTCAAACTCATTCACTAATTATTAATTGGGTTCAACCACCCATATAATAGCAAGATCTCCTTTACAATTTCCTCGCCAAATGCATTCACCAAGCCTCTGAGTGAAGGCCTCCAAAACAGGAAGTTCAGTACTTACTGAGCTCTGTACTGAGCTAAAAATATACCTGTAAGTTTAAAAGCCTAATTACGATTTTAAACTATTTTTCTTCATAACTGTTCTAGAATATCCACGTCACTACATTATTCCAACTAATTTTAAACAACTTCACTTGCTTGAAAGATATGGAACCAAAAATCTGTGTCCTTATAATTTCCACCAACTGTTCCTGGTTGGGCCTTCTGAAGCTAATCTGCCTTCCATTCCATAACCCATCAGATATTTAAAGACCTTCAGGGGTACCTAGGTGGCTCAGTTGGTTAAGCATCTGCCTTCGGCTGGGGTCATGATCCCAGGGTCCAGAGACTGAGTCCTGCGTTGGTCTTCCTGATCAGTGGGGATTCTGCTTCTCCCTCTCCCTCTGCCCCTTCCCTCCCATTTGTGCTCTCTCTCTCTCTCGCTCTCTGTGTGCACTTTATCTCTCAAATAAATGAATGAAATCTTTTAAAAAAATAAATAAAAGTAAGGGTGCCTGGGTGGCTCAGTTGGTTAAGCAACTGCCTTCAGCTCAGGTCATGATCCTGGAGTCCCAGGATCGAGTCCCACATTGGGCTCCCTGCTCCACAGGGAGCCTGCTTCTCCCTCTGACCTCTCCCCTCTCATGCTTGCTCTCTCGCGCTCTCTCTCTCTCTCTGTCTCAAATAAAAAAATAATAATAATGCTCTTTAAAATAAATAAATATAAAATAAATAAAGCAAGCAAGCAAAAAAATAAAGACCTCCAATATCTTCCCCCCCTCCCACTGCACTATCTCTTCTCCACATTAAATATTCTCAATTCCTTCAATTAGTTAGAAGACTGCCAAATGAGAGCCTCAATCAGGGTACCAGTAAAGGGATAAGAAATGAGATATAAACAGGAAGCTGAGATGGTAGAACTAGCAACATCAATTCAGTAATGGACACAGTGATTTTGAGGTTTGATTAACAAGTAAATATTGATAAGATCTTTTTTAAGTCCCATTCCATTAGTTACTTCTGCTACAAAAAGGTGTGTTCATATTATTGAGACTAGTAATTATACCTCATTTAAACACAAAATATCACAGTTATTCATTCATCAAGTATTTGAGTGGCTACTTTTGTAAGGTACTATGGGAGATACAATGAGCCATGAAACCCAGTTCCTATCCCCGTTAAATTTACATTCCAAAATGCAAGATGTTTAAAACTAACCAGAACTTAAGACATAATATGGTTATGTCCCATAGTAGAAATATAAAATGTTACAATTACTGAGAAATATTTTTCCCCTTTCCAATGAGAATATTCACACAAGAAAAATATCACACACAGTCACAACTGGGATTCTTCAAATGCAAAGACCAAGGACACACAAATAATATAAATCTTTCTATTCTGGGGGTAAATAGAGATAACATTGGCCATATTTCTTAGGAAGGAGTTAAAGTACCCTCAACAATTATGTCTATTGTTAAAGATTAATTGCTTGAATTGTATCTTCAGTCAAAAGAGCATTGTTTAAAATGTTCACAAACACAATTGTTTTGGCTTACAAATGGAATTGTTTGATGTCATTTTCCCATTTCTAATTTTAAACAATAGTGCATCAATTTGAAAATAGAGCTAAGGGTTTAAAGCTTTACAAAGATTTAAAAGTACACATTTTCTACGTGATATAACTGTTTTAGAGTTCCCTATAACAATATACATATTATGATAAAGGTTTAAATTATTATGGCTACTTTAGTCATTTTACCAGATAACTTATTTTACAGAGTCTATTAAAATGTATTTTTTTTTAAGATTTTATTTATTTATTTGAGAGAGAGAGAGAGAACATGAGAGAGGAGAAAGTCAGAGGGAGAAGCAGACTCCCCGCAGAGCAGGGAGCCCAATACGGGACTCAATCCCAGGACTCCAGGATCATGACCTGAGCCAAAGGCAGTCGCTTAACCAACTGAGCCACCCAGGTGCCCTAAAATGTATTTTAGTAGGAACTTTATATTTTAAGCTGATAACATAATCACACAGTAATACAAATAACTTTGAACACATAATTTGACTATAGGTCTTTAGCAGGATATAGTCTAAGGACATAAAATGGCAAAGAAATCTTTAATTGGTAAATCTGTTGTTGGAGAGAGTACCAGTATAGTAATACCGAAACTATCTTAAGTGTTTTACAGGAGAGATTAGATGAGTAAATATACTGATATAGTTTTGAATCAGAATTCTCCCTGTAGGAAAAGGGAGATAAAATATGAACTGTGAGAAGGTGAAAATGAATTCTGTGGTTCTGATTTTGAATTAAGGTATCTTATTGTGTGCGTGTGTGTGCACGCATTTGTGTATCCTAAAAGCAATGCTACTCCAGTAGCGATGAGTATATTCAATGCCCAAATCTTTTTTTTTTTTAAAGATTTTATTTATTTATTTGATAGAGAGAGAGAGATCACAAGTAGGCAGAGAGAGACAGGCAGAGAGAGGAGGGGAAGCAGGCTCCCTGCTGAGCAGAGAGCCCGATGCGGGGCTTGATCCCAGGACCCTGAGATCATGACCTGAGCCGAAGGCAGAGGCTTTAACCCACTGACCCACCCAGGCACCCCTCAATGCCCAAATCTTAGCTTCTGAGTACCATTTCCCACTAAACTGAACCAGGACTCCATGGTAAAATGACTAATCCAGGTCTCAAGCATGGAATATACAAGGTGAGCCTGGAACTTCTTATTGTACAAAAAAATAAGAATGTGCCCAAATACCAACGTATGCAAAGGCCAAAGGAACTGGCTTGAACTTGACTAATCAAATTTGAGATAATCTAATCATCAAAAGAATAATGGTGGGGCACCTGGCTGGCTCAGTCAGTGGAGCATGAAACTCTTGATCTCAGGGTCATGAGTTCAAGTCCCATACAGAATGTGGATCCTACTTCAAAAAAAAAAAAGAAGAAGAAGAAGGGGTTCCTGGGTGGCTCAGTCGGTTAAGCATCAGCCTTCAGCTCGGGTCATGATCCCAGGGTCCTGGGATTGAGCCCTGCATCTGGTTCCTTGCTCTGCAGGAAGCCTGCTTCTCCCTCTCCCTCTGCCTGCCACTCCCTATGCTTTTGCTTTCTGTGTTAAATAAGTAAATAAATAAATCTTCTAAAAAAGAAGATGAAGACGAATGGTAACAGATTTACAACCGATAATTTTTTTTTTTAAGAATCCTTGGATACATAGTGATACTAAAATAGAAGAGAGGAGGAATAGCTCTTCTTCAGAGAAGATAGCCAGCAAACATGTAGGATTGAGAGAACTGGAAAACCACTATCTCGCAACCACCAATGCAATGACTGATTCAGGTAAGAATGATCCATGGCTACTAAAACCAAGGATAAAAAAAAAAAATTGTTGGAAGTATTACCCCCACAGATTAACTATTAAGTTCAAAAGGGAAAAGATAACATTAGGATGTAGAAATCTGGCTAACCTAAGTGATTGATCTTAACATTATCAATAATGGACAAACTGCCGTTATATTCTTTGCGAAGTAGTGAAATGACAGTTTACAGCATCTCCTATGTAACAGTCATGAAAAAAAAATATTTAACCTGAAATTGTGGGGAAACAATCAGACAAATTCATTTTGTGAGGTTTTACAAAACAAAATGGCCTGGACTCTTAAAAACTGTCAGTCTTGAAAGACCAAAGAACAAAAACAAACAAAACAAAACAAAAAAAAAAAAAGGAAGGAGGAAAAAGAAAAGGTGGGAATTGCTCTAGGTAAAAGAAAACAGATAAAACAACTAAGAAAACTCATAATTTCTGATCGAAAGTATTTTTTTAAAAGATTTATTTATTTGAGAGAGAGAGTGCAAGCAGGGGGTAGGGGGAAGCAGGAGAGGGACAAGCAGACCCTACACTGAGCACAGAGAACCCCAATGTGGGGCTCAATCCCAGGACTCTGAGATCGTGACCTGAACAGAAATCAAGAGTCAGATAGACTGAGACAACTAGGTGCCCAAATTGTAAGTATTTTTTAAGTAATTTTTTTAAAACTATAAGGGATATTACTGATAAACATCTGGGTAAATTCATATTTTTTAATATCGTCTATACATTAGATAGTACTATCAATCACGGTTAAATTACTTGGCTGTGCACATAGCATTATAGCTATGTAGGTGAATGTCCTGGTTTCATAGGAGTACATGATGAAGAACTTAGGAGTGAAGTGTCAGCATGACTCCACCTTAGTTTCCAGTGGTTCAGCAAGAAAAAGAAAGCATGCCATGGGGGTGCCTGGGTGGCTCAGTCATTAAGCATCTGCCTTCGGCTCGGGTCATGATCCCAGGGTCCTGGGATCGAGCCCCACATCGGGCTCCCTGCTCGGCAAGAAGCCTGCTTCTCCCGCTACCATTCCCTCTGCTTGTGTTCCCTCTCTCGCTGTGTTTCTCGCTGTCAAATAAATAAAATCTTTAAAAAAAAAAAAAAGAAAGCATGCCATGTATATGTATTTAGAGAGAGAGAAAGCAAGTGAGGTATAATGTTAACAACTACTGAATCTAAGTAAAAGATACACAGGTATTTTTTGTACTATTCTTTCAATTTTTTAATAGGTTTGAAACTTTTTTTTTTAAGATTTTCTTTTTTTAAGATTTTTTTTTTTTTTGAGAGAGCGAGAGCACACAAGTGTGGGGAGGGGCAGAAGGAGAAACAGGCTCCCTGCTGGCAGGGAGCCCAGCGAGGGACTCAATCCCCGGACACTAGGATCATGACCTAAGCTGAAGGTAGACGTTTAACTGACTGAGCCACTGAGGCACCCTAGGTTTGAAACTTTCAAAAGAAAAAAGTTGGG
>CM053606.1:43349850-43370445 GCA_028646535.1 Procyon lotor | reverse complement strand
AAAAGAAAAAAGTTGGGAGAAAAAAGTAGGATGGAAATTAAATTGACTTTCAAGCAGCTGATCAGATTTTATTGTCCAACTACTTTTTTATCCTATCCATAAGCACTAAAAGTAAATGTGAAGTTCAGAAAGGTTTGGTTAAAAATAAAAGTAATAATACTAACAAATAATTTGTAATTACAAACCAAGCCACAATTAGTTTCCTATTATAGCTGTAGACTAAACATAATCTCTGATGAAAATGCTTAAAAGAGGACATGTGTTAACTCATCTAAGACAATTATGAATCAGCAAAACTATCTTACATAATAGTTACTCCAAATTCAAAGATGACTAACCAAGCAATTTTTTTCTTCAATTGAGATCTTTTAGTTTATAAAGATCTCTATAATTAAAATGTTGTCACAGACATACAGGCAATTTCAGCCACATATCCATAACAATAATAAACACAAACTCTGTACCAGGAATTTTGTTATCCTATGCACATGTGTCATCTCATTTAATCCTTACAGCAACTGTATAATGCAGATACTATTATTATCTTCATTTTATAGATTAAGGGGAAAAAAGGCTTGGAAAGACTAAATAACTTCTACAAGGTCATACTGCTAGTAAATAGCAAAATACACCTTGAATCTAGGCGGTCTGACTCCAAAGGCCATGCTCTCTGCTCTACATATTCTACTGCTTTACTATAAAACATAAAATTTTAAAAATAAGTTGATTGCATTGATTCAATATCTATCAAAATTTACACAAAGGAGATATTTCAAGGAAAAAATCAAGAGTATGTCTTTCTTCCCTAATACACATTTAAATTTACATAAACACTAATTGAATAAAGTTAGAATTTAACCAGATGCCCAATTTATTGCCCATAATCCCACGTTAAAATAAAGATCATATACCTATTCATATATATGGTTGAATATATTACATATAAATTCAAAACAAATACAAACCCATTCCCAAATGCTTTCATCTAGAACTTTATCCCTGCTCACTCAAGAGAAAAAAAAATGGGGAGAGCTTGGGTGGCTCAGATGTTTGAGCGTTGGCCTTCAGCTCAGGTCATGATCTCCAGGTCCTGGGATCGAGCCTCATGTCAGGATCCTAGCTCAGCGGGAGTCTGCTTCTTCCTCTCCCTCTGCCTCTCTGTGCTCTCTCCCTCTCTCTCTCTCAAATTAATAAATAAAATCTTTAAAAAAAAAAAAAAACCTGAAAAAATTTATTCCAGGTACACTATTCCTCAAGTATACTTAATCCAAACAATGACATAAAAGAAAAAAAACAAGAAATCACCTTGAAAACTGAAGCCACCATAAAAAAATGTTAACAACCAAACCATATCCCCCCAAACCTGGTCACCTTAAGAGTGTGCTCTCAGTGAACTGTACTACTATCCATCCAGTTACATAAGCCAAAAAGCTAGTAGTGGCGCCACCTTCCTCGTTCCTCAAATCCAGTCTATCACGTAGTTCCACCTCCTAAATATCTCTAATCCACCCACTTAATCTTCATTACCATCTTGCCCAAGATATCACCTTTCCTCTGGCCTCTTTCTATCCACACTGCTATCCCTCTTGTAAATGGTTTTTCCTCTGTATAACATCAAGTCCTTTCTTATAGCACTTAGGATAACTGAAACTTTAAATTTCTTTGAACAATTGATTTATGTCTGCTTCTCCAGTTATACAATATGTTCTATGAGGGTAGAAACTGTATTTACTCACCATTTCATCATTGTGACCTAGGAGAGTGCCCAGTTAATAAATATGAGACTGACGCGCTGCCCGCTGCGCTAAGAAGGCACCGCCCAGTTAATAAATAAATGCTAAATGACTGAATGCATTTCAAAGATTGCAAGTTTATTTATAAACAGAAAAAAAATGGTTATAAGGTCCACTAACCATAAGGAGTAGTTTATTTCATCATTTCTAGATCATACATTTATGTTTTAACTCTGAAAATGAATACATCTTATAGTTGATGATCTTTGTTAAATTGACAATATTTTTTTCTTTCATAGTGGTTCATAAAACAAAGATGCATCTTGTAATTTTTTTTTTTTAATCTCATGATTTGATGAAATAAGTATATCAACAACACACCTGGTCCTCTCAGTTCAAACTTGGTAATCTATCCTCCCTTTCTCTTTTGGCCACCATGCTACTCCCAACATTCAATAATTAACAGAAACTACTGGTTCTTTCACCAACAGCTATCAAATCCATTCCTTTCTCCCAGTCCCACTATAGTACTACATCTATCTAATTCTTCATTGCTTCATATCTGAACTCTTGTCATAGCTTCACTCATTTAAATATTTGTTTCAAATTTCAAAATTCAACCAACACTGTGCACTTGTGTATACAAGGAACTGAAGATACAAAGCAGTCCAGTTATTTGTCCCTCCCTCTTTTCTCTCCTCAAAAATTCAGAATTTTCTTCTTCTTTTTTTTTTTTTTTAAAAGATTTTTTATTTTATTTATTTGACAGAGAGAAACACAGCGAGAGAGGGAACACAAGCAGAGAGGGAATGGTAGTGGGAGAAGCAGGCTTCCCGCTGAGCAGGGAGCCCGATGCGGGGCTCGATCCCAGGACTCTGGGATCATGACCTGGGCCGAAGGCAGACGCTTAACGACTGAGCCACCCAGGCGCCCCCAGAATTTTCTTCTTTTTATGCCTCAAGCTAGAATCACTTTCCTCCCAATTTCTACCTACCAAATCTATAGTCACTACTTTAGTTCTAGATTAAATCTCATCTTCTTCATTAAATCTTTCCTAGTAAATCTCTTTTCAACTTTAACATTCTGAAACACATAAAATCTAATATAGCATATTGGTTGTACTTTCTGCTTCTTGAAGGCAAGACTTACATCCCATACATTCTGCTATAGTGTAAGCTCCCCAGAGCAGGGACTTTTGCCTCTTTTGTTCACTGTTATATCTCCAGCAATAGATAACATATATCATGTACCAAATAACAGCTGCTTCAAAAAATACTTATTGAATTCATGTTCCTTATAGATTCCAAGGTAGAGAACACATCTTTACAGCTGTGGTATAGTGGGAAGAGTCAAAATGAACTGGACTACCTAAATGACTCAAACTGTTTGAGCTTCAGTTTCTTGATCTGCTAAATGTAAATAATGTTCATCAGCTCACTGAGTTGTTATATTGATTAAATGCAATAATGCTTTAATAGCATCTAGTACAGAGCTGAGGACAAGAGGATGCTCTCAATAAATGTTTTGATGATTTTTCTTAATATAGTTAAGCAGCAAGACATATTCAATAAATGCTTACAAAATGAATAAAATCTCAGGAAAAATATAAAAAGTTTGCATAATATCTAGCCTCTTATCGTTTATCCAGCCAAGAATTCTATGAGTGAATTAAATCTGAAATATATATTTAGTTCCAAATCATAAGCATGACTGAAACCATTTCTAATTAGGAATAATCCCAATTTGACAGGGTACAGGTATTAATATTTATATTTTACTGAAATGTATAGATTATATTTGATGCTTACAGAAGAATGAAAGTTTTACTATTAGGATTTCCATAGTGCAATAATCAGAATAAAAGAAAAGCTGCAAACTTACTTGAGTTACACAGTCCCCATAAAGCCAGGAAGTAAAAAAAAAATTCTCTCTACAAAATATTAGTGAATAGTCTACAATGCAGTTTTACCAGATTTATCAAAATATATAAAAATACACCATAGGGGCGCCTGGGTGGCTCAGTCAGTTAAGTGTCTCCTTTCGGCTCAGGTCATGGTCCCAGGGGTCCTGGGATCGAGCACAATGCCTGCTTTTCCCCTCTCCCCCCTGCTTGTGCTCTCTCGCTATCTCAATTTCTCTCTCTCTCAAATAAATAAATAAAATCTTTAAAAAAATACACCATAAACAATTGCAACAATTAAATATTTCAACATATTTGCATTCCATTTGATAGAAAAAGGGCATTAGTTAAAAATGGTTTTTAAACTTTTTTTTACTACATTATACAATTCCTTATATTGGCTACTTACTAACTTTAAATCGTTCCTAAAATTTTACAGGGAATGAACAGATAAGTCAATATAGCATCAGATTATTGTACCAATTAGAAACTCTTCCTTGTTCAGGAAAGAAGCTTAATTTATTAATTTGTAAATTGGAACATACATAGACTTTACCTTTCAAAGCTTTTCCAATCCTTCTGGGTACTTTCAATGACTCATAATCTAATTACAAATCACAAGCAAGCAAGAAGAAAAGAGTATCTGCAATTAACTGACACAAAATAATTGCAAATTCTACAGGGGACACATGTTCTGACTAAGAATAGAAGGGGGAATATCCCATCTAAGTAATTCAGATACCAAGAGCTGTAGGACAAGGTGTTCTCCTCTAACTATAGGCTAGCAGCCAACCCCTTGTGGGAAAATAATCAACACAAACAAAAATGTAAGCCAAAGAAATCTTGAGAAATATAAACTCTATAAGCAGAGGCATGCCGAGCTGACCATTGTCGTCTCTCAGATTCACCAGTCATCCTAACAATGTATTTGAACTTCCAACCTATAAAGCCCTTAGATGTGGATGGAGGTGGAAGCGTTGAGGATGAGTGAGAACAAAATAAAAAGTGAGTGAACGTTATATGTCTGGATGGAAAGGCATTACGATCCTCAGACGAGTGTGTTAAGGTCTGCAGCAGTAACAGGCCAAAAAGGAGGAAAGGTATTAGGAATGAGAAGAATGAGATCTTGAGAATCTAGTTTTTGGTTTTGAGTTTCATTTCTTGTCTTTTTTAATGGGGAAAAGTTAAACGGCCGCGATAGCTTAGGGGACAAGAGGTCGTATCTGGAACACCAAGAAAAGCCACAAGGAGTGGGGAACAGCTGCCCACAGGAAGGCTTAACGGTTTGTTAGGTTTGGAGCCCAGGAAGGACGAGGGGTCAAAAGACAAATTACACTAGAAAGCAGATGAGGGAGACGCCAAATATCTCAGAGAGAGCCTAAACGGTTGGCCACAGGATCTTCACAGAGGGTAGGGTCCCCCCCAAAATCCGGTCATTTGGGGACCAGAAACACTAAGTCCCAACCTTCTCCTGACTCCGCTAGGCTCAAATCGCCCCTCACCGAAACATAACTGGAAAAGTGTAAAAAATGTGCAGGAGCCACCAACCCGGGAAATGTTCCAGCTCTAGCAGAAGCCGCCCCAAAAGCAGCCAGTACACACGCAGACGCTCCGATCTCAGCGCCGCTGCCACAGCTACCCGAGCTCCCCGGCCACCGTAAGAGGAAAGGGCTCCCCTTCGAACCCAGTAGGTCAGCCACTTCCGGGGCACTAAAGCCTTTTGATTAGTGGTAGCAACATCTGCAGCCAACAGACCCATGCTCCACTTCATCCTTTTTCCCTACTGTTCGCCACCCCAGCCCCTAAGTCACCAATACGGCAAGCGCAGAGCCAAGGGAAAGTATCTGTTGTCTCTGAAAGACAATCCACATTACGCCTGCTTTGAGTTCCCGCTGGACAATTGGACTTCAACTCCCAGAGTGCCACGCAACACCATGCTCTCTCCTTTGGCGCCGGAACTACAAGACCCAATGTGCACTGCGCCCCATCATTCTTCGCTCTCCTGATACCCACAGACAGGAGATGAGTTTTCAGAGGAGTCACTAAATTCCTTGGAATAATGTAGACCACTTTGATAAAAATGCTGCTATTCCTTGCTATCCTGTTGTGAAGGTTCTCTAAGCCAAGCTACAGTTGAGACTGTAGGTAAATATAAAATATTAAGAAACGTGTGCACTTTTTATATTTCGATTATTTTTAAGGATTGAAACCCAGGACAGTATAAAGGCTTTTTATAAAATGGAAATTTTTATCCACATTCATAAGGGGTATGATAATAAATTACTGCAAAGTGTAATTCTGGGTCGTTTTGCAGTACTGAAAGATTGTGTTGGAACAAGGACTACCAGACATGCTCCTAAACTGCATAAGAAATTATAGTAAGAGCTGAAGTGAAAAATTAAAAATC
Source organism: Procyon lotor (assembly GCA_028646535.1). Taxonomy (NCBI): domain Eukaryota; kingdom Metazoa; phylum Chordata; class Mammalia; order Carnivora; family Procyonidae; genus Procyon; species Procyon lotor. The sequence goes on along the minus strand of CM053606.1, from coordinate 43,364,405 downwards.
TGTACTGCCGGACTGTGCACTCACATGGCAAAGGAAGTCGTTCAGAATGCCGAGTTGAAAGTTCAAAGTTAAACTTTAAGAAGTTTTTCACTTTTTTTAACGTGCTAATGATTTGGGTTATTTTCATTATTCTTACAAAAACAGGTAACTGGAACTATTTATTTTCTGTTATGTGGTAAAGCAACCAAGTAACCAATCACACAAAGGATATAGCAAGATCATAAATGTAACATTTATTAGAATGAACAAAACAAAGTAACTGTTTTCTTGCCTCATTAAATAGCCTGTGGTTCCATATTTTAAAATACAGAAATTTGTTTTGATTTCTTAAGACAAATAGCATGCATCAACAAGCTGTCTAGATGCCTTTTTGTTACTTTCATAAAGATTTAGGGGTGCCTGGGTGGCTCAGTCGTTAAGCGTCTGCCTTCGGCCGGGGTCAGATCCCAGGATCCTGGGATCGAGCCCGGCATTGGGCTCTCTGCTCAGCAGGAAGCCTGCTTCTCCCGCTACCATTCCCTCTGCTTGTGTTCCCTCTCTCGCTGTGTTTCTCTCTGTCAAATAAATAAAATCTTTAAAAAAAAAAAAAAAAAGATTTACCTTACCACGGTCGCCTGGGTGGCTCAGTCATTAGGCATCTGATTTGGGCTCAGGTCATGGTCCCAGAGTCCTGGAATCGAGCCCCACATCGGGCTCCCTGCTCCACAAGGAGTCTGCTTCTCCCTTTCCTGCTCCTTGTGTTCCCTCTCTCGCTGTCTCTCTCTCTGTCAAATAAATAAAATAAAATAATCTTTTTTTTAAATAAAATAATCTTTAAAAAAAAAAAAGATGGGGCGCCTGGGTGGCTCAACAGGTTAAAGCCTCTGCCTCCTGCTCAGGTCATGATCTCAGGGTCCTGGGATCGAGCCCCCGCATTGGGCTCTCTGCTCAGCAGGGAGCCTGCTTCCCCCCTCTCTCTCTGCCTGCCTCTCTGCCTACTTGTGATCTCTCTGTCTCTGTGAAATAAATTAATAAAATCTTTAAAAAAAAAAAAAAGATTTACATTACCAGGGCGCCTGGATGGTTCAGTTGTTAAGCATCTGCCTTCGGCTCAAGTCATGATCCCAGGGTCCTGGAATCAAGCCCCGAAATGGGCTCCCTGCTCAGTTGGAAGCCTGCTTCTCCCTGTCCCTTGGCTTGTGTTCCCTCTGTAGCTGTCTCTGTCAAATAAATAAATAAAATCTTAAAAAAAAAACCAAAGATTTACATTACCAAAAATGAATATATTTTATTTTTGATATTGTGCATTAGTAGCCTATGGGAGAAAATGCTTAAATTATTAAACTATATAGTAATTATACAAAATAAAATTGAAATATACCATAAACATTGTTTTTCTATGGATTTACAGCTAAGCAGATTTTAATTGGTTAGAAAAACTAAGTAGAATACTTTCCATTTTTACAACCTCCCATAGAAGTCACAAAGGGAAACTGTATTCTGTAACACTGACAAGGCATCCACTACCATACAAACTGCTTTCCAACTACAGTGTGCTAAATTATGCAGCACTAGCAAGTAAATATTTAAAATCCATGATCACAGAAAACAATCTGCTGCTTTCCATACTCATGCACCAACAATATAAATGCAGTGAGAGAAACCTTTCCATTGGAATGATTAGAGGTAATGATAAACTATAATTAGGTTATCTGTTATTCATAACTGTTTGCAGTAAATAAATACATAATTGCATCCACTTATTAAAGATGTTATTAAGGAAGCTTTTAAAATACGCTAAATAATAGATACACATATTCTAAAGTAGTTTCAATGATCAATTGTGTAAATGAACATGGAAGAGAGTTTAAAGAGTACATAATTTATGTAACAGACTTTAGGTTTTGAAAGAAGATTCTTGGCAGCTGCAATACCCAGCAATATTCTCTCTTCATTTTTAAATGTGTCTTTGACTTTCCAATTCAGCCATTGCCAAGCACAAGAGAGTTAAAACTAGACAAGATATTCATTTTAGTTCAACAAATACACAATTAGTGCTGCTAGGGACAAAGCACTTTGTTTAGCCGCTTCCTGAAGCACAGATAGTTTTGGAAACTATCTGTTCCCAAACAGATAGTTTGGGAAAGACTTAAAAGGGAAATGAAAAAGAAGATAAGAGTGCTTTATCAGAATGGAAAACGGAAAGTAAAATATGTGTAACATCGTCTACTAACAATCACTTATGCATTTGGTTAATTAGAACTCTATACTAGCTAATATACCTTCTAAGAGGCAGGAACCACATCTTAAATATGTGTGTCCCTCTCAGCTCTAACACAGTACTTTGTTCAGAATAAATCGTTCTCCATTAAGTGTTTGTGGGAGTTCAGAGTGATGTGTGAGGCCCTGAAACTCCCTTCTTATTTATACTATGTAGTTTTAATATAAGCAATTTTTTTAATTTATTTATTTGAAAAAGAGAGAGAGCACAAGCAGGAGGAGCAGCAGGCAGAGGGGGAGGGAGAAACAAGCTTCCTGCTGAGCAAGGAGCCAGATATGGGACTCAATCCCAGGACACTGGAATCGTGACCTGAGCCGAAGGCAGATGCTTAACCTACTGAGCCCCCCAGGTGCCCCAATATAAGCTATTTTTAATATCTGAGCTTCATTTTCTTAATTAGTAATTCAGGTTATATAATAAGATAGGTATTAAAACTAGAATATTTCATTAATCAGAATGCTACACTCAAAAATCATGAAAGAGTATTTATTGCTGTAAATGTGTATATATAACAACATTTATCTTAAGTGTCAAGACCTTTCTGAAATGTCATCATATCCCAGGCATATACTTTGAAGCCATACCAGCCATTCCAGTAGAATTGATTGTGATACAACTCAAGATTTTTTTAGTAAACTTTTAATCCTTAACTTCTATTAAGTATATTTCTTTTTTTTTTTTATTTTTTTTAAAGTATATTTCTTTATCCATCTCCCTCCTGAACCCAAGGAGAGATGAAAGTTCTGTGTAATAAGTAAATGTGTAACATGAATCCCCGATCAGGAATATTGTCTTAAGATAAATTGAGCGCAGCCCTTGATGAGACCAATAACTTGTAGGCCTTCAAAAGCTAAAAAATTATTTTGAGGAAACCTTTAAATCTTTTCTCCTTTCCACGTGACCTTATTTCTATCACCTCTCCTACATATTCAGTCTCTTTCTATTTTTCCACTGCCTTCTGTACCACAACCTAGCTATAGAATCCCCATAATTTTGAAAGTGAGTTTGGTGGATTCAGCTTCCTTCCTAAATGCAATATTATTCTCTCCTCCTTTCCATTGCATGGCCACATTCAGCAAGTGTGGCAAAGTAAACCTTAGTCTTGAAATGCTGCACACGATCTAGTCACAATTTATATCTACCAACACCCAGCACTGTGCTAAATCCTGGAAATATGAAGAGACTTCAGATAGCAAAATTATGGTCCAACAATACAGTGTAATAAACATTATGATAGAGGTATGGACAAGGTATTAAGAGACTAAGGCATGTCAGTTACCTTCAAATTGAGGGATCTTAGAGGAGAAAGTCCTGAGATAACTTAAAAAATAAAAATAGGGGCGCCTGGGTGGCTCAGTCGTTAAGCATCTGCCTTTGGCTCAGGTCATGATCCCAGAGTCCTGGGATCAAGCCCCGCATCAGGCTCCTTGCTCTACAGGAAGCCTGCTTCTCCTGCTACCATTCCCTCTGCTTGTGTTCCCTCTCTTGCTGTGTTTCTCTCTGTCAAATAAATAAAATCTTTTTAAAAAAATAAATAAATAAAAAATAAAAATAAATAAAAATAATTAACCAACTGCAGAAGAGGGCAGCTCAACCAATGGAGAATAACTCATAAATTCATTACAGCTGGAGCATGAGAGTGAGGGAGTGATACAATACAAGGCTGGAAAGACAGACTGGGGCTATTTCCTGAAGGAGTCTTGCGTACTATGTTAAGAATCTTGGACTTTGGGGCACCTGGGTGGCTCAATGGGTTAAAGCCTCTGCCTTAGGCTCAGGTCATGATCTCAGGGTCCTGGGATCGAGCCCCACGTTGGGCTGTCTACTTGGCGGGGAGCCTGCTTCCCCCTCTCTCTCCACCTGCCTCTCTGCCTACTTGTGATCTCTCTCTGTCAAATAAATAAATAAAATCTTTTTTAAAAAGTTAAAAAAATAAAAAATAAAAAATAAATTTTAAAAAGTAAGAAATTGTGGGGCGCCTGAGTGGCTCAGTCGTTAAGCGTCTGCCTTCGGCTCAGGTCATGATCCCGGGATCCTGGGATCGAGCCCCACATCGAGCTCCCTGCTCGGCAGGAAGCCTGCTTCTCCCACTACCATTCCCTCTGCTTGTGTTCCCTCTCTTGCTGTGTTTCTCTCTGCCAAATAAATAAAATCTTTAAAAAAAAAAAAAAGTAAGAAATTGTGATATATGATACAACATGAATGAACACTGAGGAGTAAAATAATCCAGTCACAAAAAGACAAACACTGTGTGGTTCCACTTACAGGAGCTACCCAGAGTAGTCACATTCAGAGGCAGAAAGTAGAATGGTGGTTGCCAGGGGCTGGGGGAGTGAGGGAATGAAGAGTTATTGTTTAATGGGTATAGAGTTTCAGTTTTGTAAAATGAAATGAGTTCTAAAGATAGATGGTAGTGATGGCTGCACCACAATGTGAATGTACTTAATTCTACTGAACTGTGCACTTAAAAATGGTTAAAATAGTAAATTCTATGTTATGTATATTTCACCACAATAAAAAAATGGAGGGAAAAAAGGCAATGCATGGCAAAAGAATAGTCTCTTCAACAAATAGTGGTGGGACAACTGGATTTCTACATGCAAAAGAATAAATTTAGATCCCTAATCATATGATAGTCCCATACCATATTTAAAAATTAACTCAAGGGGAACCTGGGTGGCTCAGTCGTTAAGAGGCTGCCTTCGGCTGGGTCATGATCCCAGGGTCCTGGGATCGGAGCCCCGGTCCTGGGATGGAGCCCCACATCAGGCTCTCTGCTCCACAGGAAGCCTGCTTCTCCCGCTGCCATTCCTGCTACTTGTGTTCCCTCTCTCGCTGTGTTTCTCTCTGTTAAATAAATAAAATCTTAAAAAAAAAAATTAACTCAAAATGGATCAATGACTTAACATAAAAGTTAAAAGAAGAAAACATACAGAAGAAAACAAACAGGTATATTTTCATAACCTGGATTTAGCCATGGCCTTTTTAAAAATTTTTTTAAACATTTTATTTATTTATTTGGCAGAGAGAGAGAGAGAGAAAGATCACAAGTAGGCAGAGAAGCAGACAGAGAGAGGGGGAAAGCAGGCTCCTTGCTGAGCAGAGAGCCCAATGCGGGGCTCGATCCCAGGACCCTGAGATCATGACCTGAGTCCAAGGCAGAGGCTTAACCCACTGAGCCACCCAGGTGCCCCAAGCCATGGCTTTTTAAATGTGATACCAAACCACAAAGAAGGAAAAAGTGGATATGTTAGACTTCATCAAATTTTAAAACATTCATGCATCAGAGGACACTGTGAAGAAGGTGAAAAGACAATCCACAGATTGGAAAAAAATATTCACAAGTCATGTATCTGACAAAGGCTTAGTATCCAGAATATACAAAGAACTAACAGATCAGAAACAAAAAGACAACAACCCAATTAAAAGATAAGCAAAGAGGGCGTCTGGGTGGCTCAGTCGTTAAGCATCTGCCTTGGGCTCAGATCTCCCACTCCCCCTGCTTGTGTTCCCTCTTTCACTGTTGTCTCTCTCTGCCAAATAAATAAATAATTTTTTTTTTAAAAATGAGCAAAGGACTTGAATAGATACTTCTCCAGTAGATACATACAGGTAGTCAATAAGCACATAAAAAAATGTTCAACATCACTAATTTTTATGATAAGTAAAATGTATCTTTATGTTTAAGCCTACATATATATATATATGTACATATATACACACACACTTAAGAGTATGTTTAATGTTTAAAACTACAAAATGTGGGGGCCTAGGTGGTTCTGTTGGTTAAGTGTCCAACTCTTGATTTCATCTCAGGTACTGAGATCTAGACCCACATTGGGCTCTGTGTTGAACATGGAACCTGCTTAAGATTCTCTCTCTCTCCCAGGGCACCTGGGTGGCTCATTCAGTTGAGCATCTGCCTTTGGCTCGGGTCATGGTCCTGGGGTCCTGGGATCAGGCCCCACATTGAGCTCCCTGCTCAGCGGAAGTCAGCTTCTCCCTCTCCTCCTCCCTTCACTCATGCTTGCTCTCTCTCTCCCTCTCTGAAATAAATAAATAAAATCTTAAAAAAAAACAACAACACCAAAAAACAGATTCTCTCTCTCCCAAACAATTATCATATGATCTCACTGATAAGCGGAATTTAAGAAACAAAACAGGATCATCAGGGAAAAGAGGAAAAAATAAAACAAGATGAAACCAGAGAGGGAGAAAAACCATTAAGAGACTCTTAATCATAGGAAACAAACTGAGGGTTGCTTGATGGGAGAGGGGTAAAGGGTTGGGGTAACTGCGTGGTGGATGTTAAAAGAGTGCATGTGATATAATGAACACTGGGTGTTATATAAGACTGATGAATCACAGACCTGTATCTCTGAAACCAATAATGCATTATATGTTAATTAATTGAAAAAAATTCTCTCCTCCTGCTCCTTCCCTCATTCATGTACTCTCACTCTCTCTCTCAAAAAAAAGAAACTGCAAAATGTTATACCAATCACTGCATTAGTTATGTATTCTATACAACAAATTACTCATTTCTTAGTAGTTTTATTTTTTCTTTTTTAAGTAGGCTTCATGCCCATAGTGGAGCCCAAAATGGGGCTTGAACTCACGATGCTGAGATCAAGACTTGAGCTAAGATCAAGAGTTGGACACTCAACCAACTGAGCCACCTAGGCGCCCCCATTTCTTAGTGGTTTTAAAGAACAACGTTTATTATTTCACAATTTGGAGGGATTAGGAATCTGGGCATGACTTAGCTGGGTCCTCTGCTTCCTGGTTTCCATCAAGGTTGTAAACAAGGTAGTGGCCAAGGTCTGTGAAACCATCTGAAAGCATGACTGGGGAAGAATGTGCTTCCAAGTTCAATCAGTGGTTGTTGACAGGTTTCTGTCCTTTGTTGGACTGAAGGCCATAGTTCCTCACTGGCTATTGTTCATAGCGAATCTTATTTCTCTGCCTCAATAGCATCTTATTTCTTTAAAGCACACGAGCCAAGAAGGCAATAGAGAGAATCCACTAGCAAAATGGATATCATCATCTTTTAAAATCCAATCATAGAAGTAACATCTCATCACTTTTGTTGTATTCCACATATTAGAAACAATCCACTATGAGCCGACATTCAGTGAGAGAGGATTACAGAAAGACAGACAGTGACACCTGGCTGGCTCAGTTGGTGGAGCATGCAACTCGTGATCTCAAGGTTGTGAGTTCAAGTCCCACATTGGGTATAGAGATTACTTAAAAATAAAATCTTAAAAAAAAATCTAAAAACAAAACAAAAGGACCACATACAATGAGGTGGGAATCATTGGAAGCCATTTTTAAAATACCTACCAATCACCTTATACAATTGTTGCACACACTATACTAATTCGTAAGCACTTTGCAAGGAGCCACAGAATGGAATAGGTACAAAAGCAAGAAAGTGAATGACTGGCTTTATGGTAAAATGATTCCTTGCTATTCAAGAATCTATTGCATTCATGCTTTCTAAGAGAAAAGATTTGACAAGGTAATTGTCTTTTTTTTATTACCTAAGCATTTTGCTACTCAAATCCTCTCCATACTCTGAAGAAGTGTTTATCTTTGATATTGCCACCAACAAAACCCAAAACCATTACAGCATTTGAACACTGTTGCATTATGCAAGGCAAAGGATGTGAGAATTATTTCTTCGGGGGCCGAACATTATTAGTAACAAGAACAAATATTTTGGGTGACAGATTATACTGGATTAGTACTGAGAACCAGTAGGGAATGCTAAAGATGCTCTTGTGTTTTTAGTGTAATTTTTGTGGGTATATTATATATGCAACCCTCTAAGGCATGGAGACACAGGACAGTAATTCCTCTGTCTCAGGACTAGTGGCACAACTGATGTGTTTAAGGCACCTGGAACCTAGTGGGCAGTAATTATACTCCTTGGCTTGTCTAACATTTCTCAACTTTTAGCTGATTTGAACTCTGGTCACTATGACTTCAAAATTCACATTTTTCTTTCTTTCCTTCTTTTTATTCCTTCTACTCTTGTGAAAGTTAACTGTTTTTCCAGTTATTTTTTTTTAAAGATTTTATTTATTTATTTGAGATAGAGACAGAGAGAGCCTGAGAGGGGAGAAGTTCAGAGGCAGAAGCCATTGGAGCTTCGAAGCTTCTCCGAAGGCAGTTGCTTAACCAACTGAGCCACCCAGGCGCCCCCAGTTATTTTTTTTAAACTTATGCCCTTGGGGCGCCTGGGTGGCTCAGTCATTAATTGTCTGCTTTTGGCTCAGGTCATGATCCCAGAGTCCTAGGATCAAGCCCCGCATCGGGCTCCCTGCTCAGCATGCTTCTCCCTCTCCCAACCCCCCTGCTTGTGTCCCCTCTCTCACTGTGTCTGTCTCTGTCAAATAAATAAATAAAATCTTAAAAATAAACAAACAAAAACTTATGCTCTTCCTTCTATCTTACACTGCTCTCCAGGGAAGAATAGCAAGTTAAATACTGCTCATAAACATTACTTCTGTTAGTGTAAATCCTAGCCTGACTCAATTTCAGGATCTTCTGAATCTAAATATAGTTTCTCTCTCTCTCTTTCTCTTTGTTGATAGAAAATTATTAACTATTTTGGGTTTTAGGAGACTCAGAAATTCAGTGAAACAGGAGAAAGAGGCGATTTGTCACTTGAACCAAAGGCCGGGTCTCGAACTTTGAATCGGGGGAAGACTCAAATATTTATCAATAGTTCATAATAACATAGAAATGTGCTTTATATTTTAATGTCAAGTGAAAAAAGCTGGATAAAAAATTATGCTTGGGGGCGCCTGGGTGGCTCAGTCGTTAAGCGTCTGCCTTCGGCTCAGATCATGATCCCAGGATCCTGGGATCGAGCCCCGCATCGGGCTCCCTGCTCTGCGGGAAGCCTGCTTCTCCCGCTACCACTCCCTCTGCTTGTGTTCCCTCTCTCGCTGTGTTTCTCTCTGTCAAATAAATAAAATATTAAAAAAAAAATTATGCTTGTAAAATAGTCACAACTCTGTTAAACAGAGTTTAACTTCGCTTAGAAGAAAAAATATCAAGATATACAGATTAAAATATCAATAGTAGTTGCCTTTAGATGATGAAATTTTGAATGATTTTTTTCTTACTGCTTTCTACATTTCACAAATGATTTACAACCTGTATTTTATGTTATAAATACATAACATTTATAACATTTATAATATATATAATATATAATATAATAATATAATACATAACATTTATAATATATATTTATATATAACATATAAATAACATTTATATAAATATAATTGTTACTCATTTAATATTAGTAATAAGTTGATATTAATATTAAACTTTGATATCGCAAAAACTGTAGTTTATAAATAAAGTTCTAAAAACCTTAGACTGATATATCTTAAAGTGAAAAGGCAGCCAGAAGAGAATTCCTCTTAATATTTATTCTTTTTGACTTGTCTATGGAAACACGAAAAGGGGGAAAGATCATGGTTATTAAGTCCCAGTACTTAGTTTTATTATTAAGTTCACAAATTTGTACCACTGAATGACAAATTCCATTTTCAAAATAAGTCTACTCTAGTTTTGAAAATGTTTGGTCTTTGAGGCCAGGCTAAAAACTCAGTTGGGTACATTGTCTTGCCCTAGAACTTGAAATCTTTTGAGGGAGACAAGAATATATACAATGAATTATAAAACAAGGCAGAATATGAACAGAACTTAATAAAGACAGTCTTTTTTTTTTAAGATTTTATTTATTTACTTGACAGAGAGAGAAAGATCACAAGCAGGCAGAGAGGCAGGCAGAGGGCGGGGGAAGCAGGTCCCTGCTGAGCAGAGAGCCCGATGTGGGGCTCAATCCCAGGACCCTGGGATCATGACCTGAGCCGAAGGCAGAGGCTTTAACCCAGTGAGCCACCCAGGCGCCCCAATAAAGATAAAGTCTTATTGTGCCATAGAATTAGAATAAATCCTCAAAATAAGTTCCATCTCAGAATAGATGATAATTTGTGCTGGGCTAAACATAGATATGCATGTGTAAATATACATCTACATGCACTTTTGTATTTATGTGTATACATATATGTATATGCTTATATAAATATATATTCTTTAAAAAAAAAAAAAAGATTTTACTTATTTGACAGAAAGTGAGAGAGAGCACAAGCAGGGGGAGCTACAGAGAGAGAGAAGCAGACTCCCCACTGAGCAAGGAGCCAGAGGTGGGGCTCAACCCCAGGACCCTGGGATCATGACCTGAGCCAAACGCAGATGCTTAATCAACTGAGCCACCCAGGCACCACTCTACATAGGTATTCTGATTTTTTAAATAACCTAGGTCTTGGGGCACCTGGGTGGCTCAGTGGGTTGAAGCCTCTGCCTTCGGCTCAGGTCATGATCTCAGGGTCCTGTGATCGAGCCCCGCATCGGGCTCTCCACTCAGCGGGAAGCCTGCTTCCCCCTCTCTCTCTCTCTGCCTGCCTCTCTGCCTACTTGTGATTTCTCTCTCTCTGTCAAATAAATAAATAAAATCTTTAAAAAAAATAAAAATAACCTAGGTCTTTGAAGAGCCTGGGTAGCCCAGTGAGTTAAGAATCTGACTCTTGGTTTTGGCTTAGGTCATGATGTTGGGGTCATGATATTGAGCCCCTCATTGGGCTCCACACTCAGCATGGAGTCAGCTTGATAGTCTCTGCCTCTTCTTCTCCCTCTGCTTGTGTGCACAGATGTATACTCTGTCTCTCAAATAAATAAATAAAATCTCAAAATAAAATAATCTAAGTCTTTGATAAAAAAAAGTCAAACATTGGGGCACCTGGGTTGGCTCAGTGGTTGGGCTACTGCCTTCAGCTCAGGTCATGATCTTGGAGTCCCAGAATCGAGTCCCACATCAGGCTCCCTGCTCAGCAGGGAGCTGACCCTCCCCTCTCCCTCCCTTCCCCTCTCTCATGCTTTCTCACTCTCTCAAATAAATAAATAAAATCTTTAAAAAAAAAAAAAAGTCAGACATTGAGGAAACATACTACAATTGAGATAATGACCCCTAAGAATTCGATGTATAATCTTAACTTTTTATGAATATATTAACATAAAATACTATTACAAACATTTGGTAATATACTGAATATGTATGGATTGCCAACATTGTGTTAGGCAGTATTTTAGGGGCTTGGGTTGTATCAGTGAACAAACACAATGATTCTTCTCAAGGAGCTTACATTTTAGTTGGTTAAGACAGAACAAACAAAAAATAAAATAGGAACCCCTGACTGGTTCTGTCAGAAGAGCGTGATCTTGATCTTGCTTGATCTCAAGGTTATGAGTTTCAGCCCCACATTGGGTGTAGAGATTACTAACAAAAATAAGTAAACTTTTAAAAATGAAAAAATAGGGGCGCCTGGGTGGCTCAGTCGTTGAGCGTCTGCCTTTGGCTCAGGTCATGATCCCAGGGTCCTGGGATCGAGCCCCGCATCGGGCTCCCTGCTCTGCGGGAAGCCTGCTTCTCCCGCTACCACTCCCTCTGCTTGTGTTCCCTCTCTTGCTGTGTTTCTCTCTGTCAAATAAATAAAATCTTTAAAAAAAATAAAATAAAATAAGTAAATTATGTAGAATGTTAGAAGGTGATAAGTCTTTTGGAGCCAGAGGGAGGAAGAAAAACAGGATAGGAGAAAGGCTCAGGAGTCCTGAGGGAAGGATTATAATTTTAAATATGGCACTGGAGGTAGACCTTATTCAGAAGGTGATATGTGAATGAAAATTTAAGGGATGTAAGAGAGGAAGGCAAAATTTAAGGGATGTAAGAGAGGAAGGCAAGCAGATAGGAGAGAAGAGCATTTGATGGAGGTAACAAGCAGTGCAAAAACCCTAAGGTGAGAATAATGTGCCTTACCCGTGCACTTCTTTAGTCAGAAATATCTAAGTATTTGGAAGCTGACAAGCTCACTGTGGCAGATAGTTCTCCCACATTCTAATTTTCACTTAAAATCTCAAATTTTATTGTCAGCAAAAAATATTGTGTAGTTTTTATTGAAATAGCATAGTCTCATTCATTTTTGAAAAAAATTCTGTCAAATGCTAACGTCTGAATAAATATATTTTGCCAGTTACTCTTTCATGTAAAAATGGTGTTTCAAGAAAAAACTGTCTAGTTTAGTTGGCAACTCAAATAATCACAGGCTTCTGCCTCCAGAAGTGTGAGACAATAGATTTTTGTTATTTAAACTGCTAAATCTGTGGTGTTTTATTATGGCAGCCCTAGCAAGCTAACACAGCATACAATAATTTATGCATTATGTGTATCTTTTTTTTATTACTAATTCAAATATTCCCAGCTCATCAACAGGCTGCACAAACATGTCCAATAATAAATTAAGCTCAATTATCTTTGATATTTGGATGACATTCAGTTATATAAAAATGTAAATTTAAACAAAATTTTCAGTTTGTTGTTATAAAAAGTATTTTTTGGCAAGGTAGCAAGATAGAACATTATAGTTTTAACTCTTACATTTAGGTTTTTTGGTTTTGTTTGTTTGCTTTACATTTAGGACTTGGATCCATTTTGAGTTCCTTTTGGTATATGATAGGAGGTAAAGCTTCATTCTTTTGCATGTGGATTTCCAGTTGTCCTAGTACCATTTGTGGAAAAGTAATAATACAGTATATGTTAACTAAATTGAATTTAAATAAAAAATTTTTTAAAAGGGGAGCCTGGGTGACTCAGTGGGTTAAAGCTTCTGCCTTTGGCTCAGGTCATGATCTCAGGGTCCTGGAATCGAACCCTGCATCGGGCTCTCTGCTCAGCAGGGAGCCTGCTTCTCCCTCTCTCTCTGCTTACTTGTGATCTCTCTCTCTCTCTGTCAAATAAATAAATAAAATCTTGGGAAAAAAAGAATTTTAGGATCATTTTGTCAACTTCTGCAAAAAAAATAGCTAGAAATTTTATAGGAATTGCATTGTATCTGTAGCTCAATTTCAAGAGTCTCTCGATAAGCCATAACAATGCTAATTACATAATATGAACTCAGTATATTTTTGTATCTGGTTACAGTTAAGAGTATGGACTAAAAAGCCAAATTACTTAAGTTCTAATCCAAGTGCTCATGCTTACTGGCCGTTTGACTTATGGGCAAGGTATCTATCTAACTTCTCTGTGCTCAGTCTTCTTATCTACAAAAGGGATAATAATAGCACTACTTTATAAGATTGTTGTGAAGATTATAAAAATTAATATAAGGAAAGTACATGGACCAGTGCTAGACGTATATTATCTGCTTTTATTATACTCATTTTACTAAACATCATGTACCTTGTCATCATCATTCTTTGTGTAATAGCCAAGTTGGCTAAATTTCAAAGAATAACTTCTAAACATGCGTATCTGTGTTTCAGGTTATAACTATTATCTTCAAGATATCCTCCTTCATACAAAGTATAGCATGGAAGTTGGTCAGATTAAATTTATCTAAGAAAGTGAGTCACAGTATTACTTATGAAAAAAGCCTAATGAATTAAATTTCAATGAGTGGCCAGTAGATGGCTCTCTTAATTTGCTATTTTATTTTCAGTTCAGATCTGTGCATTTTCCTGGTCAAGTTACAACAATCAAAAAACCCCCAGTGACGGGGTAAAAATGGTTCCCCAGAAATAATCTAATTCATTTGTCTATTTTCTAGAAGGACTTAAAATCCACAGTTCCACAGTTCTATTCATTTGCAGATGTACCTCTTCAGAGGATAGTTGTGGGGGGTTGTTGTTATTGGTGGGTTTTTTTAAAGATTTATTTTTATTTATTTGAGAAAGAGAGCCAGAGAGGGGTGCAGAAAGATGGAGTCTCAAGCAGACTCCATGCTAAACTCACAACCCTGAGATCAGGACCTGAGCTTAAACCAAGAGTCTGACGCCCGACCAACTGCGTCACCCAGGTGCCTTGGTTTGTTGTTGTTTAATAAACAAAACCTCAGAGAACACTTGAGTAATGTTTTAATCAGAGACAAGAATTTTGGTTATTTTTACATGTCATGATATATGGATGAACCTAATTTATTTTTAAATTTTTCTTGGAAAATGAACTTCTAATTTTTCTTGCTATCTCTCTTTTTTTTTTTAATAATAAAGTCAAAGGGTGCCTGGGTAGCTCAGTGGGTTAAAGCCTCTGCCTTTGGCTGAGGTCATGATCTCAGGGTCCTGGGATCAAGCCCCACCTCGGGCTTTCTGCTCAGCAAGGAGCCTGCTTCCCACTCTCTCTGCCTGCCTCTCTGCCTGCTTGTGATCTCTCTCTCTC
>CM053606.1:43318792-43349350 GCA_028646535.1 Procyon lotor | reverse complement strand
TCAAATAAATAAAATCTTAAAAAAAAAAAAAAAAAGAACTAACAAAGGAGAGGCGCCTGGGTGGCTCAGTGCGTTAAAGCCTCTGCCTTCGGCTCAGGTCATGATCTCAGGGTCCTCAGATCAAGCCCCACATCGGGCTCTCTGCTCAGCGGGGAGCCTGCTTCTCTCTCTTTCTCTGCCTGCCTCTTTGCCTACTTGTGATATCTCTCTGTCAAATAAATAAAATCTTTTTCTTAAAAAAAAGAATGTCTTTCATTTAAAAAACAATAAAAGAATGTATCATTTTAAAGTCTATAAATTTCAGAAATGAGGAGTACCGGGGTGACTCAGTTGGTTAAGCATCCAACTCTTGATTTTGACTCATGTCATGATTTTAGGGCTATGAGATCAAGCCACATGTGGGGCTCTGCACTCAGCAGGGAGTCTGCTCAAGATTCTCTTTCCTCTCTCTCCCCCTCTGCTCCTCCCTCTGCTCGCTCTCTCTTTCTCTCTTTAAATAAATAAATAAATAAATAAATAAATAAATAAATAAAAAAAATCTTTTAGGAATATAAATAAATAAGTCTCAAAAATGAGAAGCAAAACAAAGATTGTGCAAATTTTGGTAAAATAGTCTAACAAAATACTACACAGTAACTAACATGACATTTTAGTTCTTATTTGACATAGAAATATGTTTATGATATTGATGAATTTTAAAAGGCAAGTTATAAACCAGCATGTATAGCTTTTTATTGTACATATGTATATATACATATAAAGTGTGGAAAGATTTATCTTAAAATGTTAATAATTCTCATCTCTGGTTGGTGGAGTTCAGGTAGTTTTTATTCTCTCTTTTTTGTAAAGTATACGAGGGTGCCAGGGTAGCTCAGGGTCAGACTCTTGATTTTGGCTCAGGTCATGATCTCAGGATCATGGAATTGAACCTGTCAGGCTCCATGCTCAGTGCGGAGTCTACTTGAGGTTCTCTTTCTCCCTCTCCCTCTGTCCCTTCCCCCTGCTCACACTCTCTCTAAAATAAAATCAATAAATCTTTCTTGAAAAGTATCTGTATATTCTTATTATCCTACAAAAAATTTGTTTCAGTTATTTGTTTTTAATACCTGTCTCCTTAGTTGACCCCAGAGTTTCTGGTTTTGATCTAAAGTTTACCTCTGGGTTCCAGTTTATTTGCAAAGCAGAGGAGATTGACACACTTTTAGCCAGTTAAATAATTAAGTCCTGTCCTGCTCAGATTACAAATTCCTCCTCTTTCTCCAACTCCTTTTCCAGAGCTCTAATCATTGCGTTTAACAAAGGAGGGGCGCCTGGGTGGCTCAGTGCGTTAAAGCCTCTGCCTTCGGCTCAGGTCATGATCTCAGGGTCCTCAGATCAAGCCCCACATCGTGCAACATAACGGCTATTCAAAATGTACACATACTGCAGTCACAATAAAAGTTGTTAAGTAGATGGTTATTCTCTCAGTGATATCCTAAGAGAGAGATGTTGTATAGCCAAAGGTATATGTTTAATAAAATGGGGCCAGAGAGGTTTTAAAGTTCTACCAAAACACATTGAAGCAGCTCAGTTACTAAAGCTTACAAATGTTTCCCAGTGCCTGGCTGATCTAATGCTTTGGCAAATATCGAAAGTGACCTATGTCCCTAGGGAGAAACATATTACGCCTAATAATTTGATGTCCCAGATTTTCCAGAAAAGACCTGATTTCTTCCTTTCTTTTGTTTTTCCACAACAAAGGTTATTCCTTTATTGGATTTTAAATTTTATGTCTCTGGAAGACTTTTCCTATGAATGAATTCATGCATTTAAATAAAAACAATCTTTTGCTAGTTTACATCCCAATTATTAATTTTTTAAAAATTACCAAAGCATCAGAGTTGGAACAACTGATCCTCAGGTAGGGTAATGTGGTATTGATGACCCCAGCAGGATTGGAGAGATATAAATATTATGGGTATTAAAAATCTAATTTGGTTTTCACACTTTGGTAACCACAAGAAACTACCATGTGAATTCCCAGGCCATCTACACCGTAACTACTTCTGCCCCGAATTCTAATCCCAGATATAAAACTAACTGTATAAAAGAGGCTCAGTCATTATTTTGTTTCTTTCATATCCTTGTCTCTCAAGTAGAATTTTAAAAAATGAACTATCAGCCTTGCTGGGTTGTTTTGAGGATTAAATGAAATATTCAATACACAAGTGATCTTAAGAACATTGTTTTTGCCACGGAGTCCTTTTTTTTTTAAAGATTTTATTTATTGGTCAGAGAGAAACACAGTGAGAGAGGGAACACAAGCCGAGGGAATGGTAGCGGTAGAAGCAGGCTTCTTGCCAAGCAAGGAGCCTGATGCGGGGCTCGATCCCAGGACCCTGGGATCATGACCTGGGCCAAAGGCAGACGCTCAACAACTGAGCCACCCAGGTGCCCCACCAAGGAGTCCTTTTAAAATCTTACTGTGGTGCTTGCTTCGGCAGCACATATACTAAAATCTTACTGGGGAAGTTAAGAAAAAAACACAGAAAAGGTGAATTGCCCTGGTTGAAGAGGATATGAAGGACAGAAGCCCATCATACAAATTTAAAATGTTACTCTTGCTCCTTCCCAAGTTTATTAGGGAAAAACAAGAGCAAGGGGAAGGAAAAAAAAAAAAGAGTAAGAATCCCCTCCTAGCAATTCCACTGCCTAGAGAACTATGGGTAGACTATATTTTTCCAAACTCTAAAGATTATCTTCAAACAAACTTGAGTAGGTCACTGGCTGAACTGAATGAGGTCTTCTCCCATGGTTCCATGGTGCTGGGCTGAGTGAGATTCTAGGCCACGGGTCAGCATAAGGAACGCAGATTTCATTAAGTCCAGGAGGCAGTGAAACACATGGCCAGAAAGAGGAGACAAAGGCCAGAAGCTGCTGGAGAAGGAATCTCAATAAAGAGCCAGACTAAAGTAAACCTTGAGAGCCCTGAATAACAGTTGGGAACACGACTAGAGTTCCTTTAACTTGTTTTTAATTGGCTAGCAGCTGTAACTTCTTAGTTCAATCACACTAGTAAAAAGAGTCAGTGTCGGGGCGACTGGCTGGCTCAGTTGGTTAAGCTGGCTCAGTTGGTTAAGCGACTGCCTTCAGTTCGGGTCACGGTCCCAGGGTCCTGGGATGGAGCCCCAAATCGGGCTCCCTGCTCGGTGGGGAGCCTGCTTCTCCCTCTCCCTCTGCGGCTCTGCCTGCTTGTGCTCTCTTGTTCTCTGTGTCGAATAAATACAGAAATAAATAAACAAAATCTTTAAAAAAAAAAAAAGTCAGTGTTATCAACGGAATTAAACTTGAGGATGTGGCCATTTTGTTAAACTTAGAAAACTGCCACTGAATTTTTAGTTAAAGATTGCTATCGGTGGCTCTGTCCATTGAGCATGGAACTCTTGCCTTTGGCTCAGGTCATGATCTCAGGGTCATGAGATCAAGCACCGGGTCAGGCTCTGTGCTGAGCCTGGAGTCTGCCTAAGATTCTCTCTCTTCCTCTCTCCCTTTCTTCTCCCCCCACTGTTCATGTACACTCTCTCTCTATTAAAAACAAACAAAAACCACCATGTTATTTTTAATATACTTTGAATTATAAAGGCAAAAGAAAGATAATTTTTTGTACATTTTATTTATCTATTTGACAGAGAGACACAGCAAGAGAGGGAACACAAGCAAGGAGAGTGGGAGAGGGAGAAGCAAGCTTTCTGCTGAGCACGGAACCAAGGCATCTTGGGGCTCCATCTCAGGACCCCGGGGTCATGACTCGAGCCAAAGGCAGATGACTAATGACTGAGCGACCCAGGCGCCCCTGTACATTTTTTTTTCATTTAATTGGGATGATTTTCAAAATCTTGCAAATACGGTAATTGTAAATTAAGGCAATAAGAATTTATTGGAAAAAATGAATTTATTGGTAAATAATGTATATATCCCCATTCCAAGAAATATATAAGTGAATGAGGCTAAAATAAATACTTTAAAGTTTTAAAAAAAAAAAAAAGAGGGGCGCCTGGGTGGCTCAGTCATTAGGTGTCTGCCTTCGGTTCAGGTCATGATCCCAGGGTCCTGGGATTGAGCCCCACATTGGGCTCCCTGGTTGGTGGGAAACCTGCTTCTCCCTCTCCCACTTCCTCCTGATTGTGTTCTCTCTCTCGCTGCGTCTCTTTCTGTCAAATAAATAAATAAAATCTTAAAAAAAAAAAAAAAAAAGAGTAGGATTAGGGTGAATATTTCCAAATACACCTGCATTCTCCTACTTTCTTATAACTCCAGGGCACGAGAAGGAATATAACTTGAAACAAAGAAATATGGGAATACCCAAATAAATTAAGGTTTTTCTATACTAGTTGCTTATAAACATTACTGTTATTTGATCTATTTTTTCTCTCTTTATCAAATCTATAAAGAAATATTAAAATATTAAAACCATATATGATTCTGATTATCAGGTTAAAATATTTGTCTAGAACCTTTCAATTTATGCATGCAAAGGTTCAAAACCTTTCAGAAACATCTGATGAATTTTCCACATCTTTCATTACCCTCCTGCATATCTTTAACCATTCTTTCCTCTAGAAGTCCCTGACATACACAGGTTGGGCTAAATGCCTTTTTATGTGCTCTAAGACCCTCTATGTATACTTCTATCATTTCTACTTACCACCTGTTTTGAAATTATCTGCTTATAATCTGTCTCTTTGGCCAAACTGTAAGCTTATATGGAAATCCTCCACAAACCCCAAAGGGGATTGAGTACCCCTATTATTATAAGGGTCCACAATTCCCCCTCGTTTTTCTTCTTCTTTTTTTAAATTTTTTTTCTTTTCTTTTTTTTTAAAGAAATACTAGTACATCATAAAGATTTCATAATTTTTTAAGATTTATTTTAAAGGGGGGAGGGGCAGAAGGAGAGGGAGAGGGTTTTTTTTCTTTTTTTTAAATATTTTATTTATTTATTTGTCAGAGAGAGGGAGAAAGAGAGAGTGCAAGCAGGGGAGGCAGAGGGAGAAGCAAGCTCTCTTCTGAGCAAAGAGCCCAATGTGGGACTCGATCCCAGGACCCTGGGACCATGACCTGAGCTAAAGGCAGACACCCAACCGACTGAGCCCCCCAGGTACCCCAGGAGAGAGAGTTTTAAGCTGACTTCATGCTGAGTGCAGAGTCCAACACGGGGCTCGATTTCATGACCCTAAGATCACAACCTCAACCAAAACCAAGAGTCAGCGGCTTGACCAACTGTACCACCCAGGCAACCCCCCTCTGGTTTTTCTTTGTAACACTTAAGAGTGTGATTATTATCGTAACAGAGATGGTAGTTATCACTCTCCAGTACTCCATAATCATTATGGTTGAAGCTTTCCCTCACACACCACTATCACTTGCCTCACTGCATTCTCTCTATTTTCAAAAGATTACTTGGAAAAAACAAAAGAAGACAGTTGGGTACCTCTTGCTTCTTTATTTAAAACAATAATTTATCGGGGCACCTAGATGGCTCAGTCAGTTAAGCATCTGCATTTGGCTCAGGTCGTGATCCCAGGGTCCTGGGATGGAGCCCTGCAACAGGCTCCCTGCTCAGTAGGGAATCTGCTTCTCCCTCTGCCCCTCCCCCTGCTTATGCTCTCTCTCTCTCTCAAATAAATAAATAAAATAAAACCTAAAAAATTAAATAAAAATAAAACAAGAGTTTATTTTTGTACAGAGCTTTAAAAGTCAAATACTACTATAACACTTACAATGAAAAAAAGCACTACATTGTTCCTCCTTCTCTACTCCCAATTCCCACTTTCGAAACACAACATTTTTTCCATTATGTTAGCTGAATATTCTTCTGGTACTTGCTTCCATCTTCCTAAATAACATCCATGGTTGCTGCTACTTCAGGATTGCTCAGTTTCATATCTTTAGGCTTCCTGTTACAGAAGATGAAGATTAGGATTTCTTAAAACACTGCCCACCCCATGCCATATTACATTCACATTCACTCTTTTCCTCCTTCGTTTCTCCCCATATTACAACTTTTGGTTGCCTTAACATGACCATTGCAGTATTCGATGATTGTACTTCCTTTCTTTTGCAATTTTTTCCTTTTGGAATTAACAATTGTCTTTATTGTTTGCTCAATTTTCTATGTTGCTATAACTAACTCATCCTCAAACATTCCTCCAGAATTATAAAGTTCCTCTCATAATGTTCAAATACATCAGGGTTTGTTTTTTTGTTTTTTTTTTTAATCTCATGGCAAGATGCCTCGTGAAACCCTCTGCTCTCCTGCCTCAACAGGAATAGATTGTTCCCTAGCAATACTCGGATATGGCTCTGGGATCTCCATGCCTAGCCTGATGATTCTTTCTCTTCCCTGTGTTGGATCTCCTATTTTCTAGGTATCATATCTTTCTTCCTTATTTTGCTCTCTTGCTGTGTGGAGCACATTCTCTAGTGTACATGTTACATACAATCTTTAAGAATGTGAACATCTAGGGGCGCCTGGGTGGCTCAGTGGGTTAAAGCCTCTGCCTTCGGCTCAGGTCATGATCTCAGGGTCTTGGGATCGAGCCCCGCATTGGGCTCTCTGCTCAGTGGGGAGCCTGCTTCCCCCCCTCTCTCTGCCTGCCTCTCTGCCTACTTGTGATCTCTGTCTCTCTCTGTCAAATAAATAAATAAAAAATATTAAAAAAAAAAAAGAATGTGAACATCTACAAATGCCTTTATTCTATCCTCACTCTTTTTTTTTTTTTTTTTAAAGATTTTATTTATTTGACAGAGAGAAACACAGCGAGAGAGGGAACACAAGTAGAGGGAATGGTAGCAGGAGAAGCAGGCTTCCCGCCGAGCAGAGAGCCCGATGCGGGATTCAATCCCAGAACCCTGGGATCATGACCTGGGTCGAAGGCAGACGCTTAACAACTGAGCCACCCAGGCACCTCTCTATCCTCACTCTTGAATGAAAGTTTGGCTGAGTATAGAATTGTAGGTTGAAACTATTTTCCTTGGAATTCTGAAGACACTGGTTCATTGTCTTCTTGTATGAAGCATTGCTGGAAAGAGCCAATTCCTTTCTAATTCTAGCTGTTTGTGGCCTCCCTTTTCCCTCTTTGAAAATGTTTAGGAACTTCTTTTTTTTTTAAGATTTTATTTATTAATTTGATAGAGATAGATACATCAAGAGAGGGAACACAAGCAGGGGGAGTGGGAGAGGGAGAAGCAGGCTTCCCACTGAGTAGGGAGCCCAATGCGGAATTAGATCCCAGGACTCTGGGACCATGACCTGATCCAAAGGCAGACGCTTAACGACTGAGCCACTCGGGTGCCCCTAGGAACTTCTTTTTGTCCCTTGTAAACCAAAATTCATATGAGACACCTTGGTGTGGGTTTTTCTAAATCTGTCGTGCTTAGCATTTAATGAGCTCTCCTACTTTGGAAATTGATGTCTTTCAATTGTGGGAACTGCTCTTGAATTTCTACTTTGATAATCTCTCTGTTTTCTCTATTCTTCCTTTCTGAAACTTAACTGTGTTTAATTTTCTTCTCTCTTCTATTTCCCATTTCCTTTTTATTTTTTGGTTCTACTTTCTCAGAGAATTCCTTCAATTTTATCTTCAAATTCCTGAGCTTTTGGGATTCCACAGCCGTGAATCAATTTGTTGTTATTAACTTAACCTCTGCAAGTTCAGATTTTAACTGTCTTTAGACTGGAATATTCATTTTCACTTGTTCGTCTACTTCTTCAAATTTTGTTATATTTTCTCCTTTCCCACTCTCACGGTTCTTCTTGGCCTATGCCTTCATAGGGATTTCAAGAGAAAACTGTGGTGAACACATGTGTTCAATCTACCATGTATAATAAGGACCTTTGTTTCTTGCTTATTGAAATAGCCATGCTTCTTCTTAAGGCAACAGGGCCAACTCTGAGTTACAGGGAAAAGATCAAGTACAAGAAAGTGTAGAAAAGAAAAAAAACACAGATATGAATATTTCAAGATATTACCTTATAACATTTCCAAGAGTGCTGGAGCTAGCTTATACTAGCTCAAAAGAATAGATGGTTTTATTTTCAGAAATTTTGTGAGCCAGTTGTTAAACACCATTATTAAAAATTAAATTAAAAAATTAAATTAAAGGGGTGCCTGGGTGGCTCAGTAGGTTAAATGTGTACCTTTGGCTCGGATCATGACCTTGGGGTCCTGGGATCAAGTCCCACGTTGGGCTCCCTGCTCAGCAGGGAGTCTGTTTCTCCTTCTCCCTTCCACCGCTTATGCTCTCTCTCTCAAATAAATAAATAAAATCTTTTTTAAAAATTAAAAAAATGAAAATAAATAAATTTATAATGCTTATTATAATTTACAACTTATAATGAAATAGATTACATTAAAAACAAAGATAATAAACTTAACATCTTATTTTAATGAATTTTACTACTATTTATGTGGGTTCTTTTTTTAAAGATTTTATTTATTTAGGGGCGCCTGGGTGGCTCAGTCATTAAGCGTCTGCCTTCGGCTCAGGTCACGATCCCAGAGTCCTGGGATCGAGCCCCGCATCGGTCTCCCTGCTCGGCGGGAAGCCTGCTTCTCCTGCTACCATTCCCTCTGCTTGTGTTCCCTCTCTCGCTGTGTTTCTCTCTGTCAAATAAATAAAATCTTAAAAAAAAAAAAAGATTTTATTTATTTATTTGACAGAGAGAGAGAGATCACAAGTAGGCAGAGAGGCAGGCAGAGAGGAGGAAGTAGGCTCCCCGCTGAGCAGTGAGCCTGACAGGGAGCTCCATCCCAGGACTCTGAGATCATGACCTGAGCCGAAGGCAGAGGCTTTAACCCACTCAGCCACCCAGGCGCCCCACTACTATTTATGTTTTTGAAGTTATTTACGCCTATCCTATTTATATGGTGGAAATAATATATAATCTCTTTCCAACCCCATATTTAGGAAAATCATCTTAGTAGCTTAAAAGTGGCCATACTGGCAATATTTTAATCAGAGAAATAAGAAAATGCTACAATAAGGGTTAATACTGTTCTTTTCCTTATGTAGACTTTAGAAAGTGATAAGGAGGGTGGCAGGGTGTCTCAGTTGGTTAACTCTATAACCAGCTCTTGGTTTTGCCTCAGGTCATGAGCTCAGGGTTGTAAGATTGAGACTGGCATCAGGCTCTGTACTGGGTGTGGAGCCTGCTTAGGATTCTCTTTCTCTCTCCCTCTCCCTCTCTCTCTAAAAAAAAAATTTAAATTAAATTAAAATTTAAAAAAATATATATAAAGAAAGTGATAAAGAAAAATATTAATAGTACAAATTAAAATGGGGCACCTGGGTGGCTTAGTCAGTTAAGCATCTGCCTTCAGTCCTGGGATAAAGCTCCAGTCAGGCTCTCTGATCACTGGGGAGCCTGCTCCTCCAGTCTCCCTCTGCCCCTTCCCAGGCTTGTGCTCTACTGACTCTCGCTCGTTCTTTCTCTCAAATGAAAAAAATATAGTATTTTTTAAAAATACAAATTAAAAGTGTGTTTTGTCTGTAGCAGTTAGATTGTTAATAGCACACAAAAAAACTGAGTATATATTCTTTTTTTTTAAGTATACATTCTTTCAATATTCGAAAACTATTATCTCATTCAAGAAGAAATCACTCAGTCATTGACAAACAGGTGACATTCTTCTTCCTTGTTTCACTTCACCTTAATCTTTAACTTAAAATATTAACCAACATTCAGGTGCAACCACACTCATTTGTCAGTTGCAACCATAAGTCTGCCATGGATTTAAAAGTTCTGCAAAAATCAACAAAATCATTTAGTGAGAACCTATATAATGACTTCACAATAAAGTGTATATTATTATTTATAAATTCTAGCTACCCATTCTTTATCTTAATAAAATTTAATACACGTACACTTTTAAAATTTATTTTGTAGAGAGCTAGTTATTAAACGTGTATTAACACATCACTGTTTATAACTTTCTCTATAGTATAAATTCCATCAGTGCAGTAACTCTTTCTGTTTGATTCCCCAGGCCTTACAAGGTTTCTATTACCTACTAGGTATTCCATAAACATTTTTTTTTTAAGATTTTATTTATTTATTTGACAGAGAGAGATCACAAGTAGACAGAGAGGCAGGCAGAGAGAGAGGAGGAAGCAGGCTCCCTGCTGAGCAGAGAGCCCGATGCGGGGCTCCATCCCAGGATCATGACCTGAGCCGAAGGTAGAGGCTTTAACCCATGGAGCCACCCAGACGCCCCTATTCCATAAACATTTACTAAATGAGTGGGCGAAAAGCTCAAGAATCTTGCCTTATTCATTTCTATATCCAAGAACTAGCACAGTGCCTGACACAGATCAAGTCCTGAAAAAAAAAAATGTTTGCTGACCTGAACTGAACTTGAGCCATATTCTCCTAATTCTAAAAACAATCCCATGGCAATCAAACATATCAAGAAAAGAGTGAGATGGTTTATTTTTTCAGGCACAAGGCTTGTTTTCATAGTTGCTTTGTAAGTTAAGTCACTGGCTGCAATAAGTCCAGGATGAAAGCCAGATCTCCTGATTCCCGAAACAGAGCCCCATTCATTAGGTTCCCTGTTTCTCAGGGGCACCAGTATTTTCTGACACTAATGTTGGGCAGGAGAGCTCGTTATGGGCTTTGTGGCTACAAGATTTTTACTTAAGATAAATGACAATAAACAAGAGTCACGAGGAATCAGATAAAGATGTCTACCATTTAATGAGTACACACTATGCTCACTATAAAACTCTACTTTAAATCCAGTAGCTGGTTTCTCTCAAAAACACAGTAAGGTAGGAACTCTCCTTATATTACAGATAAAGATACTGAGTTTCAGAGAGGTTTGTGGACTTGCCTAAGACTCAGAGCTGCTTAGCAGCGAGCTGCTGATTTCAAAAGAGTTTTTGAAACTAGTTTCAAAGGAGTTTTTTTTTCTTTTTTTAAGACTTATTTATTTATATTAGAGAGAGGAGGGGAGGGACAGAGGGAGAGTCTTAAGCAAAGCATAGAGCCCAACATGGGGTTCAATCTCATAACCCTGAGATCACTACCTGAGCTGAGACCGAGTCTGACGCTTAACCGACTCAGCCACCCAGACAAATCCTTGTGTGTGTGTGTGTGTGTGTGTGTGTGTGTGTGTATACATAATATATATATTTTTTAAGATTTTATTTATTTATTTGACAGAGAGAGAGATCACAATTAGGCAGAGAGGCAGGCAGAGAGAGAGGGGGAAGCAGGCTCCCCACTGAGCAGAGAGCTGGACATGGGGCTCGATCCCAGGACCCTGAGACCATGACCCGAGCAGAAGGCAGAGGCCTCAACCCACTGAGCCACCCAGGTGCCCCAAATCCTTGTATATTTTAATTGGACAGTGTTTCTTAAGCATCAACTGTTTGCACACTATTGTTCATGTATCACTTCCAGGATTCATATGCCAATCATGTTAGCATTTATTTCATATTTTTCTTGGAGCTTTTTTGTTTAGCTTAATCTGAAATAATAATACCCATGAAATGATAGGTTAATATGTTGTCATACTTTCCTAATACATATTAAGGGAATACATAATTATTATTATTGTTCCTTAAAGATTTTATTTTATTTATTTGACAGACAGAGATCACAAGCAGGCAGAGAGGCAGGAAGAGAGAGAGGAGGAAGCAGGCTCCCCACTAAGCAGAGAGCCTGATTCGGGGCTTGATCCCAGGACCCTGAGATCATGACCCGAGCCGAAGGCAAAGGGTTTAACCCACTGAGCCACCCAGGCGCCCAGGAATACATAATTATTAAAATAAAAAATTTGCCGGCTTACCACCCACAATGACCTTGGATACTGTCAGAGACAGACACTTCCCTGAGGCAAACACTACTTCTTACAATGCTGCAGATTTAACTTGTCTGGGAGTAGGAGCAAGGGTGATGGTCATATTTTTTTGGTTTGCTTTCTGTTTCCATCTTGAAATAAAAAGAAATAAATCAATCTGTTTTACTGGAAGGGGGGGGCACCCTGACTCATACTTCCTTGAGCAATTTCCCATTGCACAAAACAAGCTTTACAAAGGCTTATTCCAGGGTCACTGAAACCTTCCAGGCGACTGAACTGGAATGAAACTTGGCAAAGATTACTAAATGCCACCAGTGTTAGACAATTGGAGGTTTCTGCAGCAAAAACAGAATTCAAGAAAAATAAAACCAAATTGTTGGAAAGCA
Source organism: Procyon lotor (assembly GCA_028646535.1). Classification (NCBI taxonomy): domain Eukaryota; kingdom Metazoa; phylum Chordata; class Mammalia; order Carnivora; family Procyonidae; genus Procyon; species Procyon lotor. The sequence continues at coordinate 43,337,118 of CM053606.1, read as the reverse complement.
CCTACAGTGACAGTCACACAGAATTCAAAAATCTAAGAAAAGCTTCTTGGCATTTTGCTGCCCCAGCTGGAGTTGATAGAATTGTTTCTATTCTTTCCTGTAAGTAAGTTGGAGGAGGAAGTCGTTGGATTGTCTTTCTTTGCTTTTGAGTGGGAGGAATAATACAGCATTATCAGAGATAATCGCAAAAGAAAAAAGGAGGAAAATATTTGAACTGCTGAAAAACTAAACTCATATCTCTGTGCAAGAACCAGATTTGGCAAAATAGATAATTTGTAATGCCATCCAATGCATTTCAAAGAAAAAAAAATGAAAGGGGCATCAGGAACTAGAACAGCCAAGACCACTGTGGTAAATAGTACAATTTTTTTTTTAATTTTGTGAAATATACATATTTACATTTGGTTCAGTTTTAATCTATCCCTTTTATGTTGCCAGCAATTCCCTCCACAATATAGTTTTTACCACATATTCAGTGTTCTCCTTACCTCAAACGTATTTGGGTACTTATACCTGTACCCAGGCCTAGGGTCACTGCCATGAGGGTTTCACCTACCGCTGGACTTAAGTAGACCAGAACTTACAAATCGTAGTACTGTGTCCCTTTTCTTTCTTTTTTTTTCTCCCCTTATTTCCTTTTTATTCTTAAAAAGAAAATCCCCTGTAAAATTTAGAGCTAGGAAGAGTGCTGTTTTGTTTTGTTTTGTGGAAACAGAATCTTTCACAATAGTGAACATCATGATTAAGTGCTTTCAGCTTGCCCTGATGGTGTGGCTAGCAACCTAAATGACAAATTACATAATTAAATAATTATTTAAATTAATCTAGATAATTATTTACATTAAGTTATTTAAATTGCTATAGAATTCTTCACAAAAGGATGAGACCTTACTGTTCCTCCCTTTCTGGGGAAGAGTCTGGGGGTAGGAGAGGGGAGGGGAGCCAGGACTTTGGTCTAGGTTTCTTTCACCTAGTGAAGAAAACATTGCTTTAGGAGACTTGTCGGGTTGGCCTAAAAGAGGAGGACTTCCGGTATTAAGAGAGAAGGGACTGGAGCAAAGATGGATTCTATCTAGAGTCAGCAGTTAGGCTGTGCTAGGTCCTCTAGCTGTGGGGCCCCTCATTCTGCTTCCTCACAGTGGCCTGGACGTGGCAGCAATGTTGTTGAGCAGGGCTTTCTGTGTACCTGGGGACTGAGCACTAAGCTGTAATCTTCCCTGTGGTGAAAATTCCAGTTACCAAAGTTGGCAGAGGGAGTAGATGCTATCTTCAGCAGAGGCAGCCCCCTTTGAGTGGAGTGTAAGGACAGACGGTGTATGTTTCAGCAGCAAATCAATGGATTGAGGACTCCCTATACCTCTCTTCTCCACATCAGTTTTCCTAAGTTACATAAGCCTTGGGTTCTTTTATAAAGAATGAGGTAGGGCCCGCTAAAAATAACTGTGATTGAATTACCAACCCTGATAGATAAGAGCCCAAAGGATTTAATTTAATTGAGAAAAATAATGAAATGTGGTATCTTTTACACCGTAGTTTCGTAAGTTATTTATTGCTGTGTAACAATATTACCACAAACTGAATGGCTTAAAATAATACTCATATGGGTTTTTTTTTGTTTTTTTGTTTTTTTAATAATACTCATTTGTTAAAGGCTTAAAACATTATTCATTTGTAGGGGTGCCTGGGTGGCTCAGTCAGTTAAGTGCCTGACTCTGGATTTCAGCTTGGGTCATGATTTCAGGGTTGTGAGATCAAACTCCACTTGAGATTCTCTCTCTCCTTTGCCCCGTGCCCCTCCCCCTGCTCTCTCGCTCTCTTTCTCTCTCAATATCTAAATAAATAAATACATACATACAATCTTTAAAAAAATTATTCACTTATTAGGTCGTAGTTTCTCTTGGTCATGAATCTGGGATGACTTAGCTCAGTCCTCTGCTTCGGGGTCTCTCACAAGGCTGCCATCAGGTGTTAACCAGGGCTGGGCTGGGCTCTTATCTAGGATTTGACTGGGGAAGGATCTACTAAAGTTCACATCATTGTTAGCAACATTCAACACCTAGTGGTCTTTTGGACTGAGGGCCTCAGCCCCTGTGCTGTTGAGGAGAAGCTGTCCTCAGGTCTTGCTGCATGGGCCTTTCCCTAAGGTGACTTACTTCATCAAAACCACTAAGTCAGAGAGTCCACAGAGAAAATCTGCTAGCAAGATCAAAGTTACAGTCCTCTGTAATGCAATGACAAAGGTTACTAACCTTCCATCACCTTTGACATATTCTATTGGTTAGAAGCCAGTCACAGGTCCTGCCTATACTGAGGGAGAAGGATTGACACAAAGGCATGACTACCAGGAAGTGAGGGTAATTTGGGGCCATCTTTGTGTCTATAACACAAATTATAGAACAATTTTATACCTGTTAACACTAAGATGTTCATGGAAAAGTGTGTAATTTAAACACAGTAATTTATGCTTACCCCAATGGTTGTCGTGTTAGCATTCTTCTTTTTCTTAGTCTTTATTTTCTTTTTAGTATAGTACTTTACTATATGTGCCTTTTAAAAACTTTCTCAAATATTTTGTGGAAAAGGGTGTTTATAAATAAAAATACTTAAGGGGCACCTGGGTGGCTCAGTGGGTTAAAGCCTCTGCCTTGGGCTCAGGTCATGATCTCAGGGTCCTGGGATCAAGCCCCGAATCAGGCTCTCTGCTCAGTGGGGACCCTGCTTCCTTCTCTCTCTCTTCCTGCCTCTCTGCCTACTTGTGATCTCTCTGTCAAATAAATAAATAAATAAATAAATAAATAAATAAATAAAATCTTTAAAAAAAATAAACATACTTAACATACTAATATAGACTAAGTGCTCAAGTACCCCCCAAAATTCATACATTGAAACCTAATCCCAAATGTGATAGTATTTGGAGGTTTTTGGAAGTGTTATGTCATGAGGGCAGAGTCTTCAGGATTGGGATTGGTGCACTTATAAAAGACTCCAGAGATTTCCTTGCCTCTTCTGCATGTGAGAATTCAGAGAGAAGATGGCCATCTATGAACCAGGAAGTAGTTCTCATCAGACTCTGAATCTACCAATGCCTTGACCGTGGACTTCCCAGCCTCAAGAACTTTAATAAATAAGTATTTGTTATTTGAGCCACCCATTCTATGGTATTTTTGTTATAGCAGCCCAAAGGGACTAGGACACATACTTAATACAGAAGTAACCACTTTATTAAAAGGGGAAGATAGGTCTTAAAATATATAATATGCAGTATTTACTAAAATGAGGAAAAATCTGCATAAAATAAATATAAAAACATTTTAACTCCATTCGTAGTAAGAGAAAGGCGTATTAAAACTCTGATATTCCAATTTTTGGTACGTTGGATTGGCAAAAATTTGAGCACTCTGTTGGTGAGGCTTCTGGGAGATATAGGTAAGAAACAAACTCAAGCTACAATGTTAGATGTTGATCGATGCTAGGAAAAAGATTAAAGTGAGACAAAGAATTAGAGCAACAGGGTTGCTATTTTCTATAGATTGGTCAAGACGGCCTATCTGAGAAGGAGACATTTGGGTAGAAACTGGAATGAAGTAAAGAAGTGGACCATCTGGGATCTACAGAAAAAGCAGTTGTAAAAGCTCAGAAATGGGAACAGGTTTTCAAGGTTTGAGGAACTGGAAGAAAGCCAGAGTGGCCGAAGCCTAGTGAGCAAGGAGAAGAATGATGGGAAGTGAAGTCGGAGAGGCAGCCAGGGGTCAGATTGGGGAGGGCTCTGTAGACCACGATAAAAACTGTATTTTATTCTGTGAGCTGAGGCCATTTGGGGGCTGAGAGCAGGAAAGTGATATTATAAGATCAAAGTTTTAAAATAATTACTGTGATTGCTAAGGGGAGTAGGGGATGGGGAGGAACCAGCCAACAGTGGAAACAGAAACCAGTGCTTTCTGGACTTGGTTCCTATTATGCATGTGAAACAGAACTCTTGATTCCCAAGCCCATCCTCCACCCTTAACAGACCATTCCCCATTCTTTCCCATCTCAACAATGGCACCACGATCCTCCAAGTCGATCACTTCTTTTCCCGTATCTCTTAAACCTACTTTGATCAGTAAGTTGCCCTGACCTTATCTAAAGAATGCCAATATCCATTCTCCCTTTCCATGTCCATCGTCACTCTTAATGCCAGGTATTTTCATCTCACATCTGGACAGGCATATCTTCTCTGCCTTTGTTTGTGACCTCTACAATCCATTCTTCACCGCAGCCAGAATGACCTTTGGAAAATATAAATCAGATCGGGATACTTGTCAGCTTGAAACCTTAAGGGTTTTATTTAGCATTTATAATAACATCGACACTTGGAGTACCTGGATGACTTAGTTGGTTAAGCGTCTGACTCTTGATTTCACCTCAGGTCATGATCTCAGGTTTGTGGGATTGAGGCCCATGTTGGACTCCTTGCTCAGCGTAGAGTCTATTTGAGATTGTCTCTCTCCTCCTGCCCCCCTCTGTGCTATAAATAAATAAATAGATAGATAAATAAATAAATAAAATATTTGAGGGAATAAAAATAACAACTCTCCCTATCAGTCTTTTCTTAGGCTAGCTTAAGACTACATCTCCAATTTATTTCATGTATATGGTAGCCAGAATTTTAGCCTCCATGATCTCTATCCCCTGTATCATTCCTGTAATTGTGTTATGTTATATGGCAAAGAGGAGATTACCTGAGCCTGTACAAGTAGAGGCAGAAGCAGAAGTCAGAGAATTTCAATACAGGAGAAAGACTTGACTCACCTTTGCTAGCTTTGAAAGGAGGAGGCCCTGGGCTAAGGAGTACAAGCAGCCTCTAGAAGCTGAGACTACCCCAGCCAACAGCCACCGAGGTAATGGGGACACCAGTCCTACCACCACCAGGAACTGAACTCTGCCAATAACCTGAATGAGTCTGTAAGTGAATTCTCCTCCAGAGCCTCCATGTAAGAGTCCTGTGTGTCTGGGGCAACAGGCTGGTTCAGTCAGTAGAACATGTGACTCTTGATCTCAGGGTCATGAGTTCAAGCCCTACATGGGACATAGAGCTTGCTTAAATAATTATAATAATAAAATAAAAGTAAGAGTCCTGTCTGGCCAACACCTTGACTTCAGCCTTGTGAGACTCTAAGCGGAGAATGCAGCTGACCCACTCAGGCTTCTGACTGACACAAATGTCAGCTAATAAATGGGCATTGAGTGTGTTGCAATTTGTTACACCGCAGTAGTAAACTAATAGAATTCAACTTTCTCTCTTGCTCACTGTCTACCACAGGCCACATTGTTCTTCTTCAAATATGTTAAGCTTCTTCTTCGGTAGGATCTTTATGTTTAGATTTTCCTCCTCCTGAAATACTCTAATCATTACAGGCTCCTGCTCCTACTTCAGCTGACAGCTTAATCCCCACAATCTCAGTAAGTCCTTCACTATCTTAAGCACTACCCTCCCCATTTATTGTCATATATCACTATCTTCATAGTACTGGTAGGTAGCTCTTAGTATGCACTTCCTTTGGGGCACACACAGTTCTAAGCACTTCACATGGATTCACTCATTTACTTAATTCATTCATTCATTTAATTTTCCCAATATGGAGGCCACTTTTTGGCAAACGAGCTTGAGTAATGGAATGTAGAAAGGGCCCAGAGCGACCATCTGGCTGAACACAAACAGTCCCATCTGGTGACCCATCTCAAAATATCCATAAGCCCTAACTGACCAATGGGCTATTTAAACTAGGCAAAGTTACCGAAAAGGGGAAGATCCCACTTGTCGCCATCCCTCCTTATCTTCCCTCTTTTAGAAACAGTCCCCACCCACTGCTTTGTGGAAGACAGCCTCTCCTCTGCTGTCCTGCCTGCCACTCCCTTGTGTATTCAATAAGCTTTGATGTCCTCTGTTCTGCCTCAGATGAATTTTTCACCTCTCCCACCACCAGCTTGCACCCGATTTTAGCCCCACATTTGGTGGGCCCCCATTCGATCAAGAGACACCCCATTTAGACACCACACCCAATAACCCCATGAAGTTACGAAGTAGGTACTATTACTATTCCCATTTACAAATGAGGAAATGGAGGGGCACCTGGGTGGCTCAGTGGGTTAAGCGTCTGCCTTCAGCTCAGGTCATGATCTCAGGGTCCTGGGATGGAGCCCTGCATTGGGCTCCCTGCTCAGTGGGGAGCCTGCTTCTCCTTCTTCCACTGCTGCTCCCCCTGCTTGTGTGCACTCTCACGCTCTCTCTCTAATAAATAAATAAAATCTTAAAAGAACAAATTAACAAACAAAAAACGAATGAGGAAATGGAAACACAGAGACTCAGTAACATGCAAAGATCACATAGCTGGTAAGTAGCAGAGCCAATATTGGAACCCAGGCAGACTAATTCCAGAGTCTACACACTTAAAACTGTATTTCCTCTACAGTATCTATCACATTCTAAAATCATCTAGTTATTTATTTATTTATTTATTTATTTATTTTATTTTATTTATGGGAGAGAGGGAGGAGCAGAGCCAGAGGGAAAGTGAGAGAATCTTCAGCAGGCTCCACGCCTAGCATGGAGCCCAACACGAGACTTGATCTCACAATCCTAAGATCATGACCTGAGCCAAAACCAAGAGTCGGATGCTTAACCGATTGAGACACCCAGGTGCCCCTCATCTCATTTTTTATTTACGTATTTGTTGTTTTTCTCTCCTTCTACACTCCCATGTGGCATGTAAGCATTTTAAAAGTAGGGATCTTCTTTGTCCTGTTTACATAGTAGCTAATGAAGGGAGGCAGAACGAGCTACCCCAGAATAAGCCACTTATTTTAAAATGTAGACAATTGAGAAGCAGATATAAGAAAAACTCTCTGCCCTCCCCTTACTTGCCTAAAAGCAGGTCCTAAATTTGTGAAAGTATTTCCCTTCCTATCTTTGCCAGGCAGAACAAAAGTTAATCATGGGAGAAAACTCTAGACCCTTATTAGCTCCAAGGAATCTACATAACGAACTGTACTAACAAGCCCTTACCTTCCATTATTTTCCCCATGTTTGCCTTCCCACAGTCTGCCACCCAACTGACATTGAAAGGCCTTTTCTTTTGTCACTTCTCTAAAAATTTATTTTTTGTTATGATGCCATATAAGCCCAAATTCTAACCATCACTTTGAACTGCTTACCTCCCAGTGTTTCCCATGTGTATGCCCAATGCAGGTGTTAATAAACTTCTGTTTTTCTCCTGTTAATGTTTTTTGTCATTCTAATTTATAGAGCCCCAGCCTGTGAACCTAAGATGGGTAGAGGGAAACAAGAATTTTTTCCTCCGCGCTCACTGCTCAGCAAATGTTTTGGAAAATGAATGAGTCATTATTCCCATTTTTCAGATGAGGAAAGTGACACCAGAGAAGTGATTTATGCAAAGTGACACAGTACGCAATAAAATCAGGATTCGTACTCAGGTTCACCTAATCTCAGTCCTGTGGCCTTAGCTCCTATTGCTGTCTTCATGAAAAAAATAGTAATAGTAATAATAATATAATGTTGTCCCCGGGTGTGAATATAGTTTTCTTGCACTAGCAAGATGGTCCAACCTAAATGGTTTCCTGGAAAATATTGTGACATCGTGATAGCTCATCCTCTGGGAGCTTCTCTGGCACTTCTATCTGAGGCATATCCTGGGGCAGAGCAGTTTGTTCCCGCGCCCCTCGACAGCCTTGGCCTGCGGTCCCCCACACACCAACTTCTCTGTCTCCGAGGGGTTAATGTTTCCCTGCCCACAAAATGTAATGACTATTTTCCTTTCCCTTTCTTCCCACTCTGGTTTCTCCCTGGTCTCTATAAGTGGCTCTTCCCACCTCCGAATATCCAAATTACAGTGTATTTTAGAGAAAACTCTCTTTCCCCCTGAGATCAGGTCTCTCACAGCTATATTCACATTTTACTATAGATAATTATCACTGTTAGAAGTCTCACAGCTGACCCCATTGACTCAAAACAACATATTAAAGCCAAGATTCTGACCTGCAAAACATTTCCTCAATAGCCTGACATGAAACAAAGACAATCACACTGAGGCATTTGACCCGGGCTGCACGAGTCCATGGAAGTTAATTGTTTGGTGATTTCCTGTACTTGAGGCACAAATGCTTCCTTTTCCAACAATAGACTCACTAAAGCCTCGGTCAATGCAATGAAATTAGAGACTAAAAGGCAGTATATTCAGATAACACTGGGTGGTGATTTAGGCTATGAGGTTTGTTGGATTGAAAGGTCGTTCACAAAGGAACCACAGGCACTCCCTGTGTGAGGATTCTTGATTATGGTTCTGAGTATTTCTGGAGGGGTTGTGGCCCTCCTACCAAGGACTCCTTGATTTTATTGCGTCCCCTGGAGTTCAGAGCCTCTTTCTTACAAAGAGAAAAAGGTGCATGAGGGTAGCATGCAAGCATAGAGCTTATGCAAGCATAAGCTACCAGACTCCCAAGCATAACATAGGAGACCCTTCATGAATTAGATTTTGACTACCCAAACATCTTTCTTCGTCCTCTACCTGACAAAGATGCTCTTTTTGGCCAAATTTTATTCAGATTCTTCTGTCTTCTCAACTAGGCTTTGACCTTGGGCTTCAGTGTCAATTTTTGTTGGGCTCACATGGCCCCCTTGTAGCAAGAATCCTGCTAAGTCAGCGTAGAGGGAATCCCTCACCTTAGATATCTGATCACCCTCGATATCTGGTCAAATTCCCTACTCCCCACAATCTCCCAGGTGATACCTGATGATTGTGGCCTACTTTCAGCAAGAATCCTATTTGGTCACTTTAATAAGATTATTCTACCCTTTTAGTGGTTTTCCATCCACTGACTGACATCCCCACCCACCCACCCACCCCCCCCCACCCCCACCCCCCCCCGTCCTTGGCTACAAATTCGAAATTGAGCCCAATTCTACACTGAGCTCTCTTTTCTCCTATTGTAATAACTCCTGAACAAAATTGGTTTTCACCATTTTAACTACTTACTGTTCAGCTCTTTTTTAGATCGGCACACTCTTGTAGTGATACTGTGTGCCTCTCACACTGAATTATTTGTTAATTACTTCTCAGAACATTTCTTCCTTGTCCACATCTCCCTGCCTCTCTACCAGCCTAGGAATATCATTTTTTCACTTCTTTGCCAAGGTTAATTCCTAGTCACTCTTCAAGACCAAGTTTACATCATTACTTAGCCAGGTCTCCTCCTTTCCATTCCTAACATCACTACCACCGCTCAGGTCCTCAAAATTTCTTGGCTGGATGACTGCCAACAATCTACATTCTCCAGGTCTCCAGTGTTGAACTCCTTCACATCTGTCTTCCAACCACCAGCCAGAGTTTATTTCAAATACAAATTTGGTCAGCTTATCTCTTATTTGAAATTTTTTTTGATTGAAAAATGATTCTTCTTCTTCTCTCTTTAACGAGCGAGGTATGTGCTGAGAAATACCACTATCACAATTGGTTTAGAAAGCTGCAGACTTTCATCTTCGCCAATGTGCGCCATCCCTCCAGTCCAGAGAATCCCTCACTCCTCTGGTGCACACCAGGGTCTCTAAATTGGTACACCTCCTTCCTGGGTGCCAGGTGTCCCTCTCCATGCGGAAGAAGAGGAGGAGAAGGATAGGAAGGAGAAGCAGCAGCAGCAAAAGAGTACAAAGAAAGGAAGGAGGAGGAGGGGGAAACTATGTAGAGAGGAGAAAATGCCTGGATAAGAATATATGCAAATACCCACTTGAAAAAGGAGCATCACACTTTTTCTTGTAACTACCTCCCTCTTTTTGGCTTTCCTCTCCCTTGAGAACATCTCTACAGTATGGAGGACTTTCCCAATTGAAAAGTCTTCCAGAGCATATTTCTTTGCAAATGTGAAGGCTCGCCTATAAACACTAACTTAGATACAGACCATCCAAATAAATGTGAGATTTGGGGAAAGTATATTCATTTATCCAACACGTATTTATTGAGACCCTTTATGTGCCAGGCACTAAGCTTGGGAGCAGTGCTGAATAAGGTAGACGGAGGCCTTTGGGAACTGTCATTAGCATTGAGCTCATCTATACCCTCATGTTTCATAATCTGTTAAAATAAATGTCCTCTCTTGAAATCATAGCAGTGATAAAATATGAGATTAAAGTATCTATCCCAAGGTTACATACAGGTAGGTGCTTAGTATAATTGCTTCGTAATGATAAAGTAATGGTACTATTAAAACTCTAAGTATAGGCAGGGTAATTTCTTGAACTTTATAAGGCAAAGGAAAAAATAAATTTTTATCAAGAATATTAGAAAGAGCTATAAATCAAACAATTGGGACCTTCCAGATAGACAAATAGATGGATTTAACCGTGAGTCTGCTATCAGTTATTGAGGATACCGCTTTCCTGCTCCTGATGTTTCTTCCATTTGACAGGAGCCCATTAGTGTATATATTAGTATAGTGCTTCTGATCTTCTGCCAGCTCGGCACACATTCCACCCAGGGGGCAATGTTTGAAAAAAGAAATTGGGCATGAACAGCTCAGCTTCTTCTTCCTGGAATCTAGCTGCAGAGAGGAGGGATGTATTCTTTCTCTGCTTGTCCAGGCTCAGGCCCCGCCCATGCTGGGAGTAGACGAGGGGTCTCGCTGGTTCCTACACTGCCTGCAGCTGGGTAGGTAGGTCTGAATAATTCTGGACTCAGTATTAGGAAACCCACTTGTTCAGACATCAGCCCTCCAGCCTAACCTTGATCCATAATGAAGGTGATTTTCTCGGCAAAAAGTCTTTTTTTAGCGTGAGGCAGGTTAGACTGTCTGTTCCCACTCTCACGGTTTATACCATTCTTAAACAAAACCTATCCAATAGCAACAACACAAAGAAAGCTAAAATGAAAGAATGAAAATCAAAACAATTCTTTTGTGCTGGTAAATGGAAACAATGTGTTTTTGCAAAGCACTACTGAGCAGTTTGTAGATTTTAAGAACTCCAGGCTTCAGCATTTTATTGTGGAAAGTTCCTAAGAAGAGCCAGTCTGAGCAGAGATGGGAGTTCTTTTGGACTGGAGTGCTCGCCCACAGTGGAAGCCAGGAGAATACATCAAGTACATCAAATAAATGACTAAAAAAAGAAAAAAAAAAATTTATATATATATATATATAGTCTATCCCTACAACCAAGGATTTTCTTTTTTTTTTTTTTTCTATTTTAAGATTTCATTTATTTATTTGACAGAGAGAGATCACAAATAGGCAGAGAGGCAAAGAGAGGGAGAGGGGGAAGCAGGCTCCCTGCTGAGCAGAGAGCCCCATGTGGGGCTCGATCCCAGGACCCTGAGATCATGACCTGAGCCGAAGGCAGAGGCCTCAACCCACTGAGCCACCCAGGCGCCCCAAGGATTTTCTTAATAACTGAATTGCTTGAGTTCTGGCACTGACATAAAATCAAGTAATTTTTTTTTTTTTTTTTACTTTGAAGTGATATTGCCTAAATAAAATGCTCTTTCATATTGGCTCTTAGTTTTTTCAGACTGCTGTGTCTCTAGCTTTGGTGCAAAACCGAATTTTTTACTTCCTCCCTAAATCTCTTCTTTTGCGTTCTTACTCAGTGAATGTTACTCACCATCATCCATCCAGGTACCCACGTCAGAAACCTGGGTTTTATTTCTGGCGTCATCCTGTCCCTCACCCTCCACAGCCAATCTGAGTCAACTCTACCTCCTAATTACCTCTCAAATCGGTACACTTCTTTTCATTTTCACTGCCACTACCTTAGTTCAGGTCGTTTTCTTTTTTCTGAAATATAGTTGACATATAACTTTGTATAAATTCAAGGGGTATAACATGTTTCTTTGATACATTCATATATTGTAATATGATTGCCATTGTAGCAATAATCAACACCTCTATCATGTTACATAATTATCTTTTGTTTTTAGTAGCTGGAATAATGAAGTCCTAATCTTTTAGCAAGTTTGATGATTATAAATCAGTATTACTGTCTATATTCACTATACTGTACGTCATATCTCTGGGGCTGTTTTACTACTTATTGTACTTTCAAACAACAAATAATTTTTAAAAAAGATTTTATTTATTGGAGAGAGAGAGCAAGCAAGAGTGAGACCACAAGCAAGAGGAGCAGCAGAGGGAGAAGGAGAAGCAGGGCTCGACCCCAGGACCCTGGGACCATAAACAGCAAATAATTATGTACTCTTAAATAACCTCTGTCCTGTCCCCTCACCCCATCCCCTGATATTCATTTTATTCTGTTTTTACAAGTTTGGCTTTCTAAAATTCCATATATAAGTGATATCAAAAAGTACTCATCTTTCTCTGACTTATTTCCCTTAGCATAAAGTGCTCAGATTCCATCCATGTTGTTGCAAATGGCAGAACGTCCCTCTCTCCCATAGTTGAATAATACTCCATTGTAAATGTTTACTGTGTTTTCTTTATCTATTCATCTGTCAATGGACACCTAGGTTGTTTCCATATCTTGGCAACTGTAAATAATGCTGGAATGATCATGGTGGTGCTGACATCTCTTGAAATTAGTGTTTTCATTTTCTTCAGATAAATACCCAGAAGTGAAATTGCTGGATCACATGATAGTTCTATTTTTAATTTTTTTGAGGAACCTCCATACTGTTTTTCACAGTGGCTGCAACAACTTATATTCCCACCAACAGTACACAAGGGTTCCCCTTTCTCCAAATCCTTGCCAACACTTGTTATCTTTGTCTTCTTGATTATAGCCGTTCTAACAGATGTGAGGTAATATCTCAGTGGGGTTTTACTTTGCATTTGCCTGATAATTAGTGATGCTGAGTGTCTTTCCATGAACCTGTTGGTCATTTGGATGACTTCTTTGGAAAAAAAGTTCATTTAGTGCTTCTAACCATTTTTTAAATTGGATTGTCTTTTTGTTACTGAGTTGTGTGAGTTCTTTATATATTTTGGACATTAATTCCTTATCTGTTATATGGTTTCCACAAATTTTCTCACATTCTGCAGGTTGCATTTTCATTTTGTTAATTGTTTCTTTTGCTGTACGAAAGCTTTTAAGCTTGATGTTGTCCGATTTGTTGATTTTTGCTTTGTTTTTTGTTTTTTTGCTGTCATATCCAAAAATTTGTTGCTGGAACGTCTGGGTGGCTCAGTCTGTTGGGCATCTGTCTTTGGCTCGGGTCATAATCTCAGAGTCCTGCGATCAAGCCTCATGTTGGGCTCACTGCAGGGAGACTGCTTCTCTCTCTCCTCTCCCCCTCCTGCTCTCTCTATCTCTCTCTCTCTGTCAAATAAATAAATAAATAAATAAATCTTTAAAAAAAAATCATCGCCGAGACTAATGTCAAGGAGTTTCTTCCCTACATTTTCTTCTGGAGTTTAATAGTATCTAGTATTATGTTTAAGTTCTTCATCCACTTCAAGTTAATTTTTATGGGTGGTGCGAAATAGTATTCCCACATTCATTGTATATATGTTTTTCTACTTTTCTCAGCACCATTTGTTGAAGCAACTATCCTTTCCTCATTGGCTACCTTGTCAAATATTACTTGAGCATTTAACAAGGGTTTAATTCTGGATTCTCTATTCTGTTCCATTGGGTTATGTGTCTCTTTTTTGCCAATACCATACTGTTTTTATTACTATAGCTTCATCATAGAGTTTGAAACCACGAAGTTTGACACCTCCAACTTTGTTCTTTTTCCTCAAGATTTCTTTGCTTATTTGGGCCTTTTCTGGTTGCATACATGTTTTAGGATGGGTTTTTTTTTCATTTCTATGAAGAATGCCATTGGTATTTTGATGGGGATTGTATTGAATCTATAGATGGCTTTGGGTCCTTTATATTTCGTACTTAGATGATAGAAACTGTATGTTGTTTCCCCAAAACTTTATTCTCCCCTTTATTTGGAGAAATATACCCCTGGTGAGGTGCCAGGGTGGCTCAGTTGGTTAAGTATTTGAATCTTGGTCTCAGCTCAAGTCTTGATTTCAGGGTTGTGAGCTCACACCCTGTGTTAGGCTCCATGTTAGGTGTGGAGACTACTCAAAAAAAAGAAAATAAATAAAATAAACTCCTGTTTTTTAATTGGACACATGGCCTCACAGAATAAAAACTATATTTTATAGCTATCTTTGCACTAGGCAATGGTCACGTGTCTAAATTCTAGGCTAATGGCACAGGAGCTGAAGTGATGTGGAAGTTCCAAGTCATCAACTTAAAGGGAAATAAATCCCCTTCTTCACTTCTCTGTATCTCAGGCTGTAATGCATCTGTGGTAATAGTGAACCATCTTGGAAGATACAGATGAGGGCAACACCTGAGGATCCATGGCCTGGAACTGCTCTCTACCAGCTCTGGATTGCTTCTGCCCAGTCTAAGGGAGGAAAAACTTTTATCTCATGTATACCACTTTTTTGACAGGGTGGGTTTTTATTATAGTAACCAGATCTATGGATTAATACCCTTGGATTAATACAACATTTGATTATCTTTCCATCCTTACTTTTAACTTCTCTTCAATCTGTTTTCTACGTTAAAGTCAGAGTCGTCGGAGAATTCAGATTTGATCAGCTCATTCCCTGCCATCCTCCACTTCCCATGCCACATCTTTTAGGGTGTATTTTATATTCCTCAGCCTGGCATACCAACCCTTTCCTAAACTAGCCTCTGTTTTATCTCTCCAGCCTCACTTCTCATCATTCTCGACTTTGTATACCAAGCGCGAATCACATAGAACTATTTGCAGTCTCACAGGATAAGACAAAGCTCTATCTGTACATTCTATTTTATTCTGCCTGGAAGGCTCACTCTCCACACTCACTAGTTTCACTGTCTGGCTCATTTCTACTTGGCCTTTAGGATTCAGGTCACCTCTTCTTGGAAGCTTTTCTTGCCCACCCAAGAATTGGTTAGTGTCCTTTCTTATGTATTCCCAAAGTACTCTGTGCATACTTTTGTCAAAGAATTTCCTGTTTGCTTGTCTACTTCCTTCCCCACCTCTCCCTTACCAACTTCCCGGAGAGCAAAGATTATTTTCTCATTCGTAGTGTATCACTATGTCCCGGCACAAACGTTGGCCCAGAGTAGCACTCAAAAGTTTTTATTCATTGAGTGAATAAGTTGATGAATGAATGGATACCATGGAGTCATGAAAGCAACATTTGAGTGGAATATAGAGACCTGCATTTTGTACCTGGATCTGCCACTTCTTGGATGGTTTTAATTGAAATAATTTCATTCCACTTCAACTGAGCCAGATAAATCCTCAAGTTCCTTCCAGGTCTGTGATTTACGAATACATTATAGAGGGAAAAGTAACAGTATGCAAACTTAGAGAGCTGACAACCATAAGGGGCTGCCTAAGTAATTCTTATACTGAAAAAAATGTACTTTGAAGAAATATGCCAAATAGAAGCAAACTTATGTAGGCATATTTAAGTTCATTTTACTTATAGCTTTTACACTATGTGGAATCAATTTTTTTTTTTAAAGATTTTATTTATTTATTTATTTGACAGAGAGAGAGAGAGAACACAAGCAGGCAGAGAGGCAGGCAGAGAGAGCGGGGGAAGCAGACTCTCTGCTTAGAAGAGAGCCTGATGCAGGGCTCCATCCCAGGACCCTGAGATTATGACCTGAGCCAAAGGCAGAGGCTTTAACCCACTGAGCCACCCAGGCGCCCCATGGAATCAATTATTTTTATGAAATATTTCAAATACTTATCATAATCTCTGTGTGAGAAGTTGAGAATATTACGTTCAGTGATAGTAGGTAAGTTTTTAGAGCCAGCAGTCAGAACCTAATTCAGAATTGTCTTAATAGAACATCCTACCTATTGTAAAACAAACTAGTGATATTATAGAGTTAAACCAGTAAAGAAAGCAATGAACTTTAAAACAAATTGCTGATAGATGAAAACAGCAAATACCAGAGCTAAGGTATGAGATAACATTCTATTTTTGAATCACATAATTCTGGGTTCTGGCAGCATTCTTAAGGGGTAATCATCTACTCTTCCCCTACCATTAAGCAAGGCTACTATTTCCAGTAGTCCCCAAACAGAGCAAATTATGTAACTCTTTAAAATGTTTGGAAAAAGAATATTCTACAACTTTTTTTCATACTTGTCCGAGTGCCATATTATACTGATAACAGAGGATTTTTATTTACCTTAACACTCATCTAGTTTCATCATTTTTATTTTATAGCTGAGGAAAAAGAGGCCCCAGATGGTTGTAATTTGGTCAAACTCACACAGTAAGATTATGGCAGAGCCAGAACTAAACTCAAGTCTTTCTGATTTCCAGCCCCCTACTCCAACTGTATCAAGAGGGGCTGTGACTTTCAGCATCTTCCCCATTTCACTATCTGTGTATCTTGGTAAATTTTTTTTTTTTTTAAAGATTTTATTTATTTGACAGAAACACAGCGAGAGAGGGAACACAAGCAGAGGGAATGGCAGTGGGAGAAGCAGGCTTCCTGCAGAGCAGAGAGCCCGATGTGGGGCTCGATCCCAGAACCTTGGGATCTGACCTGGGCCAAAGGCAGACGCTTAATGACTGAGCCACCCAGGCGCCCCTCTCGGTAAATTTTTAATATGGTCCTTGGCTCCCCAGCCACGGCCTTATCTCTTAGTTCACAGATTGAACCAATTTCCTCACTGTGGTAGGCAGAATTCTAAGATGGCCTCCCAACTTCCTGCCTCTGGTGTACATGTTCTGTCTAAGCGCTCCTCAAGTGTGTGGGCAGGACCCATGCATACGATGAAGTAGTCGTTCCCTTGACAGGATACATTATATGGCAAATGTATGATGATGGTCACCTTTGGTTATGCAGTGATGAAAACAAATATACCAGCATTACATGATTATATTTAGTAAAGAAAATGGAATACTACCAGACTGTCGCTGCCTCAGTTTCCCCGACTTCTACTTTTAAAATGCTGCATGACTTTCCATCATTTGCTTTCCTCCTAAGGTAGCTGATGAAAGATACCTCTTTCTCTCAATGTCATTAAAAGTGTCTCTCTCAGGGGCACCTGGGTGGCTCAGTGGGTTAAAGCCTCTGCCTTCAGCTCAGGTCATGATCTCAGGGTCCTGGGATTGAGCCCCACATCGGGCTCTCTGCTCAGCAGGGAGCCTGCTTCCCCGTCTCTCCCTGCCTGCCTCTCTGCCTACCTGTGATCTCTTTCTCTGTCAAATAAATAAATAAAATCTTTAAAAAAAAAAAAGTGTCTCTCTCATATTACCCAATTTTCTTTCTCCCTTTAGTCATTCCCCACAACCTGCAAACGTGTGGGGTTTCCTACCCAGCATAACCTTTCTTTTCTTTTTAAAGACTTTATTTAAAAAAAAAATTAAAAAAAATAAAGACTTTTATTTTTAAATAATCTCTATACCCAACGTGGGGCTTGAACTTACAACCCCTAGATCAAGAGTCACATGCTCCACTGACTGAGCCAGGCAGGAGCCCTGCAGCATGACCTTTCCATGACTCCAACTCTTTTTAACTTTGGTGCTTCTCCTTCCTTTCTATGTGTCAAACCTGCTTGTTCCAGATCTACCCTACTGTTCTTAAAGAACGCTGGGCTCAGCTGGGCCCAGATCCAGAATAAATAATACCCAGCAGGCTTCAGATCCTAGCTCAGTGAAGTGACATAAGAACAACACAGTAGGGCACCACAGATACTGGTTCTGAGCTGGCCCTTGATCTTACCTTGCCTCTGTTTGCTTTCTTCTCTTAACCTGGTTGCTTAAATGACAGATTTATTCTCTGAGCTTTCAACTCTTCCTTTTTCTCTAATCAGCAGGTTGTCTTTTCCTGTCTGACATCATGCTAATTTGAGACTCTTCTTCTTTTCTTTTTTCCAGTTTAAACAGAATGATGCAATGACCCCATGTCTCCATCACCCAGCTTCAACAATCATCAACATAAGTCTATGTTGAGGGGCGCCTGGGTGGCTCAGTGGCTTAACCTCTGCCTTTGGCAGGGATCAGGATCTCAGGGTCCTGGGTTTGAGCCCCGCATTGGGCTCTCTGCTCAGTGGGGATCCTGCTTCACCCCTCTGTCTGGTTGCCTCTCTGCCTACTTGGTGATCTCTCTCTCTCTGTCAAATAAATAAAGTCTTAAAAAAAAAGTCCATGTTGGATTATGATTTTGTGTGTGTGTATTGTACATAAGATTAAATGTACCATCTAAACCAGTTTTTATCTTTTTACTTTTATTTTTATTATTTTTTTAAAGATTTTATTTATTTATTTGACACATAGAGAGAGATCACAAGTACGCAGAG
>CM053606.1:43301006-43318692 GCA_028646535.1 Procyon lotor | reverse complement strand
GACACCCAGATGCCCCATGTTAACCATTTTTAAGTTTGAAGTTCAACAGTTTTAAATATATTCACATCATTGTGCAATAGATCTCTGGAACTTTTTCACTTTTTAATACTGAAACTCTATATTCACTAGATTTAATCATGCTGAATTTTTTAAAAAAAATTTCATTTATGCATTTACTTATTTATTTGAGAAAGAGAGCATGTTGGTGAGTGGGGGGAGGGGGCTGGCGGGAGTAGAGGGAGAGAATCTCAAGCAGACTTTGTGCTGAGTGCAGAGCCTGGTGCAGGGCTCTATCCCATGACCCTGAGATCATGACCTGAGCTGAAATCAAGAATTGGATCCTTAATTTACTGAGTCACTCGGGTGCCCCTAATCATGTTGATTTTATTTATTTATTTTAAAATATTTTATTTATTTATTTGCCAGAGAGAGAGAGAGAGAACAAGAAGGGGAGCAGCAGGCAAAGGGAGAAACAGGCTCCCGACTGAGCAGGGAACCCTATATGGGACTTGATCCTAGGACCCTGGGATCACGAACTAAGCCAAAGGCAGATGCTTAACTGACTGAGCCACACAGATGTCCCTTGAATTATTTTTAAAGCAAATACCAGACCTTATATAATTTCATTCATAAACACTCCACAGTGTGTGCATTTTCAAGGAATAAAGAACGAACTCTCCCTCTCTCTCTTTTTTTACTACCACAAAACCCTTATCACACTTAAAGCTTCAACAGTGAATGGATGACACATTCAAAATAAGATAACTTTAGGAGGGTTTATTTAAAGGTTGTGTGTATAGGGGAACCACAAGTGTAGTGCACTAACCTAAAGTAAGTGATCGAGTTGGTACTTCCTACAGTGCCATATAGATAAGGGGAGGGAGTGATTACCAGAATCTAGAAGAGTCAAGAAATGGGCAGGAGACATGAACACGCATTTCTCCAAAGAAGACATATAAATGGCCAACAGACACATGAAAAATGCTCAATATCACTTAGGATCAGGGAAATACAAATCAAAACCACAATGAGATACCACCTCATACCAGTCAAACTGGCTAAAATTAACAAGTTAGGAAATAACAGAGGTTCGTGAGGATACAGAAAAAGGGAACCCTCTTAAACTATTGATGGGAATGCGAACTGGTGCAGCCACTCTGGAAAACAGTATAGAGGTTCCTCAAAAAGTTAAAAATAGAGCTACCCTATGACCCAGCAACTGTACTACTAGGTATTCATCCAAAGGATACAAACATAGTGATTCAAAGGGCCACATGCACCCCAGTGTTTATAGCAGCAATGTCCTTAATAGCCAAACTATGGAAAGAGCCCAGATATCCATCGACAGATGAACAGATAAAGAGGTGGTATACACACACAATGGAATATTATGCAGCCATCAAAAAGAATGAGATCTTGCCATTTGCAACAATGGGGATATAACTAGAGGATATTATGCTAAATGAAATAAGTCAGTCAAAGAAAGACAAATATCATATGATTTCACTCATACATGGAATTAAGAAACAAAACAGATGAACATAGGGAAAGGGAAGGAAAAATAAAAAGAAAACAGAGAGGCTATAGGGGAACCACAGGTACAGTGTACTCACATAAAGCATAAGAGACACTTAACTATAGGAAACAAACTGAGGGTTGCTGGAGAGGAGGTGGATGGGGGAATGGGGTAACTGGGTGATGGGCATTAAGGAGGGCACTTGAAGAAATGCACACTGGGTGTTGTATGGAACTGAGGAATCACTGAATTCTACCTCTGAAACTAGTAATACAATATATGTTAATTAATCGAATTTAAATTTAAAAAAATTTAAAAAAGATTCTATAGCGTTGGCTGCTCTGAGAGAAACAAATAGCTTTGCGCAAGAGACACAGTATGCAAAAGGTGACCTTGGAGGGAAGAAGGCTGGGGAATAATACCCTGATATTACTCTCCTCCCTCTGAGTGCTCTTACCACTATTTTTCATTGGCCAAGTCCATCTAATATTTAAAGGCAGGGAGGTCTGCTAATAGAGTTCATACAGGGCCAGACTTCCAGAGCAGAGAGCAGGGTAGAAAGTGGATCTAGAGGAACAAATGGAAAATATCCAGGAAATAATAAGTCTTAATGTCATTTAAAACCCAGTCAGTAATCAGAATTTGCTGTCTCACAATGTCTTTTATTTTATAGTTTATTTTTCTTTAATCCCCAAAACTTCACACATTGTATTTGGGTTGGAATGTGTGATGGTTAATTTTATGTGTCAATTTCACTGGGCCAGATGGTGCCCAGATAGTTGATCAAACACTGGGTGTTTCTGGATGAGTTTAGTATTTATTTTTTCCAAAGATTTTGCTTATTTATTTGAGAGAGAGCCAATGAGAGAGAGCATGAGCGGGCAGAGGGGCAGAAAGAGAGCGAGAAGCAGGCTCCCAGCTGAGCAAGGAGCCCCAGGCAAGGCTCAGTCCCAGGATCCTGGGATCATGACCTGAGCCAAAAGCAGACTCTTAACTGACTAAGCCACCCAGGTGCCCCAAGTCTAATATTTCAAGTGATAGACTGAGTGAAGCAGATTGCCCTCCATAACATGGGTGGGCCCTGTCCAATCAACTGAAGGCCTGAATTGAACAAAAGGTCTGACCTGCCCCTGAGTAAGAGGGAATTCCTCCTGTTGAATGGCCTTTGACCTGGGATATAAGTTTTTTCCTACCTTCAGATGACTCAAATTGAAATATTAACTCTTTTGGACCTTGAGTCTTCTGGCCTTCAGACTGGAACTATACCATCAGCTTTCTTGTTCTGAGGCCTTCTGACTTAGACGGGAACTACATCATTGGCTCTCCTGGGTCTCCAGCTTGCCAACTACAAATCTTGGGACTTGTCAGTCTCTATAATTGTGTGAACAAATTCCTTATAATAAATCCCTTCTCCCCCAACTCCCTAGCCTCCCTGACTTGCTCTGTCTCTTTCTCCTATTCTGTTTTTCTGGAGAACTCTAACTAATATAGTATGCTTCTTAAGTGTGTTTTATTCCATTTTTTAAAAAGTTTATTTATTGAAGTAATCTCTACACCCAACATGCGGCTTGAACCCTTGATCCCAAGATCAAGAGCCTCATGTTCTTCTGACTAAGCCAGCCAGGTGCCCCTTGTTCCATTTTTTAATGACAACTTTATTGAGATATGTGATACAATAAGAAATTTGGGTTTGTCCCTAGTTCCTGACAGTTTCTAAAATCCTTGGAATTTTCTGACTAATAGAGGTGATAGGAGCATCTTGTGTTATTCGTAAAAATTTCCTTTCAATCATGTCTGAGTTTATGCTAATAAAGTGACTCTTAGTGGGGCCCCTAGATCACTTCAGGATGGGGCTTCTTGCCAGAGGAATCAACCACGTGATTAGAGAGCTGAAACTTTCAGCCCCACCCACAGACCTCTGTGAATGATTGAGTCGAATCACCAATAGCCAATGGTTTAATCAACCATCCTACATAATGGAACATCTATAAATAGCCCCAGATTATAGGATTTGGAAAGCTGAGTTGGTGGAAACATTCACGTGCTAGGAGATCAGTGCACCCCAACTCCATGCAGACAGAGCTCCTGTGCTGAGACTTCTAGACCTGCTCTAAGCAACTCTTCATTTGGCCGTTTATTTGTATACTTCATAAGAACTACTGATAATAAGTAAAGTGTCTTCCTCAGCTTTGTGAGCCATTCTAGCAAATTACTGAACTGGGGGGAGGATACTGTGGGAGCACTGAATTTATAGCTGGTTGGTCAGAAGTGCAGATGGCAATCTGTGACTTGCTACGGCACTTAGGGGCAGTCCTGTGGGATTGAGCTCTTCACCTATGGGGTCTATGCAAACTCTGGGTAGTGTCAGAATAGAAATGAACCATAAGAAAGCCAGTTGTCGTCTAGAGAGCTGGGGAGTTGGATGGTGTGAGGGAAAAAACTACATACATTTGGTGTCAGAGTGTTTTATTTTTTATTTTTATTTATTTATTTATTTTTTAAAGTGAGAGGATGAGAGGAGCGAAGGTCAGAGAGAGAAGCAGACTCCCCGTGGAGCTGGGAGCCCGATGTGGGACTTGATCCCGGGACTCCAGGATCATGACCTGGGCCGAAGGCAGCTGCTTAACCAACTGAGCCACCCAGGTGCCCCGGTGTCAGAGTGTTTTAAATAAAAACAGTTCAAGATAGAGTTCACATTTCATACAACTCACCCATTTAAAATCTATAATTTATAGCTTTAGGACACTCACAGAGTTGTGCAATAATGACATTAATATTAGTTTATATTGATTAATATTAATTAATATTAGAACATTTTCATCATCCCCATAGAAGCCTTATGCCCATCAGTAGTCATTTCCCATTCTCCCTTTCTCTCTGCCCCTGGCAGCCACTAATCTACTTTCTGTCTCTATGGATTTGTCTATTCTGGACATTTCATGTAAATGGAATCATACAAATTGTGGCCTTTTTTGTCTGGTTCCTTTCATTTAGCATAATGTTTTCAAGGTCCATTCCTATTGTAGTTTGTATCAGTACTTTATCTCTTTCTGTTGCCAAGTAATATATTCCATTGTATGGATACATGACATTTTATCCATTCATCAGTTGATGGGCATTTGGTTGTTTCCATTTTTTGACTATTATGACTAATGCTGCTATAAATATTCATGTACAAGTTTTGTGTAGACATAGCCTTCATTTCTCTTGGGTATATGCCTAGGAATTGAATTATTGGGTCACATGGTGACCTTATGTTTAACATTTTGAGGATCTGCCAGACTGTTCTCCAAAATGGCTACACCACTTTATAACCCCACCAACAGTATATGATGGGTTCCAATTTTTCCACATCCTCATCAGCACTTACTAATATCTGCCCTTTTGATTCTAATCATCTTAGAGGATGTAAAGGGGTATTTCACTGTGGTTTTTAGTTGCATTTCCCTGATGTCCAAGGATGTTGAACATCTTTTCATATGTGTCCTAGCCATTTGCATATTTTCTTTTGAGAAATATCTATTGAAACTGTCCATTTTATTTATTTATTTATTGAGGTGGGCAGAGGGAGAGGGAGAAAGAAAATCTTAAGCAGGCTTCATGGAGCCTGACACAGGGCTCCGTCTCACCCTTCGGAGATCATGACCTGAGCTGAAATCAAGTCAGATGCTTAACCGACTGAGCCACCCAGGTGCCCCAAAACTGTCCATTTTAAAATTGAATTATTTCTCATTTTATTATTGACTTATAAGAGTTGTTGATATATTCTAGACATTTTTCTCCCATTTTTTGGTTTGCTTTTTCACTTTCTTGGTTGTATTTTTTGATGTACGAAAGTTTTTAATTTTGGTGATGTCTGATTTATCTTTGTTGATTGTTTTTATAATATTTTAAAACTTTTTAAAAAGATTTTATTTATTTATTTGAGAGCGAGAGCAGGAGGAAGGGGAGGGAGAAGCTGACTCCCTCTTGAACAAGGATCCTGACATGGGGCTTGATCTTGGGACTTTGGGATCATGACCCAAGCTGAAGGCAGACATTCAAGCAACTGAGCCACCCAGGCACCCCAATATTTTTAATATTTTTTTAAAAAGTACTTGTCATTTATTTGTTGAAGGAACCAGGTCATTTTGATTTATAAAATTTCCCATATTCTTAGGTTTGCTAATTGTAACCTGAGGGTGTTGCTGAACATGTTCCTCCATCCCCTATATTTCTTAAACTGATAATTACATCTAGAGACTTGAGCAGATTTGGGCTAAAATTGTCATCAGGAATATGCCATAAGTGGTACAGTACACATTCTAAGTATCTCCTCTTTACATCACATGAGGAGGAATGTGATGTAACACATTCCACAATGACTGGGTGACTGTGTATGTATGTGTTAAGACTGATCAACAGGTTATATTCTTATCAATCTGACCCAGCCATTTAAATTCCCCAACAGACTTTTTTGGAATGGTTTGTCACCTATAATCTTTGGGTCAGCAATGTCCAATAGAACTTTCTATAATGATGGAAATGTTCTCTCTGTATATTGTCCAACATGGTAGCCTCTAACCATATGTGGATAGTGAATACTTGAACAATGCCTAATATAACTGAAAAATGAATTTTAAACTCTAATTAATTTAAATTTAAATGGTCACATGTGGCAAGTGGTTACTCTAATGGACCATATAAGTCTAGATTCATTATTTCACCAGAGTCTGCATTACTTTTGCATTTGTTAGCTCAAATTTTTTAAGAGAACTTTCCCTCACCAAATATGACTACTTTGAAACACAGCTCATCCAGGAAAGACATATTATGGGCTTGTTTTTCAAGTAGACACTGAGCCTGCATTACAAGTTATTTCATTGGAATAACCTGGGCTTCTGGCCCTTTTCAGCTTTGTAAAGCAACAGAACCACGAGGGGCAAATGCATTTTATTCTGTAGGATTGATATTGTAGTCTCTGCATCATTTTTGGGGGCCTGTAATAGATGCTACTGATGCTCCTCCTTCCCACAGCTCATCTCTGATGAGCTGCAGCTGGGGTGGACAGGTATGCACATGACGGCTTCCCACCGGAAGCATAATCATCTCTCTCTGCTTTTTGCAGCATAGAGTATGAGGATAGTTAACGTCCCCAGGGCCAGCCTTCAACCAAGGGATTTAAAGGTATACATTTAGTTACCTAAATAAGTACTAACTTCAGAGGGACAGTTCTCAAATGCATATTCAACAGTTCTTCAGAGCGTCACAGGGAGGATTGAGCCTCGTTGCCCACAGGGGTCAACATCTCAATAACACACCATTTACTGGTTTTCCCTCCTCTGTTCGATTCTCTCTACTCCCTCATTCCAGCTTCTTAGGATCACTTCCTTAATAAACTACCTGCTTCCAAGCCCATCTCAAGTTCTGTTTTGGGGGAAATGTAAATTAAGGCAGATCTCAAAAAATACTTCAGTCCATGGCATTTATTCACTCAAGAACATTTACTAAGTGATTATAATGGATCAGGCTGTGTATTATGTGCTGAAAATACAATGGTGAATAAGAGATCAAGTCTGATGGGGCACACAGGCAATAATTGAATAGTGTAGTAAGCACCATAACAGGGTAAACATGAGTACTATTAGTTGGGAACTGTCGCCAGGTATAGGATCCCTGAATTGTCCCTTTTGCTAGGTATTAAGAGAGAGTGAGTGACAGAGGGCAAAGCAGACGGAAGTATCCTTAGCTTGGACTTTGTACCCAACTCCTAGGCTTCAGTTTGGGAGTGGGGTAAACCCAAGTGATATGCCCAGTCCTCCCTTCCTCTAGGCCACACTCATTTGGCATTCTCAGAGTCTTCTAAGAGGGAGTTCCAGGTCAATTTCACTACAATTTCACTACATGAACCCAGTAGCGCTTCAAAAAAGTCCAAATCTTAGTAAAGGAACCACTCCCTATTCCCCCAAAATTCCCCAAAGAGAGCACATTCTGCCTGCAAAACCAGAACTTTATCCCTTATGACACAAAAACTTTGCCCTTTTGTAGTGTGGCCTTCAAACCTTGACCTTGCCACAACCATAATCCTTCTTGGCCCTATATTAAAAGGGGAAAATTGAGCTTGATATCAGTTAGAATGTGAAACTAATATAATGCCCTCCCCACCCCTCTTTTTCTCTGCCTTATTTCTATGTCTTCTGTTTGAGGGACTTTAGAACACTGAGTATATTTACTGAGAAAACTGCCCTGAGGCGTTCTTACCTAAAACTCATTATTTTTAGGGGCGCCTGGGTGGCTCAGTGGGTTAAAGCCTCTGCCTTTGGCTCAGGTCATGATCTCAGGGTCCTCGGATCAAGCCCTTTGTCGGGCTCTCTGCTCACTGGGGAGCCTGCTTCCTCTCTCTCTGCCTGCCTCTCTGCCTACTTGTGATCTCTGTCAAATAAATAAATAAAATCTTAAAAAAAACCCCAACACCTCACTATTTTTAGGCTACTCTGCCAAATTAGTCCTAGCTCTTGGTATGTAGTTTCTTTGCAAGTATCTTCCCATTAGTGGGGAATTTAGGTTCTGAATGACAGTAAATGGTGGGGCCATTGCTGTTTCCAGGGTTCTATCCAGGCTTTCCAGTTTTAACAGGGTTAAACTCCATCCAGTCTTTACCACTTCATGTCAAATGAACATCTTGGTGATAATCTAGTCTTTTTTTTTTTTTTTTTTTTTTAAAGAGCACTTTAACATATTGTTCACTCGCTTATCTTTTCAGCCAGTCTCTAAATTCTTTGAGGCCACAGAATGTCCTTTTACCATTGTTTCTCCAGGACCTGGTGGAATCAGTTGTCTAAAGGAAGGCTTGTATTAGGAAAAGACTCAGTTGCTAACGGAGAACACCCAACTCAGATTAGTTTATGCAAAAACCCAAAACCAAATGAAAGCAAAACAAACCCCAGCGCGTTATTAGTTCATGTAACTGCAAAGTCCAAGGCTCAAGTCATGTTACAAGGAGCTCACCTTTCTCCATTTTTTTCCTTTCTTCTCTTCTGTGTTTGGCTTTACTCTTAGGTAGGCCTTTCGATTGTTCCCTGGTACAGCAAATGCAATTTTTAGCTCTGATTGGGCCCAACTGTCTTGGTTTGATCTATATGCCTTTTCCTAAACCCATCACAGAAGCCAGGGGAATGTGCTCCCCTGCTTGGCCACACTTAGGCCATAGGTTCATCCTTGAAACTGGAGGTGGGGGTATCAGAGCCATATAAGTATGGTGGATTGAGACTGGGGTGTGTGTGTGTGTGTGTGTGTGTGTGTGTGTGTAGATGTGTATGTGCAGGGATAATACGGGGAGCATGGATACTGGGGAGCCAAAGGAATTCCACGGTCATTCCTTTTGTTGAACTCCATGCATTTCCCTGAATTTGCACCCTTGTGGGACATGGATATCTGCCCATACTGGACTTGCCTGCGATTGACAGCTCTTCCCTGAGGTGGAGGCCACCACTCCAGCTTGAGTATTTCCCAGGCTCTGGCTTACAGCGTGGTCCTGCTTGTCCTCTTCCTACTCTAAATGTTCTCAGCAAGCTGCACAGTGCATGCAATGTCCTTTCAGACACTTTGGCAACTAGTGAGTCATGTATACAAAGAACCATTCAAAGGCAGAATGTGGTCAGTTCTCTAAGAGAGGAGTGAAAAGATGTTTGGAGAGCAGAGATAAAGGCGTACATCTGGCTGGGAGCATGAGAGCAGACAAATGCTTCAGGGTCTATCGAGTACCCAAGACAAGTTTAAGTGGAAGCTGAAAAATGATAATAACAGTGACAGTAATAACAGCAGCTAGTCCATATAGGGCTTCCCATATGCCAGGCCCTGTTTTAAGAATTTTACATGAATTAACCCAATGAATCTGCACAATACTCTTTTAAATAGGTACAATTATTCCCCTCATTTTAGAGTCAAGGTTAAGTAACTTGCCCAAGGTCACATAGTAAGAAAGTGACAGAATATGACTGGGTTCCTATCAAGCAGTGTCTTAAAGGCCAGGTTACAGTGTTAGACTTGACCTGCAGTTCTTTGAGTAGATGTTTCACCTTTCCCGATGGACTCAAGCTTCCTGACAGCAGGATCGAGTCTAGTTCAGCTTTGTGTTCTCTAGAATATCTAGGTGGGTTATACATTCAAGTAGAAGTTACACAAAAATCCTCTTTGAGCAGACTATCTTTGCTGGAATGTGCATTTTTATACAAAATATGCCATCTTCCACAGTGGTGAGAAAACTAGACAGGAAGTTATGAATCTGACTAATTGAGGCTTTCCCTCTGACTCAGTGAGTGACTGAGCAAATGGCTCTATGCTACAGATTTCCAACTGTAAAAGAGAGGAAAACAAGTGTCCATCATACCTCACAAGGACATAGAACATAACAAAAGAAATACACATAAATTCTTTCAATACTTGAGTAAAGTTACTACAAGAAAACAAGATTATTTTTCCTAGCTTCCCCACATCAGTAATCAGCAAATATGCATTCAGAACCAAACATTCTACATACTATGGGATTACAACAGAATAAGGCATAATTTCTGCTAGTCTCTGTGTTACAGGATTTAACAGGCAAGATAATTTTGAGTGGTAAATATATAGATTACTTAATAGAACGTCAAAATGGTAAAGTGCATTAGAGCTCATCTGATCCAACATTTATAAATGGAAAATGAGATCCCAAAGGGGGAAGTAACAGTCTCAGGAAGAGTACTGTTAACGGAGAAACACGTATCTTTAAAGAAAAGGACTGGGCTCTGGATTTGAACCTCAGTTTCAACTGAAGTTACTATATGTGTGACCTGGGGCCAGGTACTTAGCTACTCTGAACCAATTTCCTTGTCTCGAAAATGGGCATAATAAGAACTTCAAAGAGCTGTCGTGGCGATTAAGATCATGCCTGTAAAACTTTCATCTGCGTCTGGCTAAGCCCGCAAGTCAACTATTATTATTGTTACCTCTGTAGGAGAAAGGTCTTTTTTTTAAAGTTCTTTTTCCACAAGAAAAACCATTCTTTCTCTGGTCAGACCCCATTCACAAGGTCGGAGCAGAACAGAAAGTGCTTTCAACTGGTCGGTGATGGGCACTGCAGGAACAAGAACCCAGCTATCCTGGGCGGCAAAGCACGGCCCCCCTCGGCAAAACCCATCTTCCATTTCCTCCCCTTCCTTTTCGGGAAAGCCAAGCTTCCCCCTCCTCCGCCCCACGCGTTCTATAATCTTATTTTCCTGCCTCACCAAGTCGCTGGCCCCTCTCTGGCTGTTCTCTGTGTCCTTTCGGTCGTGCGGGCCCCGCGGCAGCCAGGCGGCCAGGACTGGCGTGTCGCTCCCTCCACGCCCCATTCTTCCCCTGGGCCCCAGCCGGCCGCAGCTGCGTTTCGAAGCCGGGCTCCCGCGGGGATTGACGCGCTGGGGGAGGAGGGGTTTCTTGCTGCGCGCCTCTCAGGAGCATTACGGCAGGGCTCGTTCCCGGCTCCGGCCGCCAGCCCCAGCCTCCCAGGTCCGGAGCTGGGACTGGCGGAGGCCGCGAGGGAGGGAGCGCGAGCGAGGAGGCACGCGCCCGCCCGTCCGCGCCCAGAGCGCCGCCGCCGCCGCCGCCTTAGCAGCCATGGCCGAGCGCCGCGCCT
This sequence comes from Procyon lotor, assembly GCA_028646535.1. Taxonomy (NCBI): domain Eukaryota; kingdom Metazoa; phylum Chordata; class Mammalia; order Carnivora; family Procyonidae; genus Procyon; species Procyon lotor. The sequence goes on along the minus strand of CM053606.1, from coordinate 43,307,542 downwards.
TTGCCCAGAAGATCAGCAGGTAAATCTCGGGCGCGGGGCGCGCGGCCGCCGCCGGAGGAAGAGCCGGGAGTCCTCCCGAGCCCGGCCTAGGAGGCGGGTGGGTGTGGCGACGCGGGCGCGGGGATCTGGCGGCCTGGTCCGCGGCTGGTCAGAGGGGGCTCGCGGCTGTCGCCGGTGCCGCCGAGGCCTCGCGCCGCCCTCTAGCCCCGGCCCTCAGCCCGCGCCGGCGGCCGATCCTCGCCCGGGGGGCTCAGGGAGCCCCACACGCCAGCGCGCCCGCCTCCGCCGGCTTCTCGGCTGCCCGGGCCTGGAGTTTCTCGGCAGCTTACGGCAGGGCGGGTGGGGAAGCTCGTCGGCCCGCAGATCGGCGCTCCCCCAAATTCTTTGTGTCCCCACCCCCGGGCTGGCCGGGGGCCGCCGCGGCGTCTCGCTCCCTCATTCTCCCCGCCCACCCCTGTTTGCCCCCTGGTGGGTGTGGGGGTCCGCCCTCTTCTCCTCCCCAACAAAAGATTCGGCGCGCGGCGGGCTCCTGGCCGGTGGGAGGCCGCCCCTTCTTCACGCCTCCCACCCTTCCCGAGAAATCTGACAGGGATCCTCTTTGCAACCAGAGGCCAATTCAAAGTGGGCTCTCGCACCCAGAATTTAAAACGTATAGTCAAAATGAAAAGTTGAGAGCTTGTGGTCTGCACCTTGGGTGTGCAGCTGCCGAATCTTGGACGAATTGTACGCAGGAGCTTGATCTTAGAAGCATGTGAATTTAAATGTGCGCCTGGGTTTCTAATGGCACCAGACGAAGATGGATGATAGTGTCGTTTTTATGTTGGCCCTTTGACTCACGTTTTATGAGTCTGGAAGTAAGCAGGCGATCACCGTCGAGATTTCGGAACCTTTTACCTGCCTGTGGTGGATAGGTTGCCAGAACCAAAGATCGAATTACGGCGGCGGGGGATTCTAACATTTGTAGAATTTCATTGTGAAATATAGTAATGTGTAAGACATTAGACTGTATTGGCCTTATTATGATGTCCCAAGAAAAGAATCGTTCGAATGCGTTACTTTTTTGACAATTTTATTTCTGTGGTTCTGTATCTTTTTCGTTTGCTCATCTTTCTTGGCGATTTTTGGACTGACCAAACAGGTTCTTTCTTAACTGCTTTAACTTCCGTAGCCTTACTCTGTTTTGGCACGTTTTTCATTTAAAACTAACAGCCTTTTGATTTAAGCTTTTTGATTAATTATGCTTTTCTTTTGAGCTTTAAAACATTTAATTTTGTCCTTAAGAGGCAAAATAGCAAGGAGTATCTGGCTGGAGTGGTCGGTGGAGCCTGGGACTCTCCGGGTTGTGGGTTCTCCTGGAGTTGTGTGCAGAGATTATTAAAAAATAAATTTTTTTTTAAGATTTTATTTATTCGTCAGAGAGAGAGAGAGAGCGTGAAAGCACAAGCCGGGAGAGCAGCAGGCAGAGAGAAAAGCAGGCTTCCCTTGGAGGAAGGAGCCAGGTGGGGACTCCATGCCAAGACTCTGGGATCAGACCCCATGGGAAGGCAGATGCCTAACTGACTGAGCCACCCAGGTGCTCCCAAAATAAAATCTTAAGGGGGGAAGCAAAGAGCAAGTGCTTAAGAACATGTGCTCTGGTGTCAGACTATGCCATGGGTTCAAATCCCGACTGTTATTTTCCTTTTTCTTTATTATTTATTTGAGAGAGAGAGAGAGAGGGAGAGCATGAGGGAGAGCATGAGGGGGTTCAGAGGGAGATGCATCCCTGCTGAGCAGGGAGCCCAATGTGGGACTCTGTCCTGGGATTCCAGGATCATGACCTGAGCAGAAGGCAGTCGCTTAACCAACCCTTAACCAGCTGAGTCACCCAAGAGCCCTGACTGTTATTTTTCTAACTTGGTACTTTGATCAATCTTAAGTTACAGTTCTGGCATCTGGAAAATGGGTACAGTACCAGTACCCTGTTGATAACATTGTGAGTGGCAAAATTTGTGTGAAGTGTTTAGCGCAGAAGTTACAGTTCTGGCATCTGGAAAATGGGTATAGTACCAGTACCCTGTTGATAACATTGTGAGTGGCAAAATTTGTGTGAAGTGTTTAGCGCAGTGCGTAGCCTTTAGTAGCTATCATTGAACAAATTAACAGTAATTGGTATATCCTGGGGAGTTGTGATAGCGTTAATAGGAAATTACCACTTTTTTTCTTTTTTCTTTTTCTTTTTGCAAAGTAACTGGGTCTTGTTTCTGAAGGGAATGCCATTGAAAAAAATGTATTACTTAACATACATGCTTAGTATTAATTTCTCTTTAATAGAACCAAGTTTTGCTGAGAACATGTGTTGACAGGAAATTGCATATTAGGGAGTTCGATATGAAATATATATGATACCTGTTCTGCATTCATGGAGTTTGTGCTAGGATTAGACAGAACAAAATACAAGAAAAAAAGTTTCACAAAGTAACACAAAATTCAAAGTAATAAGCCTTGTAAAGTTATTAGATTAAGTAACAATGGAAATGAGATATTCATTGATTGGAGAAATAGAGGAGGTGACTGGTGATTGATTGGATATGGAAGGTGCAGAAGACTGAGGAGTCTGAGATGACATCCATGTTTCTGACCTGGGCAACCAGGTGGATGATGGAGGCAGTCATTGAGATAAGTGTGAAGGGGAGGAAGAAGGGATTTGAGGGTGGGAAATGAGGTGGGAAGGAGGTGGTGTTTCAGTTTTGGACATGTTGATCTTGGTACTCATTGAGCATTGAAAGAGAAATATTTATTAGGTTGTTGGTGAGGTTTAAGATGCAGAAGAGAGATTGGGCTGGAGGTCAATAGATTTGGGGATCATCTGCAAGAAGATTGTTTTTGAAACCAGGGGTAGATGAGATAGTACGGGAGGAAGGTGCAGATTAATTTGGAGGGAAGACCAAGGACAGAACTGTTATAGATGATGAATTATTGTAATTGAAAGGTACTTTCATTCTTGTTACGAAGTATGGCCAAATAATACTTTTATTTATTTATTTGAGAGAGAGTACGAGCAGGGGAGGGGTTTGGGGTGGGAAGATGGAGGGAGGGCCAGAGAGAGAGGGAGAAGCAGACTCTCCATGGGGCAGGGAGCCTAACATGGGGCTTGATCCCAGGACCCTGAGATCATGACCTGAGCTGAAGGCAGACACTCAACCAACTAGCTACCCAGGTACTCTGGCTGAATAATACTTCCGAATAAATTCTTGTTCTGCTTCTTAGTTTCCTACTAGAGGAAGTATAGCACATACTCTGGAGATAAACCCCAACAACTCTTGGGGTTGACATCCTAGCACTGGCCCTCATTGAATAAACTTGGGCAAGTTACTTCACCTCACTTCTGCCCCATTTTCCCTGTCTATAAACTTGGGATAATAGCAGGACCTACCTTATAGGCTTTTTTTTTTTTTTAAAGATTTTATTTATTTATTTGAGAGAGAGAGAATGAGAAGAGAGGACGAGAAGGGGAAGGTCAGAGGGAGATGCAGAAGAGCCCTCTTTGGGACTCAATCCCAGGACTTCAGGATCATGACCTGAGCCGGAGGCAGTTGCTTAGCTTAACCAACTGAGCCACCCAAGGTGCCCCAAGGATTGTTGTAAGAATTAAAAAATCGGGGGTGCCTGGGTGGCTCAGTCGTTAAGCGTCTGCCTTCAGCTCAGGTCATGATCCCGGAGTCCTAGGATCCAGCCCCACATTGGGCTCCCTGCTCGGCAAGAAGCCTGCTTCTCCCGCTACCATTCCCTCTGCTTGTGTTCCCTCTCTCGCTGTGTTTCTCTCTGTCAAATAAATAAAAAATCTTAAAAAAAAAAAAAATCGATTCCAGTGAAGTGCTTAGAACAATGTTTTCTACATAAGTGTCCAGCATCAATTATTTTTTATTGTTAGAATATTTATAATGTGGTGTAGGACCTTTTCTTGAAAGTGATGTCTTTTTATGATGTGCATATATGAAATTTGTTGCTCTGTGAATAGCCTGTTGCTATTTGAAACCTTATTTTTCTTCTTTTAAAGCTTTATAATTGTCCCAAAACCTTTACTTTTAAAAGAATTACACTGAATTACACTGATTTCTTTTCTGTCTCAGTCATTTCCTAACCCTTTGCATTTAGTGCTGTTATTTTTTGAAGCCGTGATTTTGTGATTTCTCAAACTATTTTTTAAATTTTCAAAAGGATTTATTTATTTATTTTTGGTGGAGGAGAGGCTGGGAGAGGGCATCTTAAACAGACACTGCACTGAGCTGGAGTCCTGTGCTGGGCTTCATCTCATGACCCTGAGATCAGGGACCTGAGCCGAGACCAAGAGTCCGAAGCTTACACCACTGTGCCATCCATGCCCCCAAAGCTCTTTGTTTTTTTCACTCGTCGTACTACTTACATTAGCTCATCATAGAAAAGCAGCATGTATGTTTTGTTTGTATCAGTTATTGCCTCTTGTTTGTTCCCCCTACTTTTGGAGGACAAGACATATACATTGTTAATTACCCCTTTTTTAATCACACCGTAGCATATAATAGGTATAATTTGTGGAGTGTTGTTTGTAGATTAATGATTTTGTTTGAATTATTTTGTCCTGTTACCTGATACTCTGCAGTAATGATGAACATTTGGATACACTTAAAGCACTTTTTACTACATTCTCCTCTTTATTACTATTCATCTGTGTAGACACCAGGTCACATTGGATGGGTTGAAATTCTGCCTATACCACGTAATAGCTAAATAATTCTGGGAAGTTACTCTAATCTCCCTGTTGGGTTGTCTCTTCAGTAAAATGGTGATAAAAGTATCTATGGGTCATCGTGAAGATTAAATAAGTTAATACATGTAGAACACTTAAACTGTGCCTGAAACATAATAAGCATTCAACAGACGTTAATTGCTGCTATTATTTTTCCTATATTATTTACAATGATTATTATTCCCATAATCCAGATGAGGAACTGAGGCCTACATATCATGAAATTATTTGTTCAAATTAGGACTCAATCCCCAGTTGTCTGATTTCAGATCTTATATATATTTTTTAAATTTTTGTATTCTTTCTGTATTATATATATTCTATTTCATTCTGCAAAATATTTTCTGGGGTAGTTCCACATTTCTAACAGTGCTACCATTAGCATCCCCAAAGTTATTCTTACCTACTTAATCTTTCCTTGGTTAATTGGTATCATTTTGTTGCCTAAGAAGCAGAATTTAATAAAGACTTTCATCAGATTTTTGTTTTTGAGGAAAATCTTAACATGAGTAGGATTTCCTGAACGTAGGCTTATTTATAACTTCTTCTTTTTTTTTTTTTTTTTTTTTTTTAGTTTTGAATCTGTTCATAACTCTGGCTGGATAGGCCCAGTCTTCCAGTCTATTTTCTTCAATTCATTATTAAATAAATTCTTCCCACATAATATCAACTACTTCAGTGCTTCCTTTTTCATCACTTTGGCCTTTTGTTGTACTAAGTTAATGCTGAATGTCTAACCTGTTTCTTGCCCCTGAGAGGGAGAGCAGAGGAGTGCAGAGTTGAACTTTTATTAATGAATGTCTTCTCATTTGGTGAGGTTTACTATAAATCATTTCTCTTACTAACATCTTCGTTTCCCTATCCCATCGTTTACTGAGAAGTTCTGGATCACCTAACAGGAGTCCATTATAACCTCAGCATGCTACTGTTCCTATATGTCATTTAAGCATCTTTCTCCTGAGCCTATAAGGTATCCCTTCCCTAAAGTTTACCCATTTTTTTTTTTGTCCTTTGAACCCTATTACCTTGCCACCTCCCTCAGAACCTTGATCTCATAATTTTTCCTTTCCTTTCTAGCATCTTCAATCTGTTTATTTTTATGGATGTTTCCCTTAAACCATAAGACTTATTATGCCTTTCTCATCATAAAACAAAGAACCATTGAATCTTCGGCATTACTAGCTGCCAACCAGTCATTCCTTTTTTCTAGTCACATTGCTCACATGTATGTGGTGCAGTCACAGCCACTTTCTGCTTGTTCTCATCAGTCCTTGGGCCATATGGCTGTGCTTCCTGTGGTACTTTATGTGTACTTGGAATTATGGAACGTCTGGGCATTAGGAGCCTTTGACTTTATTCTTCATCACTGATCTCACAAGCTACTGTTTTTTGGGTTTTGTCTTTTTGATTTTTCTTGCCCTCATCCTCCATGCCCCCATTTCCCCCTACTTTATACTGCTTTTCAGAGCTCTTTGATGACTGGTCTGTGTCTTTTTATCTCCAGTGTCAGGCACAGAGTCTTGTGTAAACTGGACATGTAAGAACTGTTTGAATGAATGCCACCTTGCCCCACTGGAGCATCTTTTATTATCTCGCTTCTAGATGACCTCAGTGGGCCCAGAGCTGATCTAGTCTCTTACCTCCTGTAATTCAAATGTGTTGCAAATGCAATCTCCTTAAAATACAGCTTTTATCATGGCATTCTTTTGTTCAAGAATATTATAGTAGCTTCCAACAGTGTTAAACCTAAACTCTTTTTTTTTTTTTT
>CM053606.1:43224827-43300506 GCA_028646535.1 Procyon lotor | reverse complement strand
CTTTCCCCATTGACCTGCCCTGCCACCTCTATAATAGATTATGAGTCCTCATTTGTGGGTCTTTGTCTAGGTTCTCTCTTTTGTTCCATTGGTCGGGTTATACGTATTTTCACCAATTATAAACAATTTTAATTATAATAAGTCTTGGAATTTGGTAGATTAACTCCCCCACCATTTAAGAAAGTGTCTTCACTTCTCTTAGCCCTTTGAATTTTCTTGTCTATTTTAGAATTTATTGAAAAACAGACAAAAAAATCCCTACGTTCTATTTGAATTTGATTGGGATTACATTGAATCTGTACATTAGTTTTGCAGAGAAATGATGTCCTTATAATATTGAAAGGTTTTTTGTTTTTTTTTAAGATTTTATTTATTTGACAGAGAGATAGCCAGAGAGGGAACACATGCAGAGGGCGAGGGAGAGGGAGAAGCAGGCTTCCCACTGAGCAGGGAGCCTGATGCGATTCGAGGCTCTATCCCAGGACTCTGGAATCACGACTTGAGCTGAAGGCAGACACTTAACGACTGAGCCACCCAGGCGCCCCTCAATTTTTAAGCCTTGTTCATGGTGTATTTCTTAATTTACTTAGGTCCTCTTTATCTCATACAACAAAATTTTATAATTTTCTCTGTAAGATTCATGCATATTCTTTCTAGATATATAACCATTTTTTATACAACCATATGCCTTGCTAAACTCATATCAATTCTAAAAATGTATCTGTGATGGACACCTGGGTGTCTCAGTCTGTTAAGCATCTGCCTTTGGCTCAGGTCATGATCCCAGGGTCATGGGATTGAGTCCCGCACGGGGCTCCTTGCTCAGCAGTGGGCCTGCTTCTCTCTCTGCCTGCCGCTTCCCCTGCTTGTGCTCTCTTTGACAAATAAATACATAAAATCTTAAAAAAAATCTAAATAAAGTGAAATCTGACACTTATTAAAAAAATGTATCCATGAATTTTGTATTTTCTGTGTCATCTGGAAATAAGGAATTTTTGTTTCTCCCCTTCCAAACTTTATAGCTGATTTACAGTTTTGTTTTGCTCTGTGGACGGTTATCTTATATTACTGTGTAGATTATTACCGTATCTGTTTAACGTTGTACTAATAGTGAGCATCCTCATTTTGCTTATGACCTCAGAGGGGAAAGCTTTTTATGTTTCACTTCACAGTCAGCTAGGTTGCTGTAGGGTTTTTTGTAGAACACCCTTTTAATCTGAGTTCCCTAGAAAACAGAGACTGAGACAAGGATTAAGAGTTGAGGGTTTATCCCGGGGCTTGGAGAGAAAAGGGAAGTGAGGCAGAGGTGGGAAACAATGTAAGGTGATACCTTATCTTCTTGGCCACTGCTTCACAGAGAGCTGGGGAGAAACTGTTTGGCAGGTATCTTTGGAGAGAGGAACAGTTTCTCAAATCAGTAAATAGGAGTCTGGAAGAAGAAGAAATTTATCTACCTGATTTTCTCTTTCATCCTGTTTTCCATTAGTCAACTCCATCTCCTCAGAGAGCAAACTTCCCATCACTTCTGAGTTGCATCATATAGAGCACTTTGGCAAGCACTCCAGCTGTGTCACTACTTTTTCGGTGACTTTTTACAGGGGGGACTTTTTGGTTGCATTTGACAGAAAGACCATTCAGATTTATTTGCTTATAACTGAGTACATCAGGTCCCAGGATACAGAGGATATCTGCAGCCTCTTATCTTCGTGTCTTTGATAGATTTTCCACTAAATGGTTACAGTGAGAGTCGACAGCCCCCGGCTCAAATCTTACCACTTAGTTCTGGCAGAAGACACTCAGAAACTCCATCATTGGTTTGGCTTGTGTTTAGGGGCATGGGGATGCTGGCCATTCCTGGGACCCATGTCATTCTCCTTGGCTGGAGGAGGGATGCGATGGTGTCATCCTCACTCAGTCTCAAGGAATGAGTTCCTTGTCAAAAAGAAGAGGTTTCTAACCAAAAGAAAGAGGGGGAAGGTAAATGCTGGTCACACCAGAACAACTGGTGTTCTTTAAGATTGGTCATTGTAACTTGTTCAGCCTCACTGTAATTATTTAAACATATCACAATATAGTCAGTTGTACTGCCTATTAAAATTTAAATGAAACTGGTGAATATAAAAATATACAGAAGAGCAGTGTGACGCGAAGCAGCTGTGGATCCCTGTTCTTAACTTTAAGTTTAGCCCTCATGTTAATGCCAACTCAGCCCTCATGGGCAGGGCGGCTTGGTTTTCGCCGTCTGGCTTTCCCTGGCTTCTTTCTGTTGTAGTTCTGCAGCATCATGAGGTGTTTCTCATTTGTCCTCTGTGACCAGAAAACTGCACTCATATCAGCTATTTACTGATTTTAATACACTTTGCTGAAGATGAGGGTTTGTGGTAAGGAGGCTAAGGGTGTAAGACTTTCTTTGAGACTCCACTTTGGCTCTCCTCTTCCTGTCTTCATATTCTTTCTCTGACTGGAAAGCAATTTCTTCCTCTCATCTTCATAGAGCAGTTACAGCCATACCCAGGCTCTTTTTTTTTTTTCCTAAGACAACTTTCTTGAGGCATACTTTACATACGATAAATTAGCTCATCAAAATTTTTAAATTAATTAATTATTTATTTTAAAAAGAGTTTATTTATTTATCTCATAGAGAGAGACACAGTGAGAGCAGGAACACAGGCAGGGGGAGGGGCAGAGGGAGAAGCAGACTCCCCTGCTGAGCAGGCAGCCTGATGCGGGGCTTGATCCCAGGACTCTGGGATTCTGGGATTCTTCTGAGCCGAAGGCAGATGCTTAATGACTGAGCCACCCAGGTGCCCCTTAAATTTTTTTTTTTTTTAACTTTATTTATTTGACAAAGCGGGAGAGCACAAGCAGGGAGAGCCGTAGAGGGAGAGGGAGAAACCCACTCCCTACAGAGCAGGGAGCCTGATGCAGGGCTCTCTCCCAGGATCCTGGGATCTTGACCTGAGCCGAAGGCAGACGCTTAACCATCTGAGCCACCCAGGGGCCCCTGAATTAGTTCATTTTAAGTGTACTATTTGATGATTTTTAGTAACTCTATAGAGTTGTGAAACCATTTCCCACAATCCAGTTTTAGAGCATTTCCAGCACCTTCCCAATACCTTGTGGCCATTTACTCTCTGTTTCCAACCCAAGTCCCAGGGAACAACTACTATACTTTCTGTCTGTCTCTCTCTAGATTTGCCTTTTCTGATCATATGTAGCCCTTTGTGCCTGGCTTCCTTCACATAGCATAACGTTGTGATTCATCCATGTTGTGGCATTTATCAGTACTTTACTCCTTTTTATGGCTGAGTAATATTCATTGAAAGTGTGTAGTACTTTTTGTTTATTTGTTCATCAATTGATGGACATTTAGATTGTTCTACCTTTTGGCCATTGTGAATAGTGCTTCTTTTTTTTTTTTTTTTTTAAAGATTTTATTTATTTGACAGAGAGAAACACAGCGAGAGAGGGAACACAAGCAGAGGGAATGGTAGCGGGAGAAGCAGGCTCCGCGCCGAGCAAGGAGCCTGATGTGGGGCTCGATCCCAGGATCGTGGGATCATGACCTGGGCCAAAGGCAGACGCTTAACGACTGAGCCACCCAGGCGCCCCGTGAATAGTGCTTCTTGAACATTCATGTACAAGTTTTTTTTTTTTTGAACACCTGTTTTCATTTCTTATGAGTATATTCCTAGGAATGGAATTGCTGGGTCATCTGGTATTTTATGTTGAACTTTTTAAAAAATATTTTATATATTTATTTGAGAGAGAGAGAACATGAGCAGGGAAGAGAGGGAGAGGGAGAAGCAGGCTTCCCACTCAGCAGGGAGCCTGACGTGGGGCTCGATCCCAGGACTCTGGGATCATGACCTGAGCTGAAGGTAGAGGCTTAACCAACTGAAACACCCAGGTGCCCTCAGAACTGTATTCTTCGACAACTAGAGTTTTGGTAAAAGCTCCTCAGAGTCCTCAGACCTGATGCCAGGAGTGACCCAGAGTCTGGGCTGGGACTGAGTGAGCTAAAGAATGGGTTTTAAGTGGTCCCAGCTGGACAACTCTCATTTTACTTGATTTTTTTAAGGAATTGGGAAACTTCCACAGGAACTACACCATTTTACATTTTCATCAGCAATGTATGAGTGTTCCACATACATACACTTTTTTCCACATCCTGCTAACACTTGTTAAATTGATTTCTTTTTGACTGTAGGCATTCTAATGAGTGTGAAGTGGCATTTCATTGTGGTTTTGATTTGCATTTCCCTAATGATTTGGATTGTTTTTCTTGTGCTTACTGGCCATTCACATACCTTCTTTGGTGAAATATCTATTCCTATTCTTCGCTCATTTTCAAATTGGGTTATTTATCTTGTTTTTCAATTGTAGGGTTTTTTATATGTTCAGAAGACAAGTCTTTTATTAGATAAATGAATCACAAATAGTTTCTCCCTGTCTGCTTTGTTTCTTCATTTTCTTAATGGTGAAGTTTGAAGCACAGAGATTTTAAATTTTGATGAAGTCTAATACATCAATTTTTTTTTTCTTTTGTGGATCATGAGTGTATTGTTATTCTCTAAGACTGCTTAATTCATGGTCAAGATTTCCTTCTCTGTTTTCTTCTAAAGTTTTTATAGTTTAGCTCTTACTTTAGGTTTATGATCCATTTGCATTGATTTTTGTGCATAGTGTGAGATGAGGATCTAAATTCATTTTTTGCGGGGCACCTGGCTGACTCAATCAGTGGAGCGTGCAACTCTTGACCTTAGGGTTGTGAGTTCAAGCCCCACATTGGGTGTAGAGATTACTTAAAAATAAAAAACGTCTTTACATTCATTTTTTGCATGTGACTATTCTATTGCAACACTCTTGGTTGCAAAGACTATTCTTGTCTCATTGAATTGTCTTGGTACCTTCAAAAATCAGGTGACCATAAATGTGTTTATTTCTTGATACTCAATTCTGTTTCATTGATCTGTGTGTCTTTTCTTAACACCAATGCCATACTCTTTTTTTTTTCTTATAATTTTATTTATTTATTTGACAGAATGAGAGACAGCGAGCGAGCGAAAACTAGCAGGGGGAGTGGGAGAGGGAGAAGCAGGCTTCCCAATGATGGGCAGGGAGCCTGATGTAGGGCTTGATGTTAGGACACTGGGATCATGATATGAGCTAGAGGCAGACGCTTAACAACTGAGCCACTCAGGCTCCCCTACCATAGCTTTTTGATTAGTGTTACTTTATAGTAAATTTTGAAATCCAGAAGTGTGAGTCCTCCAACTTTTTACTTCTTTTTAAAAATTGTTTTGTTCGTTCTGGATTTTTTGCATTTCCATAAGCATTTTAGGATCAACATCAATATAAGGCTTGCCAATTTCTGCAGATTTCCCCCTTTTGAGATTTTGATATGGATTATGTTGAATCTATAGATTAGTTTTGGGGAGGATTGTCAACTGAATTATATTGAATCCTCAAGTTCACAAATATAGACTATCTCTTCATTTATTTAGATATTATTTGGTTTTTCCCAACAAAGTTTTGAAGTTTTCAGTTTGTATGTCTTGTACTTTTTTAAAAAAGAATATTTATTTATTTGAGAGAGAACGAGCACAAGTGGTGGGGGAGGAGCAAAAGGATAGGGAGAAGCAGGCCCCACTGAGTGGGGATCCCCATGCAGGGCTTGATCCTAGGACCTTGGGATCATGACCTGAGCCAAAGGCAAGCGCTTAACCGATTGAGCCACCCAGGCAGCCCAGTCTTATACTTCTTTTGTTAAATCTGTTTCTCAGTATTGTTTCTGATATTATCATGGTGGAATTGAAAAATTATTTTTGGTATTTTGTTTCTAGTATATAGAGATACAGTTGATTTTTGAACGTTGAACTTATATCCTCTGCCTTTGCTGAACTTATTAGTTCTAGTAGTCTTTTTGTGGATTCCTTAGGTTTTTCTGGTTATAGGATCATTTTGTCTGTGAGTAAAGAGTTTTATTTCTTTCTTTTCCATCTGAACGCCCTTAATTTGTTTCCATTTCTTCCCTTCCTTCCTTATGCTGCCCTGACTAGGACCTCTAGTACAGTGTTGAGTAGTGAGAGCAGACATCCTTGCATTCTCTGGTCTAAGGAGAAAAGCATTCACACTTTCACCCTAAAGTATGATGTTATTTGTAGGCAGATGCTGTAGCAAAGGGAAGGAGAAGACAGATTTGAGAAGTATTTGAGAGTTAGATTGAACGGGACTTAGCAACTAATTGTATACAAGATATAATTTGTACATTTGTGGGAGATTCTGGCTTTAGTTTTATGAAGTAGGGTGGAATTGAAGATAAATTTATCTCATTTTGTGAAGACCAACTTTTTACAGTAAGAGATTTTTCTCTCCCTCCCAGTTTTCATTTTGGTTGCCAGTTTCAGATCAGTGTTAATTTTTCCAAATGCTAAATTTTTAAATTCTTTTTTGTAATTATAAGTTAATATGTTCTAGGAAGTAGGGAGCAATGTTATTACCGTGTTTTTGTTGAGGAAATCGAGACATGGTAGAATGCTTTAGATCAGAGTGATGGAGACATCCACGTCTCTTTCATACAGTGCTTTCTAAATCTTTCACTTAAACGTTATTCCAGAATTGTGTCAGATGGGATACATGAGTCATCGACATCTTTTTTTCTTCATCCTTCCCAAAAAGGGATTATGTCTTAAATGTTAAGTGTATTATATAGAAGGACTGTTTCTGTTCTTTGGTTTCACAAATCAACCTGCGTTTTTGTTTCTTAGGCCTTTAGTGGCTTCTGGCCCGTTGTGAACCTAAATTCTTAAAAGAATTTAACACAGACTAACCGACAAATGACAGGGATTCAGAAGAAGGTTTATTTAGCAATCCCTGAAAGATAGGAAACAGATCATAACAGCGGTGGCGGTTGTAATTACAGTGTTCCTATTAATATGTTAGTGTATACACTAGACATTTTCACTGAGTATCTTTAGTTGACCTTATAGGCCAGGTTTTCAAGAAGAGAGAACTCAATATGAACTAGCTAGAATCATTTACCTTTGGAAACTTGCTTCCAAGGAAAGAGGACTTAGGAGTTTTATGGATCTGAATTTAAACTCTGCCTCTCTACCTTTCATAAGCTTGGGAAAGTTACTTTCTTTTTGAAGTTTATCTAAAAATATCTGTTTTTTCTGTCTATAACATAATATATGGTGCTGCAGAAAATTTGGAATACAAAAGGCCCAAAAGAAAAAATAAAGACCATTCATAATTCTAGATTCAGACAAAAATATCTCTTGGAGCTTGCATTCCAGTGATAATCTTCGCAAATCTAGAAATAGCCTAAATGTCTACTAATAGAGACTGCTGGTTAAATATGTTCTGGTTCACTCATGTCCTAAACTCTGTAGCAGATCGAAAGCTGGAGAGCAATGTTTAAAGAGTGGGGGCTCTATGTTCAGATCTTGGTTCTATTCCTTATTAGTTATGTGACCTTAACCTCCTGATACTTAAATATCCTAATATAATGCCTACTTCACAAAGTTTTTCTGAGGATTAAATGGGGTATAACAAGTCTAACATATTATACAGTATCTGGCATATAAATTGTAAATGCTTGATAAATATTGCTAGAGGATTATTAATTTTATATGCTGATATGGAATGATTCCCAAGAAATATTAAGTGTATAATGTACAGTATCAAGAAAAGTTTTTTTATTGTATGATGTTCTGTATGGACATTAAAAGGTAGACACATATTTTTCTTGAAGGATACCTGATAAAATATTAAGGGGTAACATTTAGGAAATAGGATTAGGGATTGGAGATGGTAGAGAGATATACCTCTTATTTTTAACCTCTTTGTGAGGTTTGAGTTTCTTAATGCCGGGTATATATTCCTTTTGTTTACTTTTTAAAAGATGTCTTCCTGGGACACCTGGTGGCTCAGTCAGTAGAGCATGTGACTCTTGATCTCAGAGTTGTGAGTTCAAGCCCCACATTAAGTGTGGAGTCTACTTAAAAGAAAAAAAAAAAGATGTCTTCCTTTATAGATTTATTTTCTTTGTCTTTTCTCTATGTTGGAAAGTCTTATTTCTCTGCTCCTTGTAATAACTTTGTTTACATAATTGTAGAGTTTGAACATAGTTCTGGAACCAGCCCTTTGCAGATAGATTAAAGCCATATTAGAGACTGCTTTGAGATAAGTAAACATATCATATATCTTGTTTCAAAGGAGTTTCTTGTAGAATAGGGGAGCATTGTGTTTCCGTGTTTCACCTAATAAATTGGATAATGATGTCAGCAAGGCTCTTACAGAAATGGTTTTATATTTAGAACTCTTCTGTAGATTCAGATTTTCCTCCTCAACCAGTATTTACCTATTTGACAGTAATAGATAAAAAGGCATACTTCCTTGTCCTTTCTCAATCAATTAGAAACAATTGTACTTACAAATTAGTTTACTCTGAAAGGCATTTGGAAGATTCATATACTGAGTAGTCTCTAAATTCATTCTTTCTTTCCTCTCTCTGCACTCTTGTACTTGTGTCTCCATTTCTCTCTTTCTCTGTCTCCATCGTCTCAGACACTGAGGATGTAAAGATCAGTGGAATGCGGGTCCTATCCTTAAGAAGCTCACATCAGTTGTTTCATTCTAGCATTCTTTCTGAACTACTTTCTGGGGCTGAGGTATGGGGAGAATTATGATTTTCTCTCTATTCCCATTTTTTTCAGTTTAGTTTTGAAAACATTTATTTATTTATTTATTTATTTATTTTAAAGATTTTATTTATTTGACAGTGAGAAACACAGCAAGAAAGGGAACACAAGCAGAGGGAATGGTAGCGGGAGAAGCAGGCTCCCTGCTGAGCAGAGAGCCCGATGCGGGGCTCGATCCCAGGCCCCTGGGATCATGACCTGAGCCGAAGGCAGACGCTTAATGACTGAGCCACCCAGGCGCCCCTTGAAAACATTTATTAAGTACTCAGGATGTACCAGGCACGCTGGTGAAGGGTGCAAAGGTAAATGAAGTCCCCCTTTTTATTGCTTGGTTTCTCTCAAGGAGATGGGTAGATAGATTTCAAAACCAATTGATAGATGCTATGTCTGTGATATTGTTTGGTTATCACAGTGAGGTGGTTTTTGATAGAAAAGTGCCACCAAATTGAGTTAAAGAATATACATTTTCTTTAATGGGAGAAATTAACCTGTCTTGAGATATTTATACAAAATAAGAGCCAGCATAGCATACTCCAGAAGTAAAGTTTCCTTATCCTCCCTAATTCCTCATTGGAGGTTGCAAAGGTACCTCTGAAGTGTGAGAATGTGCCAGACCTGAGAGCCAAGTTCACTGTTCCTTTTTTCCTTCCACCATACTTTTATATTTGAGGGTTGTATTAGTATTCCAGAAGAACCTGCTTTGCAATTTATGTGCTTCTATCAAATAGAACGTTTGCAAACATTGGGCTTTCCTACTGCTGAAATCTGACTTTGTGTCAGCAAGGCCAGGTTCTTAGTCCATGGTGAAAAGCAGTCTGGCCAGTCTGCTGCTTGTCTAAATGAGCCCCCTGGTAACTCCGTTTCCTTGAATGTATATGGACACACACGAGTACTTTGAAAGCACGGAGGAGGTGTAGCTAACCCGAGTGGAACAGAACAGACATAATCAGGCAGTGCTTTATGGAGGACACGATACACTTCTTGAAGAGTACTTGCCCCATCTGTACTCCATAATTAGTTTGCTAGTTTTGTACATTAAGGTCGAGTAATAATAACTGAAGAGTTTCAAGCTAAATTACTGGCATCACTGGCATCTCTAAAATGTAAGGACATTTCCTGCATTACTGTAATACTGTTTTCACACATTAAAAAAACAATAATTCTTAATAATGTAATACCTGCCCATGTTCAAATTTCTCATTATCCCCAGAAATGTCTTTTGTAGCTGATTTGTTCAAACCGGGATCGAATTAGGAACCATTGATTACAGTTAATTGTATCTCTTAAATTTTTTTTTCTTCTTTTAAATAGATTATACATTTTTTGTCTGAAGTCTTTTACTTATTTTTTATTTATTTTAATTTTATTTTTTTAAATTTTATTTATTTGACAGAGAGAGAGAGAGAGCACAAGTAGGCAGAGAGGCAGGCAGAGAGAGAGGGGGAAGCAGGCTCCCTGCTGAGCAGAGAGCCTGATGATTCCAGGACCCTGGGATCATGACCTGAGCCAAAGGCAGAGACTTTAACCCACTAAGCCACCCAGGTGCCCCTGAAGTCTTTTTTTTATGCTAAAACTTAGCCCACTGTCTTTATTTATTTACCCATGACACTGATTTGTTGAAGAGACTTGCAGTACATAATGACCTGTCTTCTGGTTTTTGTCTGATTGCTTCCTTCCACCAGCTTGTTCTGGTGTTCTCTATAGATGTACAGTTTGATTCAATTCAAGGTAAACATTTTTGGCATACTTAGTATGGTACTTAGTAGGTAACGGTGTACAATGTTGCATTTCTTTAATAGATTATTTTTGTTTTTTTCCAGGTAAATTATTACTACTACTCCTAGTAAAGCCTTTATTTGCAGGAAGTAGGCATCTGTATTAGATGATAATGAATTTAAAAAAATTACAAATAGAAAAGTATCACATGGCATTATATCTAAGGTGACTATTTTGTGATATTTGACATGTACACATATACACCTAAATACACATAGACACATACATACAAACACAATAGCTTATATATATGCTGGATTGAGATGTAAGCTTTATTTTGTCCTCTGGGTCCTATTCAGAGAAGTTTGAGGATCATTAGTTTAGAGGAACTGACTCATTGTGAGCTGTGCTATATCTGTGCTCTCCTTGGAGTGATAACAGCTTATCAAAGTAAATTCCTTTCTGATGGCCTGGATAACTGTTTACTGTTTTGGGGAAACCATGAGTGATAACACAAACAAATGAACCAACAGCTGCCATCATACCAAACTGCATACTGTATCTTGGTTAAGGTTCTTAAATATACTCCTTTGAGTTTCCTAATTCATCCCAGGAAGGATTCAGGGCACTCCATTTTTATGTTGTTACTTGCAAACACATTTGCTTTCCTAGTTCTTAGATTGGATCTTCATACACTTGTGAGAAGAGGTCCTCTTCAGATTTTGTTCTGTCTAGGTAAACAGTTTCCCACCTGATGTCTCTGTGCTTTAGATACACGGGACACGTGTGGCCGTGAAAGTATGCTAGGGGGACTGGAGGTTCGTAGACCTTTATACTTTTTCTCCTTTTATATTCTTCGTATAGAATGGTTAGAAAGTAGCTTCTGTTCCATAGAGTGTCAAGGGGCTTATAGTTAAAGAGAAGGAAGCCTTTGATGATTAATATGGGAATTTCTTAGCATTTCCAGAGTCTGTTGATAACAGTGAATGTCTTGGGCTTTTTGTCCAGCAGGAAATGGTGGGTATAATTTTTTTCATGTTGAGTGCTTTAAGCACGTCATACTGCAGAAATCTATCTGTATTTGTCTCTCGTACTCGGGCTTAAAGAAATCATCCTGAGATATGACGCTGTAGTTTGGAAGGTGTTTCTACAAATTCTTAGCCAGTGTTGTCTTCCTGCCATTTGTCACAGTACTAATTCCAGTGACAAATGTTTTCATAATTAGCTTTGAAAATCATGTCTTCCTAAAGTTTCTAGGTGCCAGTTCGAGTCCTCCCAAGCAAAAGCCCATAGTCCCTCCTTCCACACCCCTACCGGGTCACAGGTGGTTCAGGTCTAATCTATTGTTTTCTTTATTTTGCTTCTCTTTATCTTTAAGGCCAACTGTGCACAATGGTAGAACTGTGTCAGTCCCCAGTCTTGGGCTTGGATAGTCACAGCACTGATCAGCTATTCTTTTCCTTTTTCCTTTGGGGATTTTTAGCCAGCCCTTTCTTGCCTTGTCTCTGATGTATTCTCTTACCTGGTATATTCCATGGTATATCCTCTTACCCCCACTTCTTCCCTGACTTCTGTTTTATATGTAAACAGTTACAGTTCCAAGAGATCTTATTTTCTTATTTGACGTGGTACATTGCAGCTAGTCTTTGTGACTTTATAGGAGAAGCTCAGTTAAATTCTTCTGTTTTGTCTACATTTTCCTTACTCATCAAGAGTGGTAGGGTCTATGAGGCTCCCTTCTCCTTACTCTTCTTTACTAAGGTTTTACTTCTGGTCCCATGAAGAATGAGTAGAGATGAGAGAGGCCCAGATTGGTCGTTCTGGATATCGTGGGTTAGATGGGGTATCTGAAAGTGGGAGGAGGTTAGAAGAAAAATTAAGTAGAATATAATTTCCCTCAGGATGTGAGTCCTTTGTTGGTTATTTCCAGTGTCCTGTGGTGAATGGCCTTAGTTAGTGTTTTTTTCTTTCTTTCTTTCTTTTTTTTGGGTAAATATATATATATATATTGGAAGATTTTTATTTATTTATTTGGCAGAGAGAGAGAGAGAGAGGGATCACAAGTAGGCAGAGAGGCGGGGGGGGGGGGGAAGCAGGCTCCCTGCTGAGCAGAGAGCCCGATGCGGGGCTCGATCCCAGGACCCTGAGATCATGACCTGAGCCGAAGGCAGAGGCTTTAACCCACTGAGCCACCCAGGTGCCCCTTTTTTTTTAAGATTTTATTTATTTATTTGTCAGAGAGAGATCACAAGCAGGCAGAGAGGCAGGCAGAGAGAGAGGAGGAAGCAGGCTCCCTGCTGAGCAGAGAGCCTGATGCAGGGCAGGGTCCCAGGACCCTGAGATCATGACCTGAGCTGAAGGCAGAGGCTTTAACCCACTGAGCTATCCAGGTGCCCCTAGTGAGTGTTTTCTTTTGTGAAAATTGTAATGCATATTGACATAATGAAGGAGCTTGTAGAAATGGAGAGAACTGGTAAGGAGACAAATAGGTCAGGTATTCAATCATGTTCTTTAGGGAGGGGAAGAAGGTATTCTCTTATAATTTAGGAGCATAAGTAACTGAATTTTTGACTTATTCTTTCCACTTTGCAGTTAATATATTTTTTTAAAAAGATTTTATTTATTTGACAGAGAGCACATGAGTGCATGCACAAGCAGGGGGAGTGGCAGAGGTAGAGGGAGAAGCAGACTCCCCACTGAGCAGGGATCCTCATGCGGACCCTGAGATCACAACCTGGGCTGAAGGCAGACTCCCAACTGACTGAGCCACCCAGGCGCCCCTGCAGTTAATATTAATAGGTTATTAGAAGTAAAAAAGCCTTTCCTGTATTTCCCTACTATAGAGCTATCACTGGAAGTAGGAAAAATTATCATATTATTATTATTTTTAAAGATTTTATTTATTTATTAGAAATAGCACAAGTGGTAGGGAGGGGCAGAGGGAGAAGGAGAAGCAGAGTCCCCGCTGAGCAGGGAGCTAAATGCAAGGCTCCATCCCAGGACCCTGGGATCATGACCTGAGCTGAAGGCAGACACTTAACTGACTGAGCCACCAAGGTACCCCGGAGGAGGAAAAATTATTATGGGAAAAATCAGTCTTCAGTAATCCCCATCATCCATAGTTTCACTTTCTGGGAACAGCTGATCCTCCTTCTGAGGATTCAGGCATCTGTCTTCTCAGTAGTAGCCTAATTAGCCATGTCACAGCGCCTACCTCATTCCCCTTGCTTCATCTCATCACATAGACATTTATCTTACATCATCACAAGAAAAAGGATGAATACAGTATAGTAAGGTATTTTGAGAGGCCACATTCACATTACTTTTATTACAGTGTATTCTTATAATTGCTCTATTACTGTTGTTCATCTCTTACTTTGCCTCATTTGTAAATTAAGCTTTGTCATAGTTATATACATACAGGACAGAGCATATAGATAGGTTCGGTGTAATCCACAATTTCAGGTATCCCCTGGGGGTTTTGGAACTATTCCCCATGAGTATGGAAGGACTACTGTCTAGTAAAGGATTTTAATTAATATCAGGAACTATATTCATCATATTTTTTGTCTTGCATACTTTGGACCGTAGTATGGTTAAGATATACTATTTTTAATTTGGGAAATTTTCCTTACTACCATTCCATGAAATCTTCTCATATAGAGAGGATCTCAGTGTAAATATACCCCTTAAGTTATATTTTTATTGCTACTATAGCCTGTTTTAGAAATGGTTTTTACTTTTAAATTATTATTAATTTTCTTTTTTTTTGAAATTATGTAACATAGAATTAAGACAAATATTTGTAGCATGGGGATTATCTTTTGTTGTATGTTTCTGTTAGTCAAGAAAAGAGGTAATTACCTCTTTTTGAGGTAATCTTATTTCATTTATTTTAAGTTTCACAGCTTAACATCTTCTGAAGTCAGGGTATGTGTTCCAATTAATTGATGGTATGGTGCTTAATTGGCAAGGTTTTTCTTAGCTGTACATGAAGTATTGGCAGATCTTAATAATTAGTGACATCTTGAATTTGATGAAATTCCGATAACTCATGGTTTAGCTCCAGAAACAATGAGATAATGCGGAGGTTGGTAGACTGAGTTGAGTAGCACTGAGGAAGAGACACATAAAGAGACATAGATAACAAGGTCTAGAATATTTTTTCTACGTCTCTCTGTGAAAATGCTTTTTCATATTCTCATCTAAGTCTTGATAAAAGGATCAGGAGATTTTAAGGCCTTTAAACGCAATAAAGAACACACAATATATAGACTTCATTAAAAGGCCCAAGGTGGGGGCCTCTGGGTGGCTCAGTTCCTTAAGTGTCTGACCTGCTCAGGTTGTGATCCTGGATTCCCACGATCAGGTTCCACATTGGGCTCCCTGCTCATTACGGAGTCGGCTTCTCTTTCGCCCTCTGGTCCTGCTCGCTCCTCCTCTGTCTCAAACAAATAAGTAAAATCTTAAAAAAAAAAATACATAAAAGGCCCAAGGGGAATCCTAAACTGAAATGAACTTTCTTGTCTTTTCACATCTTTTGGAAAGTGGAAAGTACAGAGATTTCCCTTAAACGTTTCCCCAGCAAGTTTCCCTTATTTTAATTTAATTTAATTAATTTATTTTTAAAAGATTTTATTTATTTATTTGAGAGAGAGAAAGAGAGAGAGAGAGCACGCAAACATATAAGCAGGGGGAGCAGCAGAGGGAGAGAGAGAAGCAGGCTCTCTGCTGATGAGTGAGCTCAATGCAGGGCTGGATCCCAAGAACAGCCAAAGGCAGACTCTTGACTGACTGAGCCACCCAGGTGCCCCAAGCTTCCCCTATTTAAAAAAATTTTTTGGGGGCACCTGGGTGGCTTACTGGGTTAAAATCTCTGCCTTTGACCCAGGTCATGATCTCAGGGTCCTGGGATCAAGCCCCGCATCGGGCTCTCTGCTCAGCGGGGAGCCTGCTTCCCCTTCTCTCTCTGCCTTCTTGTGATCTCTCTCTCTGTCAAATAAATAAATAAAATCTTTAAAAAAAAATTTTTTTTTTAAATTTTCTTGTTTTGAGTAGGCTCCACGCCCAGGGTGGAGCTCAATGCGAGGCTTAAACTCATGACCCTGAGATCAAGACCTGAGCTGAAATTAAATTAAGAGTTGGACACTTAACCCACTGAATCACCCAGGTGCCCCAAGTTTCCCTTATTATTAATATCCTACATTAGTGTGGTACATTTTGTAATTGATTAGCCGATACGGATATATTATTATTAATGACAGTCCATGGACTATATTGGGTTACTTTTTGTGTTGTACATTCTGTTGGTTTTGACAGATGCGTAAGGACATCTGTTTACCATTATAGAATCATACAGAGTAATTAACTGCCCTAAAAATCCCCTGTATGCTACTTATTTATCCCTTCCTTTTCCTCCCCCCCTCTAACCCTGGCAACCCCTGTTTTTTTTTTAATGGTTTTTGTGGCTTGATAACATATTTCTCTTTATTGCTGAATAATATTGCATTGTATGTTTGTATACACAGTTTGTATATGCATTTACCTATTGAAGGATGAACTTCTAGGTTTCAGTAATTGTGAGTAACAAGTTAGCCTTTTATAAAACACAGAAATGGTCTAAAGTATCCCAAATCACCCATTAAAAAAAGCTGAACTTATTCAGTATCTTAAGACTTACTTTTTTTACCTTTGTATCAAAAATTTCTAATTGAGTAATAGACCCAAAACAGGCTCAATAAATATATGTGGAATGGTTGAACATGAAAAAACGAAGGAGGTATGGAAGAGAAGGTGGGGGAAAGATTGTATCATAAATCTGGGTAATTTTTGGAAAATAAGATTGTTCAGAAATTCTGCTGGAGATTTGTATGGGAACCAAGATGTTTAGGGCTCTGAATTCAGCCTCTGGCTTGAGAACACTGCAGAATGAAAGTATCAGGCTGTCCTGGAAACCAGGTCATTAGACCTATTTTAATTTATTTGCTGTAGAATGATAGGAGAAAGTAGGCTTTAGTTTTTGGAAAAGGGTAAAAAACCCCAGAAGGCTAGTTTTATAAAATAAGGAATTGGACAGTTGATGTTCATAGTGTAGAGGTTAGGTATTGACTATAGAAAAAGAATTGCACAAAATCTATGGATGGCGGTGTTTATTTTGTGTTCTTGAGTTATAATTTCTTTTTTTTTGAATTATAATTTCTATTTAATAAAAATGTTACTAATGTGAGGAAGTTATTAGTTACTCGATTTGGGACTCATTGAATATTTTGCTTTATAGTTTTGTGAAATATAAGGAATATGGAGACTGATGAGATATAAAGTCATTTGAATTTCTAAAATTTTTTTTAAAGATTTTATTTGTTTATTTGACAGAGAGAGAGAGATCACAAGTAGGCAGAAAGGCAGACAGAGAGAACGGGGGAAGCAGGCTCCCCACTGAGCAGAGAGCCCGATGCGGGGCTTGATCCCAGGACCCTGAGATCATGACCTGAGCCAAAGGCAGAGGCTTTAACCCACTGAGCCACCCAGGCACCCCGAAGTTCTAAAATATTTTTGTTTTAGAAATGATATGTAAATAAATTTGAAATGCTAGTATGCTCCCAAGGGTTAGTAACCAGCTTGAAATGATGAAACTTTTAAACTCTAATCCTAATTCAAATAAAGACTTTTATCTGTTGTATTTTGGTAATGCTTTTGTGTTTTACTTCATTTATCAAAAAGTTCAGTAATACTGTATATTTCATAGGACTAACGATTCACCTGTTTTGAGTGCTGCATGCTCAATATTTTAGGGAAAACAATGATGAATGAAACCACTGCCTCTGTTTATGTGGAACATACATAAAATGTGGAAAAATAACTAGGAAGGAGGAAAATGCATATCTAATACATATAAATGCTTTAAGAGTTTTAATGAAGAGTGGTATTATTTTTAGTTGGGATGAGTTGACATGTTTATATGCATGTCTTGGTATTTGAGTTTAGTCTTAAAACTAGTTAAGAATTGAACTTGTGAGTATAGGAGAGAAATAGCCTTGTGGGAAGCAGTTTATGTTCACTCCCAAGAATTTGGGAAAGGATATGCAAGGCTGGAAAGGTGATTAGGGTCAGATTATGGAAAGCCATTAATGCCAGAGTATTAAGGATGATTTCTATTAGTTAAGTAAAATTAAGAGATAGTTTTCTGGGGCATGAATGAGGAGCTAGTGATATTAGAAAGGAAAGAGCAGTTTTTTTTCCTCCTAATTCTTTGTTTATAAAATATTTTAGAATTTTATATCCTTAGATATATACATTTTAATATATATATGTCTTATTATAGCTTCCTGCTGTATTGAAAGCCAAAGTATGTTTCCTGAAATGCCAGATACAAAAAAAGCCTTCTGTAAGTTGGTTGTCACTTTTGTGTCCTACATCAGCATAAAGATGTTCTACTGTAATTATAGGCAGTATTTACTGAAGTAGCTTATGAATTTATGGCCCTGCTGATACTCTGAGATTTTGTTGGTTTTTAAATGAATATTTAATATGCTTAGCTTGCTTCCATTTTAAACATGGTTGTTTTCTTTTTAAATAATACATTTACTTTCTTTGTCACAGAACTGTGGCTGCTGAAGTCAGGAAGCAGATCTCTGGACAATACAGCGGTTCTCCTCAACTGCTCAAAAACCTCAACATTGTTGGCAATATATCCCATCATACCACAGTGAGTAACATATTTAAAATATGGGATGTTAACTAGCACGTTACTGACGAGGCCGTGAAAAAGTAGTGGAAAGACGAGCCAGTGGATTGGGTTCCATCACTAGTCTCATAATTTTATTTGTTGCCACCCCTCTCTTTCCTGAAATCTGAGTTGGGGAAGAGTGTTAGGAGGTGTAATACAGGTGTTGATTTCCTAGTCAACTCTGAAACTCTGCATTCAGGATTTATCAACTCTGAAATTTTATAGTTAAGACTCCCCAGATCCAAGGTGATTCATTACAGGAAAATTTAGGAATCTATTCTGGGAATAGGTATTGAAGGAAATACTAAATAATTACATTGATTTGTGATATTATCTGTCCCTTTTTATAGAAGAGAATATACAGTTAGTGAATCATTGCCTTAACCAGTTACTATGTCAGAAGCATAAGCATATGTGTTCTTATTAAAGAAACTGGCATGAGGATAATCAATTTTTAGAGAGAAAGCTCGAGCGGGTTGGGGGGTGGTGTGTGGGGGAAGAGGCAGAGGGAGAAGGAGAGGGAAAATCCCAAGCTGGCTCCAGCTTGATCTCTTGATCCCGAGGTATGACCTGTGCTGAAATCAAGAGTTGGATGCTTAACCAGCTAAGCCACCCAGGTGTTCCAGGATAATCAATTTTGATAAAAAACTGATACTTACTAGTTATACTTACTAGAATATGAATTAGAAATATACCTCTATTTGTCAAAAACTAAAAAAGTAATTAAGAGTGACTTGGGTAGAGTAATGTATTAACACTTTTTTTTTTTTTTAAGATTTTATTTATTTATTTGACAGCGAAGAGAGAGATCACAAGTAGGCAGAGAGGCAGGCAGAGAGAAAGGGGGAAGCAGGCTCCCTGCTGAGCAGAGAGCCTGATGCAGGGCTTGATCCCAGGACCCTGGGATCATGACCTGAGCCGAAGGCAGAGGCTTTAACCCACTGAGCCACCCAGGAGCCCCTGTATTAACACTTTTCATTTAGGTATGAAATGATACCAGTTATTGAAAAAACATGGTATGCCAGAACATAAGTTTGATTTCCTTGTAATGACATGTTTTATAATGTTTATATTATTAAAATTTTTAAAGATGGAGTTTACTTTTAACAACAGTAACATGCTGATTGGAGAAATTTTAGAATATATGGATTTCTAGGTGATTTCAATGTATGTAGAGGTGATCCTTTTAATACCCTCTCAGAGTCTTGAACTCTTTTTTTGTACTGATATTCTATATCTGTATTACACCTCAGCTACTCACTTCTATAGTCATGCCCTAGATTTGATCATTATAAATAATTGTAGCCCCTCTGTAATTTCAGTTTTATGTTTTTTACTTTCTCGCTACTGCTTCTTATCCTTCTTGCTCTCTTGTTCCAGTATCCTTCTTAAAATTTGTTTTTATTTTTAAGTAGGCTCCACACCCAGTATGGGGCTTGAACTCATGACCCTGAGATCAAGAGTCAGTTGCATGCTCCCCTGACTGAGCCAGCCAGGTGGCCCTCTTCTTCTGGTATCCGGACTCCATCTTCCCAAAGTTAGATTCTCTATCCTTCCCAAAACCTAAAATCCATGATCCTAGGATCATGATTTTTTCCTGCTCCTCACACTTTGATGTTTTCTTTTCTCTCCTTACCAAACTTAAATTAATTGATGATCATTATAATTACTCTCTTGCTTGTAACCTTGAATTCCTTAACTTCTCATGTCACTGGCACTACCTCAGTGCTGTTCAAAATCCAGCTCTGTGTTCTTCATACCTGCACTTGGGCAGCTGAGTGTGGCTGGAGAGAAACATAATCCTAATGACTGGTCTCTCTCGGTTTACGACCACTCACTCAGGAAGGCTTTAACAGTTCCAGGCAGGTAGTATGTTTTCCTAGTTCATTCATTGCCCCACTGTTTTAGTTGGCTTATTTCATGCCTCCTACTCTTAAACCCTAATCACTTTTTCCCATTTTTACTCCTCAGATAGCTTGGCTTCACATTGCACTTGTGAAAATTGAAGCGGTCCTTTGTACCCATTAACAGTGTCCTCTGTACCCATGTAGTCTGTGCACCTGGGACTCTAGGGGAACCACTCGTGGACAAGCGGAGGGATGAATCAGTCCCTACTTGGCTCAATTATTGAATTACAGTCCTTTAGTAATTCTCTCTTCTCTTTTATCACCTTTCCTCTCTATTTACCCAATCATTCCCACCAGTATACAAACATGCTGTTATTTCTCCCATTTAAAAAAATCCTTCTCTTTTGTCCTACTTTTCTACCTGTCCCCAGCCCCCAGTATTTCTTTGCTCTTCTTTGCAACACAGTTCCTTCAAAGGATTGTCAGAGCTTGCTGACATCAATTTGTCTTCTTGTATTCTCTCTGATAAAGTGCTTTTAAATTTTGGGAATCTTTAAACATACATAGAAATAGAAAGAGAAGTATAACCATTGATATTTTCCTACCTAACAACAATGCTGCTATCACCTGGGATCATGACCTTAGCTGAAAGCAGCCACTCAACTGACTGAGCCATCCAAGTGTGCCCCAGCCACACTCCTTTAGAAAAATCATGTTGTAATCTCTTCCCTTTGGTCAGTAAATACAGGATCTTTCCTTGGAGTCCTGAGAAATATTTATAGTTATAATCAGCTCATCACCATATTCTAAGACTAACCGAAGCAGCTGTCTCTGTTGCGCACAAGAGGGAGGGGAAATAGTTGTAGCGAAAATAAATTTGATTCTGTGATCCAAGTCTAGCTAACACCACATCTAGAAAGCCAGTGACCTGTGTGAATTTGGGAAACAAGATCGTTTTTGGTGTGTTTTTAAGAAAGTGTCATAACTTCCTTCCCTACCCTAAAACTTACTCATAGTATGGTTGGTCATTGTTTGAAGAAAGATTAATTTTGAATTAAACGTATGCAAGGACTTCCAGCTTTTGTCATTATTGCCATTGAATATTCATTTTTGACGCTTTGAATCCTGAAAGGAATGCTGCCCTAGAAATAATACACGGGCAGAGAAACATGACCTAAAATTTTTTTTTTAAAAGTTCACTTTAATCTATCTATCTGTCTAATTTATCTATCTATATTGTGGTAAAATATACATAACATAAAATTTATCATTTTAACCATTCCTAAGTGTATAATTCAGTGGCATTAAGTGTGTTCACAATGTTATGTGACCATCACCACCACTATCCATTACCACTGTCCATTTCCAGAAATTTTTCATTATCCAAAACTGAAACCCTATGCTCATTAAACAATAACTCCCAGTCCCCAGTAACCTCTATTCTATTCTATAAATTTGTCTGTTCTATGTACCCTATAAAGTGCAATCATACAATATTTGTCTTTTTGTCTCTAGTTTATTTCACTCAGCATTTCTTCAAAGGTTCGTCCATGTTAAGACCCAATAACATACCATTTTGTGTGTAATACCACATTTTGCTTATCCATTCATCTCCTGATGGACATTGGGTTGTTTCCATGTTGTGGCTGTTGGTGGTATTGCTGCTATGAACATGAGTGTACAAGTATCTGTTTGAATCTCATTTGCAGTTTTTGGGTGGAATACCTAGACATGGAATTAGTAGATCATATGGTAATTCTGTTTTTTGGTATGATTATTTTGGGAACATTTGAAAGGCTTTCGATATATTTATATCTTCTCCCATACTTGATTGACATTTTTTTATAATAGCCATCATAATGGGTGTGAGGTACTATCTATGTTTTTGATCTTTATTTCCTTCATCCCACAAATTTTGTTATGTCATATTTTCATTGAGTTCAATATATATATACATATATTTTTTTAAAGATTTTATTTATTTGACAGAGGGAAACACAGCGAGAGAGGGAACGCAAGCAGAGGGAATGGTAGCGGGAGAAGCAGGCTCCCTGCTGAGCAGAGAGCCCGACGCAGGGCTCGATCCCAAGACCCTGGGATCATGACCTGAGCCGAAGGCAGACGCCCAATGACTGAGCCACCCAGGCGCCCCTAGTTCAATATATTTTTTAAATTTCACTTTTCAGTCTTTTATAATTCATGGCTTATTTGGGAATATATTGTTTAGTTTCTGTGTTTGGAGATTTTCCTGTTATCTTTCTGTTGCTAATTCCTAATTTGATTACATTATGGTCAAAGAACAAGACTCTGATTTCAGTTCTTTTAAAATCATTGAGGTTTGTTGTATAGCTCAGGATATGGTCTGTCTTGCTATATGCTTTTTGGGCTTTTGAAAAGTGTGTTTATTCTGTTGCTACTGGGCAGACTGTTCTTTAAACGTCAGTTAAATCCTGTTGGTCGTTGGTACTTTGAGTTTTACTATATCCTCAGTGGTTTTCTGTCTAGTTGTCTATCAGTTGATGAGAGAGCTGTTTTGAAGTCTCCAGTTTTAATTGTAGTTTATGTCTTATTTTTCCTTTTGGTTCTATTAACTTTTCACATAATTATAGTTGTTTTTTAGTACATACACCTGTAAGATTCTGTGTCTTCTTGTTTGATCATAGCTGTTATCATCAGGTAATGTCCCTTTTTATCTAGTACTTTACTTTGCTCTGAAGTCTACTTTATCTGATTTTAATATAGCCACTTCAGAATTCTTTTGATTAATGTATACATGGTATATATCTTTATCCATTCTTCTATTTTCAACTTCTTTATATTGTCTTATTTGAGGTGAATTTGTTTTTTTTTTTTAAGATTTTATTTATTTATTTGACAGAGAGAGAGAGATCACAATAGGCAGAGAGGCAGGCAGAGGGGGTGGGAAGCAGGGTCCCTGCTGAGCAGAGAGCCCAATGCGGGGCTTGATCCCAGGACCCTGAGATCATGACCTGAGCCGAAGGCAGAGGCTTTAACCCACTGAGCCACCCAGGTGCCCCTTGAGGTGAATTTTTTGTAAACCATATAGGTGGGTCATACCATTCTGCTATATCTCTTATCTTTTTTCTCTTATCTCTTATCTTTTAATTGGTGTAGACCATTTACATTTAATGTTATTGTTTTGCTAGGGCTTTAGTCTGCCATTTTATTTTTTGTTTGTTCTGGTTTTTTCAAAATTAATTTATTTGAGAGAGAATGAGAGCGAGAGAGATCATAGAGGGAGAGGGGGAAGCGGACTCACTGCTAACCAGGGAGCCTGATATGGGGCTTGATTTCAGTACCCTGAAGATCATGACCTGATCTGAAGGCAGATGCTTAACTGACTGAGCAACCCAGGTGCCCCTGTTTTTTTTCTGTTTTCTTTTTCCTATCTTCCTGTGAGTTATCTGAACATTTTTTTTTAGAATTCCATTTTGATTTATTTACAGTCTTGTTGAGTGCATTATCTTTGTATAGCCTTTTTAGTGGTTGCTTAGGTATTATATTTATATAACTTTTTTTTCCTTTAAGATTTTATTTATTTATTTGACAAGGAGATAGGGAGGACAAGTACATAGAGCAGCAGGCAGAGGGAGAGGGAGAAACAGGCTCTCCGCTGAGCAGGGAGCCCAACGTGGGACTCAATCCCAGAACCTTGGGATCATGACCTCAGCCTAAGGCAGCCACCCAGCTGAGCCACCCAAGCGCCCTATATTTACATAACTTATCACAAAACTAGTGTTGACATTTTAACAGTGTGAGTGAAGTCTAGAAATTTTATGTACCTTTCCATCCCTTTACCCTTTATTGTATTATATATAGACCCCCTCAGATACTATCCCAACAGTAGGAAGAAATGCCTTGTTATTACTGAATGAATAGATGTCCCTACATGGTCTCCACTGACACTGTGGAGGTGGGAGGCTCATAGGTGTGAAAATCCTGATTCCCTACTCTGACTTCTTTGAATCCATGCTTGGTGGGGAGTTTTGGATGCCTTATTACAGCTTTGAGAGGGTGAAGTCTAGCTTTCCATTTGGCTTTGCTTATGTAGATATGGGTGGGTTCACAGTTTTTGATACAGTGTTTGGCTGAGGTAGAGTAGTTATTGTCTAAAACGTTTCTGTTTTGCTGGGGCACCTGGATGGCTCAGTCCATTACACATCTGCCTTCAGCTTGGGTCGTGGACCTGGGGTCCTGGGATGGAGCCTTGTGTCAGGCTCCCTGCTCAGTGAAGAGCCTGCTTCTCCCTCTCCCTTTCCCCTGCTTGTGTGTGCATGTGCTCTCTCTTTCTCTGTCAAATAAATAATCTTAGAGAGAAAGGGAAGGAAGGAAGGAAGGAAGGAAGGAAGGAAGGAAGGAAGGAAGAGATGGAAAGCTCTTCTGTTTTGCTATGCTGCCTCTCTTGTTCCTTTGGCTGGAGAGAATAGAATTTTGTTGGGGTTCCCAACCCCCAACCCACCTCATGCCATTTTTCTTGGTGTTTCTGGTTTGTGAGCTTTTCTAGCTCCAAGCATGGAGTATATAAGGCAAAAAGAAATTCTAGGGGCGCCTGGGTGGCTCAGTGGTTAAGCATCTGCCTTCGGCTCAGGTCATGATCCCAGGGTCCTGGCATCGAGCCCCACATCAGGCTCCTTGCTTGGAGAGAAGCCTGCTTCTCCCGCTACCATTCCCTCTGCTTGTGTTCCCTCTCTCGGTTGTGTTTCTCTCTGTCAAATAAATAAAATCTTTAAAAAAAAAATGCTGCTAAAAAAAAAAATTCTAGCTAACTCACTGTTATTACCATTTCTTGAGTCCCAAGGTCCCTGCTGATTTGCCATTTTTTCCTACCTTTTAGAGTCTTCTGGTGTTTATTTTATATAGACTATCCATGATTTATAGTTGTAATTAGTGGGAAGAATAGAGAAAATATGTCTACTCCGTCTTCCCGGAAGTGGAAGTATGTTCTGGTGACTTTAAATGTTGAACACTTTTTTGCATGCTAACTGGCTATTCCTGTGTCTTCCTTTTTGAATGTCTTGTCAACTTTACCCCCATTCGAGAAGGTGGTTTGTCTTGTTATTATTGAGATGTAAGACTTCTTTATATATTGTAGACACCGGTCCCTTGTTAAATATGTTTTGTGAGTATTTCCTCTTACTGTGGCTTGCCTATTCATTTTAACTATCTTTTGATGTGTCAGATTTTTCCTTTATAATTATATCTGTGTCATATCTAAGAAACCTTTGCCTGTTCCCAAATCCTGAAGATGTTCTATGTTTCCATCTAGCAGTTTTATGGTTTAGTATATTTTATATTTATGTCCATGGTCCATCTCAATTTAAATTTTGTGTATGTTGTGATGTAAGGTTTGAGATTCATTTCCCCCTAGTATAGATACCCAGTTTTTTCAGTAATTATGGTTGAAGAATATTCTGTTTCCTTATTGAATTGCTTCTTTTCTGTATTAAGAGTAGGGATAGTATATGTTGTATAAACTATACATCATGATAGTATATGATGTACTTGAGAGAATAGGTAAGACAGAATGCTTATGAGAGAAAAACCATGAATTGTAGACCTGATGACCCATTTTTAAATTTTGCACTGTCATTAGTGGCTCTTTCATTTTCAGGAGTTGTTTGAGTTCTTTGAGCACAAATGCCCTTCTTCATAGAACTGAAATACTAACTTTCTCTAACTTACAGAGTTTGGGAGAAGTTTGAATGAGAAAGCATATAATGATAATAGCGACTATCATTTGAGCGTTTACAATGTGTTAGTCACTTTTTATTTTACTTAACTATCTTTAACATGTTGCTTTACCTGTTGGGGGTTGTTCAGTCCAAAGTATCATAGATTAAAGCACCTTGTATTTCATAACAGGTACCTGCAAGTCTCAGTGTTTTTACCCAGTTGAACATCTCGAGAAATTACATGTTCTTATTTTCATTGGTCCACAACTGCACATTTGTTATATTTAATTCTTCACAGTTTTGTTTAATATTTTTTCTCATGTTAGATAAGAAGTGGGTGTCTTATTAAAATGTATAATTTCAGCTTGGCTAAGGAATTCTGTGAATATTCTATTATTGCTAATAGATACTTTTAACAGATTCTGTGTATTACTTTCCTGTGGCTGCTGGAACAAATTACCACAAACTCTGTGGTTTAAAACAACAGGAATTTTTTCTCTCACAGTGCTGGAGTTCAGAATCTAATATCAATGGGCAGAAGTCAAGGTTTTGGTGAGGTTACGCTCCCTTCAGAGACTCCCTTCAGAATCAGTTCCCTGCCTCGTCCAGATCTAGGACTGCTTGAAGCCATATCAGTTGTGTCTTTAATGCCAGAATCTTCGAATTTCTCTTTGCTGTGTCTTGATGGCTTTCTACTCTCTGTGCCCCAAATTCCCTATGTCTCTATATGAGGATATATATGATTGTCCTTAGAACCCCCTTATATAATCCAGGATAATGTCCCCATTTTAGGATCCTTAATCATATCTTCAAATACCTTTTATTTGTATTTATTTATTTATATTGCCATATAAGGTCCATGGGTTGGGATGTGGAGATCTTTGGAGGGCCATTTTCAGCCTACTACAGAGTGGTTATATATTTTTATTAGAATAATTAGCGGTAATGACAAATAAAGTAAAAGTGCTGCTTATAAACTTAGCAGGGACAATTCCAAAAATATAAAAAAGAAAACAAGAATCTTTCCAATGAGCATTTTGTCACTGTAAAGTATTCTAAAACTGTTAATTATCATTACTGATTTTATGTAGGGGGAATGGACAAATTCTAAGCGAGAAGATTAGAATATTGACCCAAAAGTATAAACAAGTATAAGAAGGCCAATACCTTGTGGTTTCTTTAGTGCATCTGGCTGAAGCTCTGCTGACATTGTAGAAATAACTAGGTTAAAAACATATATTTTTTAAAACAGTAAGTTTCCTTTGCTTAAAGTTTAAAAATTTTTATATCCACCTCTCTGTTTCTACCCACCTCTCACACCCACCCTTCTTTATAAAGGTGCCCCTTACTGAAGCGGTGGACCCAGTGGATTTGGAAGAATACCTCATTACTCATCCTTTAGCTGTGGATTCTGGACCTTTAAGGGATTTGATTGAGTTCCCTCCAGATGATATCGAAGTTGTTTATAGTCCTAGGGACTGCAGAACCCTTGTGTCAGCTGTACCTGAAGAAAGGTAAGGCGACATTTATCTATTTCTGGTTTGAGCTTAACTATGGAAAGGCTACCTTCCTTGATTCTATTTAGATCCTATTTCTTGTGGTAGTGTTGTTTGTTGTTTCCTAGTATATGAACAAGAACTGAAGCATCAAAATTCACAAACATCAGTGCTTTCCTTACTAAATTACAAATCTGTTTTCTTTTTAATATAGTGAAATGGATCCACATGTTCGAGATTGTATAAGAAGTTATACAGAAGACTGGGCAATTGTGATCAGAAAGTAAGTCATATGTTTATTGTAACAGTAACGTTTTATTTAACATTATATATAACATTATAATGTTTATTATAACATTAAATGCTGTATAGGATCTATAAATGGATTAAGGTAGATTAATAATAATTATGAGACCTGAACATTCATTTAAAAAAATAGCTGAAGAAACAAAAGAAAGACCTTTTGTATGTAGGTATTTTCTCCTCAGGAGTTCTGCAGTTACTGTGGCCTACATCCTTTAACTTTCCTTATAAAATAATAGGTTTATCAGTAGTATTTCTATATTATTATAGGTCATTTATAACTAATAATATATAATTATAATAATTTATTGTCTAACTCTTTCAGGAAATCATGGCTAGGTATTGATGAATAATTTGCATTTCTCAAAAAGAATCCAGTTTATTGGGCGCCTGGGTGGCTCAGTCATTAAGCGTCTGCCTTCGGCTCAGGTCATGATCCCAGGGGCCTGGGATCGAGCCCCACATCGGACTCCCTGCTCGGCAGGAAGCCTGCTTCTCCCGCTACCATTCCTCTGCTTGTGTTCCCTCTCTCACTGTGTTTCTCTCTGTCAAATAAATAAAATCTTTAAAAAAAAAAAAAAAAAAAGAATCCAGTTTATTAAAACTCACGTGGTTAAATTAATTTGAATAGCTAGCTTTCCAGATCAAGCTGTTTGTATATGTGCTGCCGAAGCGAGCACCAGATCAAGCTGTTTGGAAGGTCTCCACCCTTTATTAACTAACTAAATATTTATAGGTCCTTGACCAGTATATTGAATCAGGTAAATATTTTTTAAAAGTAATGTTTTGTTCTACCACAAAGTTTATTTTTCTAATGGATGGTATTTGAGGTATAAAGTCAGGTTAAGAAAAAAAGTAAGTTTCCTTTGGTAATTTTAATTTGCATAATGAAGAGTCTTTATACTGAAAATTCTTAGCCTTATTTTATTTTTCTAGAGGAAAAATAAATGACTGAAGTAGTGGAGAATTCTGTTATGACATGGTTTTCAGAAATGAAGTTATCTGTGCTAAATTGTACTAGAAACGGTCTTGTATCCTTTGCTTATTGTTTTGCCCTTATGGCTGCTGTCTTATTTCACTGGGTTTAATGTTGTGCTGAGCATCACTTGGGGATACTGCTGACATGCTTTTTAGTTTTAGTGTGACCTAATAAAACCACAGTCTGCTACCCTTTATAAAGAAGAGCTGTTTTTATGAACTTAACCATTTTGATAAGTATTTCTATAGGTAGATTTTAGACATTACTGAAGAAAACTGTTCCTCCGTCACATAACTCATGTTTTTACCTCTATACATGATGTTGGGAACTTCTTATTAGAAGTCTTAATATAAAGAGATTAGTTGCAAAACATTTATCTCAGAATTATGGAGTCTGCTACTTAATTATCATTATGGGGTTGCTGACCTTGGTTTAGGCAAGAGGGTAAGGTAGTTAACATTTTTGGGTACTTACTGTGTATCAGGCATTTTATTGGGCACTTGACACTCATCTCAGTTATGGTTCCAACAGATGACATAGCTCAGGCTCAGAGTAGTTAAGTAATGTCTTTGAGGTCTTACAGCTAGAAAGTGGGATAGCCTGGATTAGAACCTAGGGACATTGGGTTCTAATGCTTCAATTTTTTCTGTTACATCAGATATTATTTTATTTATTATCTGCAGTAGTAAATGGCAAAAGGGGGAACTTTTCTTGGACTACAGGTTTTAAAGTATCCCTGAAAGATAGAAGATAGGGTGCAATTGGAACATAAGAGAAAACCACAGTACAGAATAATCTAAGGAGAAGATATATGTAAAAACCTCAGTAGGGTTGTAAGCTCAAAAGTACTAATTTCAGGCAATGGAAGGGGGGACCTGGGGTAAATGTTGGACGTTTGGTTACTTTGACCCCTGTACCATGTTTGCACAGGAGTGCCTGCAGAGATATCTATGCCTCTTTTTAGAGTGGTGATTTTGGGGCCTTGAGCTGATGATACAGTGCTCAGGGTGGCATGCCTTGGAAGAGGAAGGAGCCCCTCAGACCGAGAAGAGTGGATAATGGCCGATTCTGCCCGACAGCATGATTGCCCCTTCTCCGCAACTGCCAAATATGGGTGGAGTTGAACAGATACAGTGTTTTTAGGTGGATATGGGGTTATGGATTTAAAAATGAGCACAGAACCCGGAATTGCTGATTATTTGATGAAAACCAGCATGCTTCAAAAAGAATTATCAATCTCCAAATAACAGAACAATTTAAAGTTGGCAGCAGTTAATAGAACACAGATCAAGACCCATAAGTATAATTAATATCCTCAAGGAGATATGAAAGGATATGGTAGACATATGAAAATCAGCTAGTTATCTTTGGAAATTAATGTTTTTTTAGTGAAAGAATATTAAAAACTCAGCAGATGGGCTTAATGGTGGAGTAGGTGTGACTGAGGAGTGGAATAGTATTCCATAAGATGTGAAATCACACCATTCATCTATAATTCAGCACAGAAGGATAAAGGGACAGGAAGTACTTCATTTATTTATTCATTCAACAAATACCTTGCTGAGAGTCTGTTATGTGCCAGGCACTGTGCTAAGCAGTGATGATATGGCAGTCAACAATTCCTTACCCTTGTGGAGTTTACTTTCTAGTTGAGGATGAGGGCAATGGACCATAAACAAACACAGATAAATACTAATAGGTGGTGGAGGTCACTCTTATGGAGGAAAAAAAAAGTAGGGTGAGGAGGATAGGGAGAGCCAAGAAGACTGGCTGAATTTCCTTTGTAAATTAATCAGAAGACACCTGAAGGAAGTAAGGGAGTGAGCCCTCTGGATATCTGGGGGATGATAGAATTAGGCAGAGGGAAGAATAGAACATGCAAAGGCTCCATATTGGAAGCATGCAAGGAAAGAGGTCAGTGTGGCTGGAATAGAATAAATGAGGGACAGAATGCTGAGATACGAGGTCCTAGCAATGGTGGTGGTGGTGTTTACGGTTGGATGGGTAATCATAGAGAGTCTTATAGCAATCAACTAGAGGTTAGAGTGATAATTTAGAAAGAACATTGATTATGATTCATGTCATTCTTCTCAGCTGCTGTGAATTTTATACTGTCAATATTTTAGGACATAAAGGAGGTAGAATTCAACACATTTCTAGTTTATAAGAGCAGCTTAGACATGCAACTTTACAAAGTAAGGAAGTTAAAACATTTCATGAAGGATTAAAACATCTACTTTTCAATAAAACCTTTCATGTTACTATATTGAGTATCTTTATTTTAGTTCTTTCAGAGAAGAATGCTGTCTTTTATTTTGTGATTACACTGGGAAAATGAACATCATGTAGCTGCTATTTTAATATCTTTAGCAACAAGACAATATGAATCATTCATATCAAGTGTGATTCTTTACTATTTTATAAATTCACTGGTGGCAAGGACCATATGATCATCTGGTAATCATAATTGTTTTTGATCCAATTAAAATTTTCCCCAGTTGGATTATATGAGGTGTGGAACAGTAATTGCTCTTTTTTTTTTTTTTTTTAAGATTTTATTTATTTATTTGAGACAGATACAGAGAGAAAGAGAGAGAGAGAGCATGAGCTGGGCAGTAGGGGCAGAAGGAGAGGAAGAAGGGATTTTCGATGATGGGGCTCGATCCCAGGACCCCAAGATCATGACTTGGGCCGAAGGCAAACGCTTAACCATCTGAGCCACCCGGGCACCCTATTATTGCTCTTTGACTTTAATGTCTGTTTAATGGTCTTGGGTATTGGATTTTTAGGAAAGAAGGTTACATTAATTTAAGAATTATTTTAAGTCTAATATATATATTATGTAGCAATATATGTTAACTAATATATGTATACAGTGGTGTAGATCTTGCTGTTTTTCCTTTTTAAAGTCTGCAGCTATAGCTTGTTTAATATCTTTTATACACAATGACATAATAGGAACTTTTTTCTGGCTATTTGAAATTTTAAGATTCAATGCTTTATATTTTTCTGCCTTTTAAAGATTTACATTGTCTCATTTTATTCTTTAACCTGGCTTCCCATCCTTTCTTTTAACTGAAAAAAAAATAATCTGGATTGAAAGTACAACTTAAGTTAGATATGCATGGTTGTTGTAGAAAGAAGGAGAATATGACTTTACGTCTGGAATCTCCTAATCTGCTCTCTAGTTGGAGTAAAGGACCTTTGAATGGAAGTCTTCTTAAACTTCTGGTTCAATGTCGAACACAATCAAAACTGCTGGAATGTGTCCTTGTTGATTTAAAGAAATAATACAGAGAACAGTTGTTTTGTTACATAATGATGAAAAGTTTTCCAAAAACTGACATTTATTTAACTATTTTATTTTGAATAGATATCATAAACTGGGAACAGGATTTAATCCTAATACATTAGATAAACAGAAAGAAAGGCAAAAAGGTTTGCCAAAACAGGTCTTTGAATCCGATGAAGCTCCAGATGGCAACAACTACCAGGATGAGCAAGTAATACCTTTATTTTTAAATGACTAAAAGAAATTATTTTAAAGTAGTTTTTTATTTCTTTATATTAATATATTTATATTTAATGTTTTACACAACAGGATGATCTTAAAAGACGTTCAATGTCAATAGATGATACTCCAAGGGGTAGCTGGGCCTGTAGTATTTTTGACTTGAAAAATTCACTTCCTGATGCTTTGCTTCCCAATTTACTTGATCGAACTCCCAATGAAGAAATAGACCGTCAGAATGATGACCAAAGGAAATCAAACCGCCACAAGGAACTCTTTGCTCTGCACCCGTCACCAGATGAGGTATAGATATTTGGATATAAAGCAGTAAATGATTATTAAGATAGGTATTTTGGGAGTACTGCATATAGTCTTATAATAATGTAGGAAATAAAACTTAACTGAGACATAGGTATAATTTGAGTAAATGAAATATACTTTTTATTTTAGTGAATATACTATAATGTAATGTAATGTAACTTCTGTGAATTGAGCATACTTAGGATCTAATGATTTGTTTGAGGGTAATTGGTCCTTGTTTTCTGTACTCAGTAGTGAAGATTCAAAGTATTAGATTAATAAAATAAATTCTTAAAAAATTATCAAGAGTTGAAATATGGTAAGAATGTTCATTTTAATGTTGCTTGTCAATTTGTAGGAAGAGCCAATAGAACGACTTAGTGTTCCTGATGTGCCCAAAGAGCACTTTGGTCAAAGACTTCTTGTAAAATGTTTATCACTCAAGTGAGTATTTATTTTTTTTGCTCTATAACTTTTATTTTTCAAATAATATTTTGAGTATTAGTATAACAAAATCACAGTAGACTTTCTGCTTGTAGTTGTGTCCATTTGAGAAGTATTTTCTTCAGTACATAATTTTAAATGCTGCTAAGCATTAAAGCTGATATATGAAGTTGAGCTTAAGAACATTTTTGGCTCACAGGTGGAGATGACTCTTTGTCACAGCTATATATAATTAGTCTTAAAACTCGAAAGGCATTTCCTAAATATCTTGTGTTTGCCAGATGCTGTACTTGGCTTGGGGACTATAAAGGCAAAGTAGCTTTTCCCCTAAAGAGTTGACTATAACATTTGTTACATACTAGGCTTTGTGGTTTTTTTTTTTTCTTTAAGATTTTGAAGTACATATTTCTTCATGTAAAAAAGTTAAATGACTTCTGATCTAACATCATCAAAGTGATTTATCTTGAATTCATATTCTGTTTCACAAAGTGCTTTCTCTTATTTTAATTTCTCTTTATTTTAATTCATCCTGTCTTCAGTATAATTGTATAAGGTAGATATTATTTTCTTCATTTTACAAATGAGGAAACCAATATTCAAAAGCATTAGCAGAGGTTAACAGGCATGTCATTGTTTTGCACCCAGTAACGGAAAAAAATCTCTATGTTCTTTTCATTATATCATGTTAATATTATAGTCAATTGTCAGTTCTGACTTAAAAAAAAGGAAGTTTCAATTCATAGAACTTTCTAAAAGCAGCAACTCGTAGGGATAGACCACTTCTACTTCTGGATAACTTGGACAGTTTTCTTCCTTTGAAAAGTAAGGCATTATATATTTAGTTAGATTAATCTGGACACCTGTTAGTGCTTTAGTGCATTGAGTCTTTTGAATATCAGGACAGCTAATATCAGTTCTTATGATCTTCTTTTGTTTGTTTGTTTGTTTTTACAGTTTTATTATGATATAATTTACATATAAAATTCACCCTTTGAAAAGTTAGTGGTTTACTTATTTGTCTTTAAAATTTTAATTCTAGTATAGTTAACAAATGGCATTATTACTCTTTTTGCGTGTATAATATAGTGATTCAGTAATTCTGTATATTACTCAATGCTTATCATGGTAAGTGTACTTGTAATCCCCTTCACCTATTTCACCCATCTGCCAACCCACCTCCCCTCT
This sequence comes from Procyon lotor, assembly GCA_028646535.1. Lineage (NCBI taxonomy): Eukaryota > Metazoa > Chordata > Mammalia > Carnivora > Procyonidae > Procyon > Procyon lotor. The sequence goes on along the minus strand of CM053606.1, from coordinate 43,266,598 downwards.
GGTAACTATCAGTTTTGTTCTCTACACTTAAGTCTGTTTTTTGGTTTATCTCTTTTTTTTGTTGTTCATTTGTTTTGTTTTTTAAATGCCACAGATGATTGAAATCATTTGGTTTTTGTTTTTCACTGATTGAGTTATTTCACTTCGCATTATATTCTCTGTTCCTTTCTTCTCTTGCTCACTTCTTTTTTGGGGGTAAATATTTATTTGTGAGAGTGCATGCACAAGCTGGGGGAGAGGTTGAGAGAGAGAATGAGAATCTCATGGACTGAGTATGGAGCTCAATGCGGGGCTCGATCTCATGACCTCGAGGTCATGACATGAACTGAAATCATGAGTTGATTGCATAACCAACTGAGCCACCCAGGCTACCTTCTTGCTCGCTTCTCTCATGATTTTCTGGTTTCCTTTAGTGATAAACTTAGATTCCTTCCTTTTTCTTTTTCTTTTTTTTTTTTAAAGATTTTATTTATTTATTTGACAGAGAGAGGGGGAGATCACAAGTAGGCAGAGAGGCAGGCAGAGAGAGAGAGGGGGAAGCAGGCTCCCCGCTGAGCAGAGCCTGATGTGGGGCTCGATCTCAGGACCTTGAGATCATGACCTGAGCCGAAGGCAGAGGCTCCAACCCACTGAGCCACCCAGGCGCCCCTCTTTTTTTTTTTTTTTAAAGATTTTATTTATTTATTTGACAGAGAGAGAGATTACAAGTAGGCAGAGAGGCAGACAGAGAGAGAGAGGGAAGCAGGCTCCCTGCTGAGCAGACAGCCCAATGCGGGACTCGATTCCAACACCCTGAGAGCGTGACCTGAGCCAAAGGCAGAGGCTTTAACCCACTGGGCCATCCAGGCGTCCCTTAGATTCCTTTCTCTTTATTTTTTGCATATCTATTACTGGTTTTTAATTTATGGTTACAATTAAATTAGTATGTAATATCATATGCATAAGCAGGCCATATTAAGTTGGTGGTTAAGTTTGAACCCATTCTTTACTCCCCCCGCCTTGTGCCCCCACATTTTAGGTATTTGGTGTCATACTTTACATCCTTTTATTCTGTGAGTCCCTTGACCAATTTTTATAGGTATACTTAATTTTAGTGCTTTTGTGCTTCCTACTTTTCTTACTCCTTCTTATAGTCTTTCCTTTCCACTCAAAGAATCACCTTTAACATTTCTTGTAGGGCTAGTTTAGTGGCCATGAATTCTTAAAACTTTTATTTGTCTGGGAACCTCTTTATTCTCATGCTATTCTGAATGATGGCGTTGCTGGATAAAGTATTCTTGGCTGCAAGTTTTTTTCTTTTAGCACTTTGAATATATCATGCTATTCCCTTCTGGCCGGCAAAGTTTATGCTAAAAAATCAGCTGATAGCCTTAACTGTTTTCTTTTCTCTTGCTGCTTTTAAATTCTCTGTCACTACCTTTTCCATTTTAATTAGTGTGTGTTTGGTGTGGACCTCCTGGGGTTGATTTTCTTGGTGCCTTTCTGTGATTCCTTGATTTAGATTGTCTTTCCTTCCCCAGATTTGGGAAGGTTTCAGCTATTATTTCTTTAAATAAATTTTCTGCTTCCTTTCCTCTCCTCCTTCTGGGGTCCCTATGATGCAAATGTTATTACGCTTGACGGTGTCACTGAGTTCTGAAAGTCTCATTAAGAGCAGGGACTCATTTTCCTTTCACTTTCCTGGCCCTCCCAAAGCCTAGTTGTTGATTTTTAAAGTTCCAGGTGTTAAGTCCCACTGATGGTAAGAACTGGTAAAATTTGGCCCCTCTGATTTTCAAAGCCAAATATTACAGGGAGTCGTCTTACCCCGGTGGGTTCCTTGTGCCTGGGGTGCCTGTTCTGATGGTTTGTTTTCTTTCCCTATTTCTGCACCTATTGTTTTCCTTCCTCTTGCAGGTGCCTTTAGCTTCTGACCTCGTCTCTGCGTTTCCTACTTTCTTTATGTGGCCTCTTCTCTACAGGTAGCTGTGGAGAGTCTGTTCTACCAGTCTTTGGGTTGTTTTCTGGTTTATTTATACTTACGTGAGTGTTATCTAGTTGTATCCATGGGAAGAGGTGAAGATTAGGGTCTTCCTAGTCTGCCATCCATCTTGAAAGGCTAAAGTTAGTGGTTTTAGTGTATTTAGAGTTGTGCAACTATTACTGTGACTAATTCTGGAACATACTCATCACCCCAGAGAGAAACTCCCTACCTATATTAGTCTGCTTAGACTACCATAACAAAATACCTTAGATTAGGTGGCTTAAACAACAGAAATTTATTTTCTCACAGTTCTGGAGACTGGAAGTTGAGGAGCAAGGTGTTGGTAAGGTTGATTTCTTTTCTTTTCTTTTCTTCCTTTTTTTTTTTTTTTAAAGATTTTATTTATTTATTTGACAGAAAGAGATCACAAATAGGCAGAACGGCAGGCAGAGAGAGAGGGGGAAGCAGGCTCCCTGCTGAGCAGAGAGCCCGATGTGGGGCTCGATCCCAGGACCCTGAGATTATGACCTGAGCTGAAGGCAGAGGCTTTAACCCACTGAGCCACCCAGGTGCCCCTGTAAGGTTGGTTTCTGATGAGGCCTCTCTTCCTCACTTGCAGATGGCCACCTTCTTGTTGTACCCTCAAAGAACCTTTTCTTTGTTCCTGAATGACCGGAGAAGTCTCTGGGTTCTCTCTCTTTTTACAAAGACACTAGTCCTTTTGGCTTAGGGTCTCAGCCTTATGGTCTCATTTAACCTTAGTTATCTACTTAAAGGCTCTATCTCCAAATATAGTCACACTGGGGATTAGGGCTACAACATATAAATTTTCAGGGGACACAGTTCAGTTCATAAAAGTACCCTTAGTGGTCACTCCCTATTCTGTCAGCCCCTAACAACAACTAATTTGCTCTAGGTTTCTTTAAATTTGCCTATTCTGTATGATTCATGAAATGGATTTATAGAATATGTGGTCCTTTGTGTCTGGCTTCTTTCACATAGCATAATGTTTTCAAGGTTTATGTTGTAGCATATGTTAATACTTCGTTCTTTTATATATGTAATAATATTATACCATGAATACAGCACATTTTGTTTATCCATTTATCTGTTGATGAGCATGTGTTGTTTCCACTTTTTAAAAAAATAACAGCTTTATTGAAATACAATTACACATTACAGTTCACTCAAAATATACCCAGTATAGTTTACCAGTGGATTCACCCAATTCATCCAGTGTTCAATTTAGTGGGTTTTAGTATATTCACAGATCTGTGCAATGTCAACACAGTCAATTTTAAAACATTTTCATCATCCCAAAAAGAAATCCCATATCCATTACTTTTCACTTTTCCCCCAATTCTTCCAGCCCTCGGCAACCACTGATCTGTCTTCTATCTATATAGATTTGTTTATTTTAATCATTTCCCAATAATGGAATAATATAATATGTGTTTCTTTTGTCTGGCTTCTTTCACTTAGTGTAATGTTTTCAGGGTGTATGTATGTTATAGCATGTATCAATACTTGATTTCTTTTAATGGCTGAGTGATATTTCATTGGATGGATACACAGTATTTTGCTTATCCAGTTGTCAGTTGATGACCATTTGGGTTGTTTCCACTATTTTAGCCATTATGAATCATATTGCTAGGATAGTTACGTACAAGCATATGTTTTCATTTCTCTTGGGTTGGTAACTCCATGTTTAAATTTTGGAGGAATTGCTAGGCTGTTTTCCAAAGCAGCTGTACAATTTTAGATTCCCCCTGGCATGTATGGGGCTTCTAACTTGTTTACATTCTTGCCAACACTTTTTATTATCTGTTTTTTGATGAGAGTGGATGTGAGGCATATCATTGTGCTTTTATACTTACGATCTTACTGACTAATAAAGTTTTAAATTATTATTTCTCCCTTAAAGAAATAAAATACAGAATGGGTTTTCACATCATTTTGTGTTCTTTAGTTTTAGTTTGGTCAGCTCTTGTTAAAAATTCTAAACCAAAAATTATATATATGTGATTTCTCTATCAATAGAAAAACCCAGGTTTAAGGTAAGGAAGAACTTAGTGACATTGTGATTTCAGAAAGGGTCAGAAATGATAGTTTTAGGGGCACCTGGGTGGCTCAGTGGGTTAAACCTCTGTCTTCGGCTCTGGTCATGATCTCAGGATCCTGGGATCGAGCCCTGCATCCAGCTCTCTGCTCAGCAGGGAGCCTGCTTCCCCCTCTCTCTCTGCCTGCCTCTCTGCCTGCTTATTTTCTCTCTCCCTCTGTCAAATAAATAAATAAAATCTTTAAAAAAAAAAAAAGAAACGATAGTTTTATTTTAGTCATCAATTACAGAAACTTATACATTTTTTAAAATAAGTTTTCTTACATTTTGTTTTCCAAGAATAACCTTCCTTTATCCTGCATGAGAAAACTTTCTAATTTTAATGAGGAGTCAGCAATAAAGTCATCTAGACATTCAGGGAAACCCTACCCAAGGGTAGGGTTTTAAAACTAAGCTGTTTAAAAACTAAGAACTTCTTGGGAGCCTAGTAATGCTAAGAAATCTTTCCATGGGGTAAGCATTCTGTAGCAAATTTTTACATTGGGACTGTTTTCCAACCCTGTTTTAGGGTAGAAACAGACTCTTGTATAAGTACCTAACAACAGATTTTATAGGAGTAATATTCTAGGTGGTAGAGATATTTATCTGTTATGACTTTGGCTCTAGCAGGGAGAAACTTAGATGTGAAATAGGAAAAAAAAAATCCCAAAACAGTAACTCCTCTTGAGTTCATAACCATAAGCTCATGTACCATCTATGTGGTTCAAAAAACTTCAAGGCAAAAAACTCCAAGGCAACAATGTATTTCCAGATTTTCAGTGATAATATTATCAGATAAAATTGACTGTAAGTCATAATAGAGTTGTACATGTTGATAAAATGTTCAAAACTGTATTACGAAAATTGTGTGAAAGCAAATGTATTAAAATACACTCCACTAAAACCTGTTCTTATCAATTTAATATCTGATGCATCCTCTAGCCAAGAAACGGATTTTTGGAACTAGGAGGTAGGTAGGTGCTTGCTCTGTCCATTCCACACATTGATCTAATATTGGAGTACTTCCAGGAACAGTGCACCCTCTCAGGGGGAATTAAAAAAATATATATACCCACAAAAAAACCCCAAGAAACAAACAAAAATCTAAAAAGAATAAGCCCATATTTTGTTAGTTGTGTGTTTTGGTAGGCCTCTGAGTGATTAAAAATTTCCTGTTTTTGGATCTTTCAGAATTCTCGACATGTCAAATAAATGAGCACTTACAGTGAAAAAAACAAACAAACCCAACAACAACAACCTTTTTGCAGCTTAGTAGTCACTGAGTATCTAATGCTCAAAGAATATTTCTTTCTTCTTTTTTAATTTCTTTTTTTTTTAAAGAATTTTATTTATATTTTGACAGAGAGGAGAGTGATCACAAGTAGACAGAGATGCAGGCAGAGAGGGAGGGGGAAGCAGGCTCCCTGCTGAGCAGAGAGCCCGATGCAGGGCTCTATCCGAGGACCCTGAGATCATGACCTGAGCCGAAGGCAGAGGCTTTAACCCACTGAGCCACCCAGGTGCCCCTTCTTTTTTAATTTTTAAAAAAGATTTTATTTATTTGAGAGGGAAAGAGAGAGCATAAGTGCACAAGAGCAGGGGGAGGGAGAAGCAGACTCCCCGCTGAGCAGGGGGCCCAATGCAGGGGCTCCATCTCAGGACCCTGGGATCCTGATCTGAATTGAAAGCAGACACCCAACCATCTGAGCCACCTAGGCGTCCCTCAAGTAGTATTTCTTGACAAACTCAAACTTATGTATATTTGATTGCGTGGGAGTAATATGGTATGCTTTTTTTTTTAAATTTTCTGACTCAAATTATATACTGAACCTATGAGGAGTACACATTGAAAAAGAGAAAAGATAAAAAAGAAGAAAACAGCCACATGGCAGTCCCTTTGTATCATGGAAGAGCCTTTGAAACATTAAAAAAAAAAAAATCAAATTATGTATCTCATTTAAAAAATTCTTGTCATGCATTAGGAGGAGACTTTCTTAATGTAAAACACACTGGTTTTTTCCCTCAGGATTTCCAACCTTTGTTCATCATAATAACAATATGGATCTTTAAATATTGTCCAAGAATCATAGAGAAAGTTATTATACATGAATTTTATGGTGCTAAATTACAAAATAGGATATTAATTTTCTGAATAAGCAATGAACATTTCTCTTACCTTTGATCCATTTTTACTTATTTTTATGTGAATTTAAAATTTATATGAAAATGCAAAGGGCCAAAAGGAGGCAGGGCAGTTTTGAAGCACTTTATGAAATAAAACTAGGTATCAAGACTTAATATGAAGCTACATAATTAGGACAGTATAGCATGGACACATTATTAGATAAACCATCCAATGGAATAGAGCCAGAAATAGACCTATATGTTTATGGGTTTTTGATTTACTATTAAAGTGGTACGACAGTAGTCCCCCTCTTATCCGTGGATTCAGTTACCAGTGGTCAGGTGCTGTCCAGAAGTAGATGATGATCCTTCTGATGTATGGTCAGAAAGTCAATAGTAGCCTAATCCTATGTGGAAGGCTTTGTCATTCCCCTCACCTTATCTCATACATAGGCATTTTATCCTCTCATATCATCATAAAGAAAAGGAGGATGAGTATAATACAGTAAGACATTTTGAGAGAGAGAGAGAGACCATATTCACATATCTTTTATTACAGTATATTGTAATAGTTGTTCTGTTTTGTTATTAGTTATTGTTGTTAATCTTTTACTATGCCTAAGATGTAAATTAAACCTTAAAACAGATTATGTATGTATTGGAAAATACAGTATATATAGTTCTCAGTACTATCCACAAAGTTTCAGGCATCCTTGGGGGTCTTGGAACACTTTTTGCACATAAGGGGAGACAGCTGTATAGAATTTATTATCTTTTCAATAAATTGGCAGGATAGTTGGATATCTGTTTCTCTCTGTTTCTCTTTATCATACAGAAGGAGAAGATATTTTCAATACACTCATTTGACAAAGTGTCCATATACAAAATTCATAAAGAAGTATAAATTGATGAGGAAAATGTCAAATAAGAAATAGAAAAATGGCCCAAAAGAGCATACCTTTGTGGTCATAAATAAATGAAGAAATGTATATTAGCAGTCCACTGTGATACCACATCCCCACTGGAGTCAGAGTCCGGCCGAGTGACAGTAACAGGTGTTATAGAGGTTGCAGAGTAGGCTTTGTAGAGGTTGAGCTGTGTAGACAGTATCACCAAAATCCCTATTCTTTTGGCTTCTGGGTTTTCAGTCCTTCTAAAGAGGCATTAGCAGGAAGTCAGAGGGTGGAAGAGCGTGAAATCAGCGGTATTTATTTCTTTTACTCATTCCCTGCTAGGTCATATCGATTGGTTGCCTCCTTCTCAAAAAGCCACTGTTTCTGTGAAAGGCCCTTATGTATCTTTTCTTTCTAAGTGTTGACTTACCACTTCCAAGGTCTCCTTTAGGTCAAGGATTGGTAACAACTCCTTGCTATTGTTGCCCCCAGAGATTTGTACTCTGTAGTTGTTCTTCTTAAATCGTGTCCCAATCTTTGTGAATCACCCTTCATTAAACTCTTAACCCAATGTGAGTATGTTATCTCCTGCGAGGATTTTTTTTTTTTTTTTTTTTTTTTTAGAGAGAGAATAAGCAGGCAGAGCAGTAGGCAGATGGAGAGGGAAAAGCAGGCTGCCCGCAGAGAGCCTGAAATGGAACTCGATCCCAGAACCCTGGAATCTTGACCTGAGCCGAAGGCAGATGCCTAACCAACTGAGCCACCCATGCACCCCTCCTGCAAGGACTTTGATAATATTTTTAGGATAAAAAAAATGAGCAGTGTGGAACAGGGTTTTTATACGTTGGCACTATTCACTTTTTTGTCTGGCTAATTCTTTGTTGTCAGGGGCTCTCTTAGACAATGCTGAATGTTTAGCTGCAGCCTGGCCTCTATGCACTAAATACCAGTAATACTCCTGCAGTGATGATAATTTAAAATGTCTCCAGACATTGCCAAATATCCCCTTGGGGGCAAAATTGTCCTTTGTTAAGAATCACTGCTCTAGGGGCACCTGGGTGGCTCAGTGGGTTAAAGCCTCTGCCTTCGGCTCAGGTCATGATCTCAGGGTCCTGGGAGGCTCAGGTCATGATCTCAGGGTCCTGGGATGGAGCCCCGCATCAGGCTCTCTGCTCAGCAGGGAGTTTGCTTCCCTCTCTCTCTGCCTGCCTCTCTGACTACTTTTGATCTGTTTCTCTCTGTCAAATAAATAAATAAAATCTTAAAAAAAAAAAAAGCATCACTGCTCTAGACTTTTAGTTAACCTAATTTTACATATCATTTCATTTAGCAGATACTAAATGTTTGCTGTATGTAAATCATTGTTCTTGGAAGTGAAATTAAACATCTCAATTTAAGCATACAGTTCTAAAATACATTTTGGAATATTCATATAATGAAAACTACTATGCAAATATTAAAAATCATGGTTAGATTAATATTTATGGCAGGGAAATATATCCATCAAATAAGTTGAAAAAGCAGACTATAAAATACACCAAGTGCATTTATACATAGACAGAAGTCTAGATGGATAGGCCCTGAAACTGTTTATTTTGGTTCTTGCCATGTGGTAGAATTTTATATGTTCCCATTTTCCTCTGAATTTTTTTTTTTACATGTTTTCTTAGTTTTGTTTTGTTTTGTTTTTTACATTGAATATATGGGATTACCTAGAGGAGGTAATGGTTGATTTAGACTGACAGACATACATGGGAAAGTGTTTCAGAAAGAAGGGGTAGCATAGATGGTATAGCACAGATGTAGAAAGGTTAAACTCCTTTTTTTTCTTAAAGGTTTGAAATTGAAATTGAACCCATTTTTGCAAGTTTGGCCTTATATGATGTCAAAGAAAAGAAAAAGGTAAGGGTATGTTGTTTGAATATAGTCTTTTGTCACAATTCTAGGTTTCAGAAACTTGTTTTTAATTTGTTTTATGAGATAAGTTACATTTTTTTGAGAATTGTTAAACATGTATCTTTTGGAAAGAAAATAGAGATTTAATTTATTGAGACTTGTTAAATATTTTCTTATTATGAAATAGTTTAGTTGATACCTAGCTTTTATTTAATGGAAAGAATTCCAAAAGCTAGCAGCTTTCTTTTAGTTTAAGAAAAATTTAATATAAGAAAAGCATTTTAGGCAGCAATGTATGAAGGATTAGAATCATAGGAATTTTGGTTGATGCAGCTTTAAAATTCACACTAGCTAAAAGATCATTTACATGTGCTTGAAATATTTTGTCTTAAATACTGCTTTAGTTTTACCATCATATCTTTATTACTTTTAGGAGTTTTTCCAGGGGGCTATGTCATACTGCATTTCTTTTTTCATTTTTTTTTTTTTAAAGATTTTATTTATTTCAGAGAGAGAAAGTGGGAGAGTGAGTGAGCAGAGGGGAGGGACAGAGGGAGAGGGAGAGGCTCCAAGCTGAACAGGGAGTCCAATGTGGGGCTCACTGTCAGGACCTCAAGATCATGACCTGAGCCAAAGGCAGATGCTTAACTGACTGAACCACCCAGGCGCCCCTCATATAGCATTTCTTTTTTATTTTTTTAAAGAATTTATTTATTTGACAGAAAGAGATCACACGTAGGCAGAGAGACAGGCAGAGAGAGAGGAGGAAGCAGGCTCCCTGCTGAGCAGAGAGCCTGATGCGGGGCTCGATCCCAGGACCCTGAGATCATGACCTGAGCCGAAGGCAGAGGCTTTAACCCACTGAGCCACCAGGTGCCTCCCTCACACAGCAGTTCTTAACTTATATTCTAAGCCTTCTTAATGTATATTAGCAATTAAGTACTTCCAGTGACCTCTGCTGTCAATATATTATAACTTCTGTAGTGGAACTCTGTTCTAGCAGCTTGTATTTGCTAAATCAAATCTGCTAAAATATTATTTATATAATTTTTTAGAGACTCAATTTGAGGCAATTCATCTTAGTTATTTTTTTGTATACTTTATTACAGGTTACATTTCTAACCAAAAAGGTTAGGGATATAGTTGTTTAGAATATGTTCCTTCTGTATTTCCCAAATAGTTTGCATATTTCTTTTTGTTTTGATTTAGACATGTAAAGATCGGTCATTGAAATATATGATAAACTGTATATTAGTATAATGTTCTAATATCTATAGTGTTTTAAGACTGAGTATGCTTGATTTTTATAAAATGTGCAGATTTTAAATATATGAATTTTTTTTAGATTTCAGAAAACTTTTATTTTGACCTTAATTCTGAACAGATGAAAGGATTATTACGCCCCCATGTACCACCTGCTGCCATTACCACCTTGGCAAGATCAGCTATTTTTTCTATCACTTACCCTTCACAAGATGTTTTTCTTGTAATAAAGGTGAGAATAATGTTAAATATATTAGTTTATTTGTGTAGTGTCTGTATGCTTGTCTCTGTTAATAGTGAAAGCTTTTAAGGGGCAAAGATTTTATCTTTATTTTTTCATTGTAATATTTCTTTTTTTTTTCATTGTAATATTTCTTAACACAATATTGGATGTACACTATAGGTGCTTCCTAAGTTTTTTTTTGAGTGGGAGCTCTATTAGTCAGGATTCTCCAGAAAAACAGATTAGTATGACGGACACACACATACACACACTGAGAGAGAGAGAGAGAGAGAGAGAGAGAAATTGATTTTAAGGAATTGGCTCATGTAATTGTGAGGGCTGGCAAATTTGAGATGTGTAGGGCTAGGTGGTGGCAGGCTGGTGTTTAGGTAAGAGTTGATATTGTAGTCCTTTTTTAAAAAAGATTTTATTTATTTGAGAGAGAGAGCACAGAGGGAGAGGGAGAAGCAGACTTCCTGCTGAGCAGGGAGCCCCATGTGGGACTCGATCCCAGGACCCTGGGATCATGACCTGAGCTGAAGGCAGATACTTAACTGACTGAGCCACCCAGGTGCCTCTGTTATTGTAGTCTTGAGTCTGAATTCCCCAGGGCAGCAGACTAGAGACTCAGGCAGTGTCTCTTTGTTACAGTCTTGAGAATTATTTCTTTGGGAAACCTCAGTCTTTGTTTTTAGGCCTTCTAATTGGATGAGGCCCACCCACATTGTGAGAAGATAGTCTACTTTACTGATTTAAATGCTAATCATCTCTAAAAAAAAATACGTTCACAGCAACATGTAGATTAGTTTGATCAAATAACTGGGCATAATAGCCTAGCCAAGTTGGCATATAAAATTAACTGTCATAGGAACCTTACTGTGATTTTATCACTCAGTGCCTATATTATATAATTGTGAATATCTAAATCATCAAGGTCATGGAGCAGTATGATTTGAGTGTCAGCCAGTTACAATTACAAACATAAGGGGGAAAAATAGAAGCAAATCATCAAGCAGACTCTTAACTGTAGAGAATAAACTGAGAGAATAAACTGAGAGTTCCTGGACATGAAGTGGGCAGGGAGATGGGTTAAATGGGTGATGGATATTAAGGAGGCACTTGTGATGAGCACTGGGTGTTGTATAGAAGTGATGGATCTCTAAATTCTACTCCTGAAACTAGTCTTACATTATATTTTAACTAATTGGAGTATAAATAAAAACTTAAAAGAAAGACAAAAACAAAAATAAAGAAGATATATATAAAGGAATACTATGCAGCCATCAAGAGAAACGAAATCTTGCCATTTGCAATGACGTGGTTGGAACTAGAGGGTATTATGCTGAGCGAAATAAGTCAGTCAGAGAAAGACAAATATCATATGACCTCTCTTACATGAAGAATTTGAGAGGCAGGACCGGGGATCATGGGGGGGGTGTGGAGTAGGGAAATGAAACAAGATGGGATTCGGAAGGAGACAAACCATAAGAGACTCCTAGACTCACAAAACAAACTGAGGGTGTCTGGGGTGGAAGGGTAGGGATAGGGTGGCTGGGTTGGGGAGGGTATGTGTTATGGTGAGTGCTGTAAAATGTGTAAGCCTGATGATTCACAGACATGTACCCTGGGGCAAATAATACATTATATGTTAATAAAAATAAATAAATAAAAACAAACAAAAACAAAAATAAAAAAATAAGAATTACAAATTATTAAATCTCTATGTTACTAAGCTGTTTAGCTTAGGAAAACCTGAAGAATAATTTACTATAACTTGGCCTTGACTTGAGAGAAGCCTAAAATTTATGCTTTAATCATTTTATCTTTATTTATATGAAATTATCATAAAAAGTAATGAATTTTACAGTAAGGTTATAAAGTAGATTGACATGAAATGAATCCCGTTTACCTACAGGAATAATGTCCTAATTTGTGGACATATTGCTGTGCATTCAGGTTAAAATAGGTCTTAGCTACAATGAATAGTCAATCCTGGTAGCAAAGATTTAGTATCAGTGGTCTTTAGAAACTCAAAAGGGTAAAGTTCTAGATTAATACAGTCGATAAATATAGGTAAATTCCTTTGCATGGGAAAATGGTATGTTTTCATAAAACAATATATTTGAGGAAATGAGATGAAAGATGCTGATATTTGGAATATTACTACTTGAATATGAGATTATTTTAGTGACAAGATTTAGTTGTCATCATAGGAGTAAACAGATAGGATTAAGGATAAGAAATATCATAAATGTTTAATATAAGTAAATAGGGTGATAAATCATGATACATTCATTTGGTGGGATACTATGGCAAATAAAACTGCAATTTGGAAAAATTTTTACTGCCACAGAAATGTGTGTGTGATATAATGTTTAGTGACAAATAAGTTTGGTACAAAACTCTTATGACCTTGATTGTATAAAATGCATATGTATGCAAATATATGTATATATATAGGAAAAGACTTGTAATTTTGAAAAAAATGAAAAGTTAAAATACAGTTAAAATTTTAAAGGAAATGTTAATTTAGGAGGTTTTCTTAAATCACCTGTGGTCCAGCAGGGTGTTTTGTTTCTTGAGGAGAAAAGTTCTGTTGCTCTATGTCTCGGTGAGTTATTGATATACAAGGACAAAAAGAGAAAATCCCGGTGGCATGCAATCACAAGCACCTACTTTGGTCAGGCATCCGAGTTGTCTGGTGGTCAGTCCATATAGGTTGTACACTCTCTCTCTTTTTTTTTTAAATTTTATTTATTTATTTGACAGAGAGAGACAGAGCACAAGCAGGCAGAGAGAGAGGGGGAAGCAGGCTCCCCACTGAGCAGAGAGCCTGATGCGGGGCTCGATCCCATGACCTGAGCCAAAGGCAGAGGCTTTAACCCACTGAGCCACCCAGGCGCCCCGGGTTGTGCTCTCTCTTAAGTGGTTGTGTTCCTGCAACTGTCTGTTGGTTGGTTGCCGGTCAGTGGAATCAGCTGGAGCTGTACTTCTGTGTATGTCTCTTTTTCAGCAATCTAACCTGCACATTCTCATGGTGATTGCACAAGTGCCAAAGAGCAGACCCACCCGCACAGGCACCTTTCAATCCGTTGGTCCCATCATACCAGCTAATATTCTGTTGTCCAAGACAAGTCATGTGACAGAACACAAAAATCAAGGAGTTGGGATATATACTTGGCCTCTTTATTCAGAGGAATTCCAATGTCAGGTGGCAATGAGTAGGATAAAGCATGAAGAATTGGGGCTGTTAGTGCAGTCTGTCACTGTCCGAGGCACTGGAATTCTGGTTCAGCCAGGATTATTAATGCCTTGCTCAGTTTTGCGTCCTGTTTAGTAACGTAGTTACTCTCTGGTAAATATGTGAAGGGATAATACTATTATTTTTGGATTATTGTTTATGGGAGCCACCATTTTAGAGAATAAAAACAAAAGCTCATTGAAAGAAACCCACAAATAGATGGAAAACAACTTGTGTTTGCAATAAGGTAATGATAAAATAAGCTTGAAATTATTATTTTTTTTAAAAAGATTTTATTTATTTGACAGAGAGAGAGATCACAAGTAGGCAGAGAGGCAGGCGGTGGGGGGGGAAGCGGGCTCCCCGCCGAGCAGAGAGCCCGATGTGGGGCTCGATCCCAGGACCCTGAGATCATGACCCGAGCAGAAGGCAGACGCTTAATGACTGAGCCACCCAGGCGCCCCAAGCTTGAAATTATTTTTATTATATCTTTTATTATATTTTATATATTTTATTGACAAAAGTTATAAATATATGGCTAATGAATTATCCCCAAGTAAATACATTATGTTACCACCCACCCAGGTTAAGAAACAAAATGTTAACCGGAATCCCAGAAACTGCCCATGTACTGTTCACTACTCCTTTTTTTCTCCCCCGAAAGTATTTGCTTGTTTTTGAACACTATGTTAATAGGATCCAAGAGTATGTTTATTTAGTGACTTGCTACATGATTGTGTGATTAATCTTATTGCTCTGTGTAGCAATTTTTATTTTTTTAAAGATTTTATTTATTTTAGAGAGAGAGGCAAGTTACAGAAGGAACAGAGGGAGAGGGCGCCTGGGTGGCTCAGGGGGTTAAAGCCTCTGGCTTCGGCTCAGGTCCTGGGATTGAGTCCTGCATTGGGCTCTCTGCTCAGTGGGGAGCCTGCTTCCCCTTCTCTCTCTGCCTGCCTCTCTGCCTACCTGTGATCTCTCTCTCTGTCAAATAAATAAATAAAATCTTAAAAAAAAAACCAACAAAACGGAACAGAGGGATAGGGAGAGAGAGAATCCCAAGCAGACAGTTCACTGAGCATGGAGCCTGACACAGGGCTTGCTCCAACAACCTCAAGATCATGACCCAGTGGAAACCAAGAGTCTCATGCCTAACCAGCTGAGCCCCCCAGGCACTCCAGGCCCCAGTCTTAAAACTCATTTACATTGCTTTTTAGTATTATATGAATATATCATAATTCTCTTTACTGGTGATAGACATTTTGGTTAATTTAATTTTGTGGTTTTTATCAGTAATTTTGTAAACGTTGAATTTCATGAGGATAGACATATGTATTCATTTCCATTTAGTTTATTCTTTTTTTTTTTTTTTTTTAAAGATTTTATTTATTTGACAGAGAGAAACACAGTGAGAGAGGGAACACAAGCAGAGGGGATGGTAGCGGGAGAAGCAGGCTTCCTGCCGTGCAGGGAGCCCGATGCGGGGCTCGATCCCAGGATGCTGGGATCGTGACCTGAGCCGAAGGCAGGCGCTCAACGACTGAGCCACCCAGGCGCCCCTCCATTTAGTTTATTCTTGGGAGTAGAATTGCCAAGTTATAGAATATTTGTATGTCAACTTTGGTAGATGCAAATGGGTTTCCAAAGTATCTGTGATAGTTATGTTCCCACCCTCAGTGACTAAGTTTCAGTTAGTTACACTTGGTGCTTATCAGTTGTTTTTTTTTTAAATTGAGATACAAAATATATACAGTGAGATCTTGATAGTATACAAATCTGGAGTAAACAGTTTACAGTAAACAGTAAACAATTGGGTAATTTCTTCCATATGTATTCATCTGTATAATCACTCCTGAGCTCAAGACATTCGGTATTTTTATTACCTCATTACTCTGGAGGGTTCTTGTGTTTCTTTTTCTAGTGACTATCCCTGCCTTTTGACCAGATAACTAGTATTCTAACTTCTGTCACTATTGCTGGCTTTTCTTCTTGAAGTTCATACGAAAGGAATCATACAATAGACAGGCTTTTGTATCTGGCTTCTTTTACTCAATATAATGTCTGAGAGAATCCTCCATATTGTTATGTGCAGCATTAATTTGTTCTTTTATGTATGTTGTCATGTCATACTCCTTTGCATGATTAAAATGCTTTATTCATTCTTATTAGACCCAAAAAATAACCTCTCAGGCATTCCTGATACCTTTGGACATACCTTGCCAACAAATGCACAAAATAAATGGAGATAAAGCACAGAAGCTCATTGACACAGTTCAAAGCTATGGCAGATTGATGTTGAGATGCTGAGTGTAGTGCCCAGGGAGGGAGCTGGGCAGTCCCACTCTTGATATGCTGCCTGTATATCTGGCAACTGCAAAGCAAATGTTGAATGTTATTTTTACTTTTTACCTTTTTTTATAAAAATGAAACTCTTTTTTCTTTCAGTTAGCAAAAGCAGGTATTAATGTAGGTCTTCTGTAAGAGCAAAGTGGCATAATGCAAGCTTTCTAGAAGTGGGAGATAACCTGTATTTTTTTTTCTTTTTGATATTATTGTAAATGGCATTGTTAATTTCCTTCTTAAATTGTTCATTATTAGTGTATAGAGATACAAATAATTTTTGCATTTTGATTTTGTATCCTGCCACTTTGCTGTATTTATTAGTTCAACCGTGTGTGTGTGTGTGTCTGTGTGTGTGTGTGTGTTCGTGTAATATTAGGGTTTTCTGAGCAAAACATCATATCTGTAAACAAGGACAATTTTACTTTTTCCTTTCAAATTTGGACTCATTTTTCCCCTTTTTCTTCCTTATTTTCTGGTTCAGACTTCCATTACTTTGTTGAATAGACACAAGTGAGCATCCTTATCTTGTTCCTGATGTAAGAGGAATAACTTCCAGTCTTTCACCATTGAATATGATTTTTAGCTGTGGTATTTCCATATATGGTCTTTATTATGTTGAGGTAGCTTACTTGTATTGCTAGTTTGTTGAGTATTCCTAGTGTGAAAGGATGTTGAATTTTGCCCAATTATTTTTCTTTATGATCATGTGTTTTTTTTTCTGTCATTCTGTTAGTGTAGTGCGTAATATTGATTGATTTTCTTATAATGAACCATCCTTGCATTCCAGGCTGATTACCTTTTTTTTTTTTGGCTTAATTAGTCTTTACTTTTTTTTCTTTGACAGCTAGAAAAAGTCCTACAGCAAGGTGACATCGGAGAGTGTGCAGAACCATACATGATTTTCAAAGAAGCAGATGCCACAAAGGTAGACTATCATGCATCTCATTTTTCCCACTTTTATAGTCATATAGTTCTTTCCCATTTTCTCCAGCTCTCCTGAGTCCGACCCTAAACATCCTCAGATTTCTCAAGCTGTTATTTGAGAGAATACTATACAAAGTGTATTAAGAAATTTCACTACTAATTCATTATTTTCTATTGGCCTACCCACTTTATTACTTTCTTCTTTATTTTCTTTGTCACCTAGCTTATGTCATATGCTGTTATTCTTTTTATTTTTTGGTCTTAGAGGGGGTTGCCTAGGGGCAAGTGGAGTGAGAGAATCTTGAGTAGGCTTTATGCCCTGTATGGAATCTGATGTGGGGCTCAGTCTCACAACCCTGATATCATGACCTAAGCTGAAATCCAGATCAGACACTTAACCAACTGAGCCACCAGGTGCCCCTATGCTATGTTGTTATTTAAAATTTCCTTTACGCCCAAATTGACTCTTTACATCTTTTTTTTCTTGGAGAGACCTAAGTTAAAATAGTTTAATTCCTAAATAATTAAAATTTTCAAAAATAGTGATATTATTATACAATAATGATATTGATAATAAAACTTTTCATAACAAGACAACAACTAGTTTCAGATAATTAAGGAATATGGTAAAAATAGAAAATATAATTTGTTTTGCCATCAGACCACTATGTTATAGAATTTGGATCAATTTATAAAGCAGGAGTAATTTATATAAAGTTGGTACCAAATTTCAGATACCCTGAGTTAGCTACAAGAATAACAGATAAGGGGCACTTGGGTGTCTCAATCAATTAAACATCTGCCTTTGGCTTAGGTCATGATCTTGGAGGTCCTGAGATCAAGTGCCACGTCGGGCTTCTTCTCAGTGGGGAGCTTACTTCTCCGTCTCTTCACTCATGTTCTGTCTCTCTCTGTCTTCTCTCCAATAAATAAATAAAATCTTTTAAGTAATAAAGAAAACCAGTAACATGATCTTAGATCTTCAACCACATGATTTAATAGTGGAAATAGCCAGGAGAGTACGCTTGAGGAATACTGGACAAGTTTACAAAATCTAGAATATGTTTTGCTTTCTATCTTTGTAAAATTTATAACAAGAACTGAGACTTTTCTGCTAATCGAGGTCGACCTGGGTACATGATAATGTTCTCTTATCCCTGGCTAGCTGGTTGAAATCAGGGTTAATGTATTCTGGCTTTCCCCAGGTTGTCATTTTCTTAAATTAAATCTCCTTATGGAGCTCATAGTTATAATAGCAGCCTATTACACATATATAAGCTGATAGAATTAAGTACACTGGGTATCTAGTCTCTTAAAGCAAGATTCTATTTTGGAGGTAGAATAGATAGTAATAAACTACCATTTAGTTTAGTGCTACCATTTAGTTATCCTTCCCTCTTTTCCCAGACCTGAGACTCAAGGTAGGACTATCATTAGAGTATACATCCTATATGGAAAGAGTATATAAGAGATTTGCTCTAGATTTTTACTCTTGGATCATTGGTTGGCTATCATAGGCCCCCTTAGTGTTTGTGTCAGGGATAGCAAAATTGGGTCAGCTTCACGATATCTTCCTGATAGGCAGATATTGTTTGAACCATCAGTCTGTTTCTGGGATTTAGTCCCTTTGTAATAATTTTTCTTTGCTTCTTTTGTTCCAGTTCTGGGCTTATATGTTATTAGCCTATTTGTCCCCCCCCTTACCTTACTCCTTTTCTTGCCGTAAATTAAGGATTAGTTGCAAATAGTTCAACTGCTTCCATCTTTTTCAGAATAATAAACCTTAGTAAGTCATAAGCTTGAATATTTTATAGCTAGCAGTTACTGACTACAACATAGTTATGCTTCTTTTCATAAAATAGTACTTGTAATACATAAATGTATTTGGCACTTGCTCTCCTTCCTTTCCTAGGAACAAGGTGAGATAATCACAAAGAGAAATTTAAAAGACTTACACTACATATACATTTATGGAATGGGTTGAAATTATTATTCAGTGGTTAAGATAAATAGTGTGTACCTCTGAAAGGTATAGATTATTTTTCCATCTTTTTTTTAAAAAAGACTTTATCTATTTGAGAGAGAGAATGAGAGATATAGCATTTGAGCAGGGGCAGAGGGAAAGGGAGAAGCAGACTCCCCACTGAGCAGGGAGCCCACTGTGGGACTTGATCCCAGGACTCTGGGATCATGACCTGAGCTGAAGGCAGATGCTTAACTGATCCCACCCAGACACCCCTATTTTTCCATTTTTGTTGAGAATTGAGAATTCTTACCCTGCCTTTTTATGTGTTATGAAGTAGTCTTTAATTCACTGTTTTTGAGCATAATTATATAATATATAAAGTTTTGTTTTGCAGAATAAGGAAAAATTGGAGAAGCTGAAAAGTCAAGCTGATCAGTTTTGTCAAAGACTTGGGAAATATCGCATGCCTTTTGCTTGGACTGCAATCCATTTAATGAATATTGTTAGCAGTGCGGGGAGTTTGGAAAGAGATTCTACAGAGGTGGAAATAAGCACTGGAGGTAAGAGTGTTTTATACAAAATATTTCTAAATATATAATTTTTTTTCTTTTTTCTAGATAGGTTTGTTTTATTTGTAGACCTTGCAATGTTCTGAGGCTTAAAAGGGTTTTCTTTTTTTGCTTTTTCTCCCCGCAGCTTTATTGAGATGTACTTTATATACTATACAATCCACCCATTGCTATTCAGCTATTGCCTTTTTTTTTTAAGATTTTTTTTTTTTTTGACAAAGAGAGGTAGAGATTGAGATTGAGCAAGAGAGCACAAGCAGGGGGAGAGGCAGAGGGAGAAGCAGACTCCCCACCAAGCAGGGAGCCTGATGCAGGACTTCATCCTAGGACCCCGCATCATGACCTGAGTGGAAGGCAGATGCTTAACCGACTGAGCCACTCTGGCGCCTCTCAGCTACTGTCTTTTTTTGAGTCCTTTCCATGCTTGCTTTGGTCTTAGTTTTCTCTTTTTCTTGTTTCTTAAAATGTAGGGTTGTTACTGATAGGATAGCTTTCTTCTTCTTTCTCTTTAACAAAGGCATTTATAGGTATAAATTTTCCTCTGAGCACTATTTCAGTGATAACCCATATGTCTTGGGATATTGTGTTTTCATTTTCATACATCTTAACTATTTCCTAATTTCCCTTGTTATTTCCTCTTTGACCCACTGGTTATTTGAGTTTGTTGTAGCTTCCACATGTTTATGAATTTCCCAAATTTTCTTCTGTTACTGATTTATAGTTTGATTTCATTGTTGTTGAAGAACATATTTTTGTAATTTTTAGTCCTTTTGAATTTATTGTATTTTGTCTCATGGTTTAGTCTGCCTTGGAGAATGTCCTGTGTGCACTTGAGAAGAGTGTGTATTCTACTTTTCCTTGGTGATATGTAGTATAGATGTCTATTATGTCTAGTTTGTTTAAAGTCTTCTGTTTTCTTGTTGATCTGCAACATAGCTGTTCATTTGGTTTTGAACAATAGGGTTATCTTGCAAGGACTTGGAATTAAAATTCTGTTTTTGTTTTTATTTTTTAATATATTTTTTATTATTTAACAGAGACATAGCAAGAGAGGGAACACAAGCAGGGGGAGTGGGAGAGGGAGAAGCAGGCTCCCAGCTGAGTAGGGAACCTGATGCGGGGCTTGATCCCAGGACCCTGGGATCATGACCTGAGCCAAAGGCAGATGCTCAACAGCCTGAGCCCCCGGCAACCCTAAAATTTTGTTTTGAATTCAGATATAAGTTAGGGACTATTATATGGGTACTAAAATTTTCATTGTGTGAATATTTCCTAGTAAATGAATAGTTCCCCTGTAGCTGATCTTCATAGCTCATCTTGGTTGTATGCATAATTGAACCATAGTGGAGACTTTTTTTACACTAGAGAAATTTTAAAAAGAGAACCAGAGGAATTAGGTATAGTACTTTCTTACTGATCTCACCATAAGTGAAATTCTTATTTATTTGTTTGTTTATTTGTTTATTTTATTTGTTTATTTAATTTATTTATTTATTTGCAAGAGAGTGAGTGAGCGCAGGGGAGAGGAAGAGACAGTCTTAAGCAGACTCTGTGCTGAGTACAGAGCCTGACGCAGGGCTCAGTCTCACAAGCCTGAGATCACGACCTGAGCCCAAACCAAGAGTCAGATGCTTAGCTGACCGTGTCACCCAGGTGCCCCTCCAGAAGTGAAATTCTTACTACAATCATTATGCTGAATAGATAATTTTCAACCTTAATGATTTTTTTCCCTTTGTGTTTGGAAAGCTGCTTTAAAACAAGTTTTAAATATTATGAAAATGAATATCATACTTTTCTTCCCCTTGGTAGAACGCAAAGGGTCTTGGTCAGAGAGAAGGAATTCTAGTATTGTTGGCAGGCGATCACTCGAAAGGACAACAAGTGGAGATGATGCTTGTAACCTGACCAGCTTTCGACCCGCTACTCTCACAGTGACAAATTTTTTTAAGCAGGTATTGTTCTGTCATGTAGGAATTCTAGGGGGCTGTTTGTATGTAAAATTTTTTTGTTTTCAGAAAAACAGGTACATGCAGTATTTGTGATTTTGAGAAATTTACTGGAGCACTGGGTATGGTGCATGAACGATTATTCTTATAACACTGAAAAAATAAAAGTATTTGGAAAAAAAAACTTTTAAGGATAAAAAGTATTAGAATAAAATAATGTGCCTGTTGTATAATTATATTTATTTAACTGTTATAGTAATAATGAATCAAAATCAATCCTCCACATTTATATCCTACTTCTTAATTTAATATCTTAACTTTTAAACATTTATGGTTTATGAATTTTCTTAGTCAGTGATTGTGTGGTTGTATCTCTCTTCCCCATCCAAGTTTTTTTTGGTTCAATTTATCACACTCATGGTATATGGAATAGGACTTTCAGGACTTTGTAGTGCATTTTTGTGCTAAAATGTAATCAACATTATTTTTATAGGTGCATTTATAGGTCCAAGAAGTTCTTGATCAAAGATATTTTATTCTTTTCAAATATGTTCTCTGTACTTTAAATCATGAGTCAAATCAGTAGTTTTCAAATGCTAGTCATGATCCATTAACAGTAATGGAGATGTAATAGCTAATACTCAGCTTCAATACAAACAAACACAGTAGAATAGAAAAATAATAGTGCCTTGCACATAGCGAGGTTAAATATTCCTTCAGGGAGCTTTTTTCTCCCTAATTTTTGTATGAGTACGTGCATGTATGCATGTCCATACTGGATTTTGATACAAAATGATTTGGTACCATGCATATATTTTGGAACAGAAGAAGAAGTGCTAAATATTGTCCAAGAATTCCTTCTTTCGAGGTCTTATTCTAAATAAGAGGAGGAAATCCTGGCCTACTGACATCTTAGAACTTGAAAGAGCAAAGCAGCTGAGAAGTGTCTGAAGTGGTAAGGGTCTTTTTATTATGGACAATAGAACAAGAAAGAGTCTAGAAAAGGCCATAGTGTTACTTGGATGAAGTGATAGGCCAAATAAAGCTACAGAAACCAGGCAGTAGATTTACGTGATACAGTGACCTAGCTTTGCAGCTATGACATTTTTCTCTCTTTCTACTTCTTCAACCGCTATATCACTTCTGCACTATTTCCCCAGTTCTTTTTTCATTTCTTCGGCCTACTTTATTGAACTGGTATTGTAACCTTAAATCAACAAGCCATCCATCCACCTACCTACCTATTGATCCAACAAATAGTTTCTGAGTGTTCAGCATGTGCTGAGTATCAATCCACCCACCTACCTATTTATCCAGCAAATATTTTTTGAGCATTCCCCACGTACTGAATACTATGTTGGAGACTGGTAGCTGGAAACTAGCACAAAGTGATTGTGAAAACTTAAAATGAATGATTATTGGAAGCATCAACAATAGAAAGCATTTATTTGTTTGTTTATTTTAATGGAAAGCATTTATGCTTTGTACAGTCTATTTTTTAAGTTATTAGCATGTGTAATTTTTAAAAAGTATTTTTAAATAGCTAGGATGCTTTGTATCAGTCAAATGCAAATTAAGTAAAAAACAGATTACAATTTTAATATGGTAGTATTCAAGGTACAAATTTCTCCTAAATGAAATACAGAAGGCAGTTCTTTTTTTAAATTATTGAGAGATTACTAACCATGATTGGGATATAATAATCAGCAGTGCTTATGTACAGATTTGAAATTGTTAAGTCAAAATTATTAAAAGTACATGGAGATATAAAAACAAAATTAAACCCACCTATTAGTTTTAAGAACATTTGTTTTATTTGTTGACAGGTATATAAGTTGGAGTACACAGTGATGAATCCGCAGTATGGAAGTGGGGGATGTCAACTAGGCTCATTCATGTTCAGAGATTGACTTAGATCATTTGATCTAGACTGACTTCTCTTGGGAAGACTGAATTTACTCTGGTGTCTTCCATGTCTCTCTACTTCTGTTCTCATCCTCTGGCAGGCTGGCTTGGTCATGTTCTCATACTAGAAGGGCCAAGCTCATTTGTGCAAATGTTTGTCAGGTCTCTGCATCACATTTGCTTGTTGGCCAAGAAAAGTCACATGGCCATGCCAAGGGGTGGAAATTATGTCTCACCCAACAAAAGGCATACAGGGAGTAGAGAGTGGAGGCCAATAACAGAATCAATTTAAAAGGTTAAGTAGACAGAAATAATTAAGTTGAGGTAATCTGAATGTACTATCAATAAGGACCATTTAAAGATCTGACTCAAAAGGAGAGTGTGTACTGTTTTAGCAACTAACTGATGGAACATTTACAGTAATTAGGCCACAGAAAAAAATCTTCATAAAATGAAATTCTCTAATCATGACTTAATAAAACTCAAAACTATTAAAGTGCTAACAAAAATCTTGGATCACTTGGAAGTTAAAAATCACTTTTCTAAGTAGTGGGATAAAAGAAAATCAATTCTTAACTCTGTTTAGAATGTAATAGTGAACGAATGGGATATGGCTCAAGGTGAGCTTGCAGTAAAAGTAATGTTAGATATGTTCATTGACACATAAGAAATATATGAACAGTGCATTAAAAACAATAAGATATTAAGTGTAGGAGGTTTGGATTAATAATCCAAAGATTGACTCTTGAATAAAATAGTAAAATTGTTTTGTAAGAAAAATATTAAATTGAAAATTTTGTATTTATTAGGTGTGGTTTGGTTTTTTGTTTGTTTGCTTGTCTTTTTGCCCATTGACTGAGATTGTGTCACAGTTTTCTTTCTGGTCTTAGTATCAGGATAATTATTCTTTTCCTTATGAGTAGTTTCTGTAAACAAATGTATTAACAAACAGAAAGCAGAATCAGGCATGTAAATTCAGAGAACAAACTGATGGTTGCCAGAGGGGTGAAAGGTGGGGGGATGGGTAAAATGGGTGAAAGGCAGTGGGAGATTTGGCTTCTAGGTAACGGAATGAATAGAGTCACGGGAATAAAAGGCACAGCATAAGGATTGCAGTCAATGATATTGTAATGGTGTGTATAGTAGTAGATGACAGCTCACTTGTGAGCATAGCATTATATATAAACTACTTGAATCACTGTGTGGTACATCTGAAACTAAAAGTGTGTTAACTACACTCAAATGAACAAATTAAAAAAAATACTTGCAATTAGAAAAAAAAGTGTAGTTTTTGTTGCTTCTTATTCTTTTCTTTTTCAAATTTAGCTAATGCTGTATATTTTGCATTTGAGAAATTTGGTAATATAAAATTGAAAAGACAAAAACTCAAGTGTAAGAAATTTTTAAGACTGCCTTATATATTTATGTTTCTTTTATGTCTATTATTTTTTATTTTTCCTTTTCCTCTACCTCTAACTGTATTGATTTTCTATATTTTAGAGTGTTCTGTAATACCTTATAGACATAAATAATGGACTGTAAGTAAATATATAAAATTAAAGTGTAGATAATAGTATAACTCTTAATAAAATTTGAATGCATAAAAAGAAATTAGCAGAGTATTTATTTTTAATCATAATTACATTAGTTTAATATTACTTTTCATTCTGGCTAACCTAACAGAAGAGGGTAGGAATATTAACAGGCAATATACATTTATTTTCAATCTACTATATTTGTTTTATTGAATACTTTTTCCTCAGGAAGGAGACCGCCTAAGTGATGAAGATTTGTACAAATTTCTTGCTGATATGAGAAGGCCATCTTCTGTTTTACGGCGACTAAGGCCTATTACAGGTATTTTAAAGTTTTGAGTAGACATTATTACAACCCTTATCATCACTAATGTGTCATATTGTTGGTAATTATGTATTTCTTTTTTCACTTCTCTAATTCATTTGTCTTTCTTTGCCCAGTGCCTGTCAGTCATCTTCATCTCATTATTCTTTTCTCTTGGTCTTAACATTTTCTATACAAGATTCAGTACTTTTGATAATTTGAGTACTGAAATGAGAATGATGAATAATATCGTGGCTTAAAGTTATTTTTTAGAGGAGAGAGAATGTACGTAGAATAGTAAATATTCAGAAACAGATTCATATTATAATCAGAGCAAACCATTCCAGAGTAAAACTATTTTGTTTGTTTTTCCAGAGTAAAAAAGTTTAAATTAAATCATTTAACTTTCAGAATGGCTTGGTCTTTGCTAGTCCCTCTTCCGGTTTTCTTTCTTTCTTTTGCTTCTTTTTTCTCGTTCATTCATTCAATAGGCATTTATTATTTTACATGTACTTATGTCTGTATCAGTAATTTATAAATTTGAGACTTGATAAAATGAAATAACTTATAGGTCTGATCGTAATTTTAATTTCTTTCGTGACTTCTTCCAAAAATAGGATCTAAATCCTTCCAGGAACATTTTTACATGAAGTTTTTATTATGTTTACATTGTTTTTATAATATGTTTTTCTATGCAGCTCAGCTGAAGATAGACATTTCTCCTGCACCTGAAAATCCCCATTATTGCCTAACTCCAGAGCTGCTTCAAGTGAAGCTTTACCCAGACAGCAGGGTTAGACCTACCAGAGAAATTTTGGAGTTTCCTGCCAGGGATGTCTATGTTCCAAACACTACTTACAGGTAATACATTTTAATTTTGGAGATTTCTGAAATTAGATACTATGTATTCTATTATTAAAGTAGAACTAGAATGAAGCTCTCCAAAAATCCTTTGTAGCTTTGTTATTTATTCCATTTCTTAGTCTATGATTTTATTAAGAGCTGTCATGTATTAAACTTACACTATGTGCCAGGTCAAAGGTCAGATGTTAATTACCTTAAATACAGTATCCTATTTAATTCTCACAGCTTGAGGTAGTATTACCTTCATTTTAAAGGTGAGTAAAGGGATGGAGAGGTCAAGTATGCTTCACTGTGGTGGAGCTAGCATGGGCATTGTGGACTGTGAGAGTCAGACATTTGAACTCCCAGTTACTGTATTTCCTCAGATGTTATTAGCAGAGTCTAGTGTTCCACAGGAACCAAATTTATGTGGCTGCACTGTGGTCCAACAACTAATCAATAGTGTTTACTGATCTACTGCTCAGAATACTTGACCTGAGGTTATTGGATAGGCTGACCACGCCATAGCTCTAAGGGTTCATTTGTTTATACTCCTTATGAATGAAGCCCTTTTATTTGTGAATGCCTAGCCTGTGACTTGACATTGTGATAGCTAGTAGGGCAGCTCAGATGTAAGATTCCAGCCCAGACTTCCCCATCCTAGTATATCTCACCAGTTAACTCAGTTTCTGAGGCTAAAAGTTTTGGAATCAAAGTGATTTCTCTCCTTTTCTTACTCCTCACATTTACTCTTCAGACAAATTTTATAGACTCTGCTTTCAAAATGTATCCCAAATTCCATAGTTCTTACCTTCTCCAAAGATCTTTTTTATTTGAGAGAGAGAGAGAGAGAGCACACGCTCATGTTTGCATGCGGACACCAATGTGGGGAGAGGCAGGGGGAGAGGACAAGAAGCAGACTCCTCCCCAATCCCCATGTGGGGCTCGATGCAGTGCTCAACTAGCAGTTTCAGTCAGGAGGGCCCTCAATCCCAGGACCCTGAGATCATGACTTGAGCTGAAGTCAGATGCTTAACTGATAGAGGTTAGGCACGCCAGGCACCGCTTACCTTCTCCACTTTTAAAACTCTAGACAAGTCACTATCTAGATCAGCACTGTCAAATAGAAATATAATGGGAACTACATTTGGAATTTAAAATTTTATAGTTCCCACATTTAAAAAATAAAAAAGAAACAAGTGAAATTAATTTTAGCTATGTTATTTAACCTACTATACCTAAAATATTATCATTTCAACATGTAATAAATGTAAAAAACTGTTGAGATAGTTTACTTTTTCTTTCCTATAAAATGTCTTCAAAATTGGGTGTATATTTTACGTTTAAAGCACATCTCAGTGTCAGATGAGCCACATTTCGTATGCTTAGTTGCTGCATGGGGCTAGAGGTTAGCATATTGGACAGCTTCTGATCTCAGATTTTTCTGTAACTTTCTAATTTGATCATCTTCCTTTAACCCTACCGAAATCAATTCTCAGCATTGTCACTAGAGAGATATTTAAATGTTCTCAACCAGATCATTCATTCCTCCATCTAAAACCCTCTGGTGACTTCTATCATAAGCAGAAAAAAAAATGCTTTTTTTAATAATCTTGCATAAGTCTGTATAGGATCTGGCTCCTGCCTGTCTTTAACTTCATATCCTACTCTGCTCTGCCATTTCACTTTAGCCTCAGTGGCCTTTTTACTCATCCTTGAACAAACAAAATTTCATTCTCCCTAAGTCTTTTCCATTTGTTCTTCTCTTTGTCTGATACGTTTTCCCATAGATCTTCATGTGGTTTGGTTCATTATTCAGACATATCTCTGCTTAAAGGTCATTGCCTAGTGAGGCTCCCTCTCATTACCCTCATTAAAAAGATCCACTTCTTCTCTCCAGTTCTTCATCATCATTATTTAGCATCACATTATGTAGTTCATCGTTATCTAGCATTACATTATGTTGTTATATGATTAGGTTTTTTTTGGTCTTTTTTATTAGAATGTCATTACTGTAAAGGCCAGGGACTTGTTTGTTTCCGTTATCACTTTATTTCCAGTATCTAGAAGAGTTTGCTAGCACACAGGAAGCACACAATAAACATTTATTCATTGAGTTCAGAAATACCAGTGGTATGTGGGTGGGATTTAGAGTCATAGAGTTAGGGGTGTGATTTCTGATTTCATATGCACTATTTGGTGACTTAGGACAAGTTACTTAATATATTGGCTGCTCAGTTTTCTTATTAATAAAATGTGAGGTCATAGTTATATCTGCCTTCTCTTGTGAGGGTACAGAGTGCAAAACACTGCATGTAATTGGCACTCAGTGTTAAGTAAAATTTCTAGAAGTTAAGCTAAGGAAAATATATATTGCTTTTAAAAGAAATAAGATATTATGAAATCATTCTTCTCTAAATTATATATTTAAGTACTTAGAAGCACATGGAATAAAGAAGTGATTATATAATCCAAAATTTGTATGAAACCCATTCTGAGGTTATCAGCAGTACATATCTAGTACAGGAATCTCATCCAGAGCATCCCTAATATGTGTCTATCTTGACTCTGCTTAGATTATTTCAGAGATAGGGAAAATAGAAATTGGGGACATTGAGTGGTCTTTTCTTTCATTTTCCTGCTTATTCTTGTTACTCACATATTCATATTTTTAAAAAGAATTGTATGAATATACTTAAAGTGCATATAAGTACTGTAGGCTTAAAATTAAAAATGGAGGTCATTCATCTTATTCCTACCAGCCTTTCCCTACCTTGATGTTTAATTTTCAGTGTCAATTACTGGTACCTCTCTTACTCCTTCTTTTGGTATTTTATTCCTTGTTTTCTAAATAGTGTATCCATGCTACTATTTCTTAATTCTTGTTCAACTTTAAATATCTATTTATTATTATAGAAGGTGAAGATTTAACTCTTACATCATCCTTCCTAAAAATACATGTACTTGTATATAAATACATAAATCCAGAAAAAAATACATATACTTGTCATCTCTTCCATATGTAGTTATATTGCAGTTTTTCATTAAATCAGTGTTAATTTTTTTTACATGTTTTTTACATGTGATTCTTACGTAACTATTTTTGCACCGGAGCCATATAGATTACTATGATTTTTATTCCTGCATTTGATTTATATAGCTTTTTATTTTCTTGAAGTAGTTACATTATTTAGTTTCCCTGCTTTTCTGTGTGTTAATTCTCTAAAGCTTCTAAAATTCTCTAAGGCTTCTTGCAATCAGTCAAATATAGCAGATAATCATTTCCTGTCGTGTAGCTTCCTTAGTTCCTCTTGAAACGAGGCTGTAAGTTTGGCCGAGGGAGTTTCCAGGGCTTGCTAGGCTTACTGGACAGGTGTCATCTTGGAGCCTGTTTACTATGATCCTGGAAGTTCTCTTTGCATTTCTTTTGCTATGGAGTCCCTATTTCCTGTAGAGTTTTCTTTCTTGTTTTACTCATTTTACTGACAACCTTCAGTATCTTCTTGAAATACGGTGTATTGAGAGTAAATTTTCTTACACTTTTAAATCTGAAAATATGTTTTACTTTTACTCCAGAATTACTAATTTTGCTGGATACAATATTCTAAGTTGGGAATTATTTTCTGTCAAGATTTTGAAAACATGACACAACTGTCTTGGGTACTAAGTGATGTTTTTGAGTGGTCCAATACACTTTTTTTTTAAGGATTTTATTTATTTGAGAGAGAAAGAGGGCATGAGCAGGGGCACCTGGGTGGCTCAGTCCTTAAGCGTTTGCCTTCGGCTCAGGTCATGATCCCAGGGTCCTGGGATCGAGCCCCGCATCGGGCTCTTTGCTCAGCAGGGAGCCTGCTTCTCCTGCTACCACTCCCTCTGCTTGTGTTCCCTCTCCAGCTGTGTTTCTCTCTGTCAAATAAATCAAATCTTTAAAAAAAAAAAAAAGGAGGGCATGAGCATGAGGGAGGGGTGAGGGGTAGAGAGAGGGAAGCAGACTCCCCGCTGAGCAGGGACCCCCCCAGGGGAACCCATAGAGTAGTGGGGGTGGGGGGGCTCAATCCCAGGACCCCAAGATCATGACCTGGGCTGAAGGCAGATGCTTAACCTTAACTGACTGAGCCACCCAGGCATCCCAGGTGGCCCAATATACTTGTGATTGCTAATCCTTTGTTGGTATCTTTTCCTTTGAAGGCTTTTTTTGAGTTGGTTTTTTTTTTTTTTAACCCCCAGTGTCCTGAACTTTCCTCTGATGTACTCATATGATAACATTAATTAGTGCTTTATAACATTTCATTTAAATTGTTTTCATTTAAATTAATTTATTCAGTCTCAGAAGAATCTTGTAAATTATATAATTGTGACAGAATTGTTATTTTTTATTATAAATAAGTAAGAGATAAGAAACTTGTCTGGACTTGAACCCAGGTCTTATTTTATTTTCTGTGTTCTTCATCCTTTGGGATGATAGTACATCCAGCATTTATAGGTATTGACAATACAAATAAAATTAAAGTTTCTTATTGCTAGATAATTGCTACGTTTTTATTAAAGCAGGCAGAACATCTTTATTTATTATTATTGGCCTCAAAATGTACCTCATTATGTATCCTTGTCTAATAATTTTTTTAATGCCTTATAATTGAGGTAAGTATAACAGTAGGTAGAAATGGCATCCAAGGGTATTGTGTATATGAAAGGCCGAAATGGAAAATCTAGACATGTTTCAGGACTTTGGGAGTTAGGTAGAGAGCTTATCTAAAGTGAGAAGATACCTTACTGAATGAGGTAGCCTATTGTTTTCTCTCAGATATGTATCCAGTTTTAATCCAGTTTTATTTGTGGGGAAGAAAGAAAAGTTAACACACCACAAGATTTAAATGGATTTTGTAAATTGTAAGTTAGTATGGTTTTGCTGGGTATGAGTTTATGGAAATTGAATAAACATATTAGTAGCTGTTTCAGGTAACTTGTTTATTTGTGTTCCATTTTGGTTTTTGTGATTGAATGCTTTACCATTCGAAGTGTTTAGCATCAGTAAGGATAATTAATTGTCTGAAAACTATAATAATTTTCTATTTTGGCAGTAAACTTTTCAGGTGTAAGAATGAATTCATAGCTAATTAGCTTGAGAATGATCTGGAGAAATCTGTTAACATATCTTAGTGCCTTTAGCTTGGACTTTGTCTTAAGTACTGTTAATTAAAGAGTCGATACTTATCCCAAGCATTATTAGTGAAAATATCATTATAGGCAAAAAATGATTCATTAAATGTGTAAAGAAGAACTATTCTCTTATGAGTGAGCACTTTATTCCCAGAGAATAGTAGAACCAGCTAAACTCATCAATAAGATCAGGTTTATTCCTATTAAATGTTTATTGAAAACAAACACTGCTTTAGGTTTTTTATCAAAATAAATTGGTTTCAGGCTAGAATTTTATGTAATCTTTTTTATCTTATGTACTGCCTTTAAAAAGGTTTTAACTCATTAACAAACATTGATAAATTGTAACATAGGATTCAAGCTTGCTAAATTTCTTAGGGTACAGAAAGGATCATAGTGCTTTATTAGTAATAAGTGAAAACTGTTGAAGCAAGAGGATATATTGTTTAAGAAAGAGATTAATAATTTTCTACTCTAAGAGTGTCTTCAAAGAAGTAAAGAGAGTTAGGTACACGAGAATATAGAAGTAGATTATGGTTTCTTTTATTATTATTATTATTACTATTATTTTTATTAACATATAATGTATTATTTGCCCCAGGGTACATGTCTGTGAATCGTCAGGCTTACACATTTCACAGCACTTACCCGCACATACCCTCCCCAATGTCCATAACCCAGCTACCCTATCCCTACCCCCCTGCCTCCCAGCCACCTTTAGTTCGTTTCGTGAGTCTAGGAGTCTCTTATGGTTTGTTTCCTTCCCCATCCCTTCCTGTTTCATTTCTCTTAGATTATGGTTTCTATACTTCATTGGTATTTTTCCTGTTGTTACTTGAGGGCCAAAAAAGTTTCTTTCAAGTTGATTGTATGCTTTAAAAAAAAAAAAAAATCTCTGAGTTATAAAAAGAACGAATAGTTTTTATATTACTTGAAATGGTATGACTATGCATATTTTCTGAAAAAATTGGGAAATGGAACCATGTTTTGCAAATACATTTAATTTTAGAAATTATCTAAAACTGGAGATTGACTGGTTTCCTTTCTTTTTACATAGGGATAATAAAAGTTCCTGTATCTTAGAAATTTGTGAAGATTAAAATAAGATTATACATATAAAGCTTTTTGCAAAGTGCCTGGCACATATTAAATGCTCAGTAGAAACTGAGTTATTATTATCATCATTGGCTTTATTAGATTGCATTTTATCCAAGCATCACACAACTTGAGAGAGAATAGTTTGAAAGCATAGGGATTCTGGTTTTTTGGGGTATAATTAGATAAGAAAATTATTTTTAAAGGGGGGTTATCAAAGTTAGTAGTAGCTTGCTTTGTATTATTACTTGAGCCTTCAGTGCCCATGTGACCTGAACGTTAAATCATACAGATTGCTTATTCTACTTAATACTGTTAAAAAAATTTTAGTTTCACGGATAGCTAATATTTTTAGGAATTTATAGTTTGTTAAAAAAACCCTTTATCATGGCTAGAAAATCTCGCATAGAAATAATTCTGGAATGACAAATGGAGGATGTTTGAAACCTCATCAGAAATCAGCTAACATACAAATATAAAATATTTTGCATAAGTTTCCATATATATTTGCCAACTGAATTGTTGCTGGATCACAATAGTGTTTTTCTTGCTCAGTTTGAATTCTTCTTAACCTTTTAAGGGATGTTTTACAGTAAGCCTTAATTTCAGGGAATACATACTAGTGGTCATTATACAAATCTGTATGTGTACATTTTCCTAGTGAATAATGTTTAAAAAAAATAAAAAGGTGAAGTTGACACTAGGACTCCTTGTAGATTCTATACCATCATTGTCTCACTAACTGTGTGCAGCAACCTGTATAGAACCAGTATGATTAGCTGACATACCAGAGGGCTCACATTTGTAACTGAAAAAACCAGAAATTTAAGCATTTTTAATGTGAGTTTTAAGAAGATATTTGCACATTGTACTTATTTTTAGTACAAAACTTGAGTGTATTTTAAAGAATATCATGGAGTAAAAAAGATTTTAAAATATTGTCTGAATAGAGGGAGAATGAATGGATGTGACTGAAGCAAGCATTTGGCTGAGGTGAGGAAACAGATTAAAAAGAACTATATAGTCTCAAAATGACAGATTTCCTATCACTTTAACACTTTGGCTTCTAATGTTCATGGTTATTAATAGACAATGTAGAAAACGCTGTCCTAAAGGGTGTGTGTGTGTGTATTAGCTTAATTTGTTATTTTTATATTTTAATTTTTATTTATTATTTTTTAAAAAGGTTTTATTTGTTTGACAGAGAGAAAGCACACACAAGTAGGGGGAGCAGCAGGCAGGCAGAGGGATAAGCAGATTTCCCACTGAGCAGGGAAGCCCAACACAGGGCTCCATCCTAGGACCCTGAGATCATGACCTGAATCAAAGGCAGACACTTAACCAACTGAGCCACCCAGGCGCCCCAATTTTTTATATTTCTCAAAGATATTTAAAAAAAATCCCTTATTAAGCTATACCTAAAATTAGAGATTTTTTTATTTAAATAAATTCCCCCACACGCATTGATTGTTCACTTATTTTTATAGAATGTTAATCCAGGAGAGACCTGGTCTTTTCAGTCCTTATAGAAGTTAAGGAAGGCACACAGATACATGGCAATTTGCAGCTAATGTCATGCATTTCTTATTGTGCCAAACAAATGAAGATTATTTACATTAAATGCTTGCTTTATCAAAGAAATACTTAGCTATCATAGTATCATAGAAAAATTACTGGTGTAGTTACATTAAGATAACCAGATAGGGTGCTTTTCTCATGTTCTCTCAAGTAAATAAATAAAATCTTAAAAAGAAAGATAAATGAGTAATATCAGTGGGGAAAAATTTTTTTATTGAGTATCTGAAATCATCCAGAAGTTAGATGCTGGATTTGTGTAATGTTGCTTGTGTTTCAAATTTGTACTTGACCTCCACTGTTGCATTTGAGTTCTAAAGATCAAGTTATAATCTAATTGAGCAAATGCTGTGTGTTCAGTTTTTAAGAGCTATGTCACACGTCATGTTATTTTTAGTGAGATTGTTAGAGTTGGCCTCTTTTCCAAAGTTGGCTTAGTTGTAATCACCTACTGAACTTTCATCTTTGTTTTTCTTCCAATTTTTAGAAAGACGGTATCTAGCAAATATTGTGTTACTAAGAATATAAGAATGAATGCAGTGGTTCAGACCTGGTAACCATGTAAGAAACAAAATGAAGGGGCGCCTGGGTGGCTCAGTGGGTTAAGCGTCTGCCTTGGGCTCAGGTCAGGATCCTGGGATCCTGGGATCCAGCCCCACATCGGGCTCCCTGCTTGGTGAGGAGTCTGCTTCTCCCTCTCCCTCTGCCTCTCTTCCCTAGCTTGTTCTCTCTCTCTTTCTCTGTCTCTCTCTCGTTCTCTCTCAAATACATACATACGTACATACATACATAAGAAACAAAATGAAAATGTGCCATTCATTTTGATCTGAACCTTGGTTAGCAATTAGGACTATACCCCATACATCTCTTATTAATCCTTAGTAAACTTTCAGGTTTACTAATCTGAATATAGACTTAAACTTTTTTGTAATAGGAAATTACAAACATATATAAAAGTAAATAGAACAGTACAGTTAACCTCCATTGTCTTTCTTTTTTTTCCTTTTGAAATTTTTATTTAAATTCTAGTTAACATAAACTGTTTTTTTATTAAGTAATCTTTATGCCCCACATGGGTCTTGAACTCACAACCATAAAAACAAGAGTCACCTGTTCCACTGACTGAGCCAGCCAGACACTCCCCTCTATTGTTTTATGTATTACCTCTTCCCTTTTTTCCTATAGTATTTTAATAGTTTCTTTTTTTTTTTTGAAGTTTTTTTTTTTTATTTGAGAGAGAGAGAGCAAGAGCATGAGAGGGGATAAGTTAGAGGGAGAAGCAGACTTCCTGCAGAGCTGGGAGCCTGATGTGGGACTTGATCCTGGGACTCCGGGATCATGACCTGAGCCGAAGGCAGTTGCTTAACCATTGAGCCACCCAGGTGCCCTTTTCCTATAATATTTTAAAACAACGCCTAGTCATATCATTTCACCTGTAAATCCCTCAGTATGTTTTTCTGTTGAGTAATTTAATAAGCCTTATTACATATACTGATTGAATTTTTTCCCTAAACTTTTGTTTCTGGAAACAGATTGGCCAGTCAAAAGTAAACGTATACTATTTATATTATGACCCATGCAGTTCATGATCCTTGAACTAGGTCATGTTATGGTAGATCTTGCTTTGGAGTTGGGTTCTTAAAGTTTTTTTTGTCATGGTACCCTTGCAGTCTTGTGAATCCTGTGATTCTCTTTTTTGGAATGTTTTTAAATGCATAAAATAAAATACATAGGATAATGAAATCAATTACATTGAATTATAATTTTCGAGATATTAAAGTTCTGGTGCATGTTTCTTTATTAATGAATTAAAAGATATCTAGCCACAGGTCTAAAAGCTACCATATTTTCTAAGCAGTAATAAGCATATGACAATATTTCGAGATATCTGCAATAGTTGTGATACAAAAATATGTATGATTTCTATTAATGACAAATTCTCCTATATTGCTAATACTGTTGTGGTTAGTTTCCTACATTCACAATTTAAGGAAGTGCAAGTTTCAGTGAAAATTAAGGAGTATTTTTCTTCCCATTCAAGTTTATGGTCCCCTGCTTTAAAGAGTAATAGTTTTTATATTTGTTTTCAGTTTTCTTGGATGTCTCAAGCTATTGCTACATAGTCTGCTGTTCTGGTTTTGTGGTAGATACATCACTGTAGCTTTTATTCTATTTTAATTGATCCTAGTTTTATTTTAATTATAAAAATTTTTGAGTTGATAACTCTGTTTCCTAACATTTTAACATAGGCACCCACGAGTTTTTAAGTTAGGGGCTTGCATTTCAATGTGAGGAGTGTTATCTCAGACTCTGAGGGAAGGAGTAAAGTTCTGGGAATGGTAGCAGAATATGAGAGCAATTTTGTTTCCCTATCCTGAGAATTAGAGTATTTTCAGTTAGGAAAAATGTGTACGTATTACTTACTTAAAGCAAAGTGGAGTGATAGCCATGATCTAGTTTTTACAAGTGTATACTTTGCTTAGAATTTTACACTTCATAAAAACATTCAAATACCCTGTCTTACTTGAGAATTACAACAACCCTATGAAGTAGATTTGGCAAGATTATCATTATTCCTGTATATGGGATGTGAAGACTGAGGCTTAGATGCTCATTTGAAGAAAAGTAGTTACAGCCTTACCTCTTTAAGGTTGTAGATCATTGCTCTTTTAAATATATAATCATTTTGTTAGATGTATGATTTTTCCCAGGGTTAAACAAATGAATTTAGAAAAATAGTTTTATGTTTGAGATGGCATCCTTGATTTTATATTTTCTAAAATGTTATTGAAACTTGATTTTATAAATGCACACTATGGGAGATTATTAATCCTACTTTCATGACCTTGAACTCAACATTTCACACCAATTGAGTAATTTTGTCCTAGTTGATTTGCCATGAAACACTTTGGACTTTGATAAGAGGACCAAGCATTTGGTCATTTTGTTTTTAACTTTCAAAACTACTGTGGTGGATAATCACTTAGCAGTACATACATAAATGCAGTGCTGTGATTGTTAGTGATGGGAAAAGTCACAAGCAAATTTGATTGTCCTATAACAGAAGGTGAATGTATGTAACAATACATATTTGGAATAGGTTTTAAAAGGAGGCAAATAGTAGGAACTCAGTAAATACTGTTTAATGCACATATTTTTGATTAATGAATAAGCTAATTGATTTCCATGAGTTATGCTATTAGAAAAGATACATGCACGAGAACATTTTGATTATAGAATGACAAAGAATAAAAAGATTATACAAAAATAGGTAACCCCAAAATGAGAAATGTGTATACTTGTTCTCAGTAAAATTCATCCTGTTGCAGATTGAACTCTTGGTATAGAAATTTGGCAGTAATACTCAAATCAAGTAGATAGACTATCTTTTTGATGCTCTTGGAGTTTTTATTACTGTTTTTAAAAATTTCTGTTATGATTTGCCATATGTACTTTTCTGTCTCTCCTTCATTTGCTAAGTGCCAGTTGAGGGGTACAGACAGTACTGCTGCATGGTTTTAGAGGGAGGAGCCCCATTTACAAGGATATTTGTAGATGAAGTGAGATCATTTTCAAGTATAAATAGGACCTAACTAACTAAAAAGTATATGGAGGCATTCTAGACAAATGGAATAGCTTTAGAAAAGTATATAGGGGATGTTTAAAAGTAGGTAATTTTGATAAGGGCTAAGGGTTTGTGTTGGGCAAAAAATGGTAAAAAAAAAAAGTAATTTGATGTCAGATTACAGAAACTCTTGAATATCTATCTGGAAGAGATTTGAATGTTGTTTGTAGGCTTCTGCCCTTCGAATTGGGGTACATATTCTTGCTTATAGGGTATGCAAGTCTACATACAGGATAAATATAACACATCTTCCAGGAATATCACTTTTTAGAAGATTTGGGGAAGAAATAACTTTTTTTTTTTTTAAGATTTTACGTATTTATTTGACATAGAGAGACATAGCAAGAGAGAGAACACAAGCAGGGGGAGTGGGAGAGGGAGAAGCAGGCTTCCCGCCGAGCAGAGAGCCCAATGCAGGGCTCGATCCCAGAACCCTAGGATTATGACCTGAGCTGAAGTCAGACTCTTAATGACTGAGCCACCCAGGTGCCCCAGAAATAACTATTTTTATATGAAGATTTATAGAACAGAAAACAATTTACATGCAATTTTAAGATAAATTGTAAGATTTAAGGTAGAATCCTAGTAAGATCCTAAAAGAAGTATGGGCTTATATAAAGTCATTTCATCCTATAACTCTCGAATTGTAAAGATATATTTTCAGTATCCTCAAGCTGTTATACTCTTTTAATAGACACGTTTGAATGACACAGGTCAAAGTAGTATGTAGCCATTATAAATTTGTTTTATGAAAATTGAAGGAGATAGACTTAAACTTAGGAGACCAGGCAGGAGACTGTTCAGATAGTTTAAAATTCAAGTTAAAAGCAGGCCTTGATAGGGAAGAAAGCATATCATATTAACTGTCTTTTCAAAAGAGGATTGTATTCAGTTTAGTGGCTTATGATACAGGAGCAGTGGTTCACAACGTTAAGTAAAAAGGCTGAGATGTCTTCCACGTTTTAAGCTTGGATGACTGGAAGCGTGGTGGTGCCATTAATGAACATACAGAGGTAAGGGGGAGTGTGATGGGGTAGAAAGGAGGGAAGGACCAGCAGAGGTGGTAGGGCTTTGATGAATTTATTTGATAGGTTGAGTTTGAGGAGACTGTAGGATATCAAAAGGAGGAATGGGAGATAGGCAGTATAAGAAGGGGAACTGAGAGAAATCTGGGAATAACACATAAATTTGGGAACTTGACTCATGGAACATAGAGGAGTCCATGAGAGTAGATAGAATTTCTGAGGATAAGAGTGGAAGAGATTTTCAAAGATTGTGCATTGGCCCAAATATATCACATAGTAGGAGGGAATTGGGGTATAAAAATGAATTCAGGTTAGGGATAATCCTTAGAGAGTATAGGCATATTGTGGAAGAAAAATGAGGGTCACGTTTGCAAAAAAAGAGTATTGTTTATTAGTAAGTTGGCAGAGAGATCCAAGAGAATGTGGACTGAGGAAAGATCATTAGATTAGACTATTGTGAGTCAGTGGTATAATTAAAATACTTGGCAAGGAGTGAGGACAGAAGGACACAATTTGTGAATCATAAAAAAAATCCTTTCTGTACCAGAATTGTCTTAATTTGAGCATATTTTATATAGAAAAAACTCACTTAGTACTCCTGAAAGGAACAAAATAAGACATGTTGTGTAAGAAGTCTAAAAAATTGGAGGACAAATAAAGAAGCAATTGGTATATTAAAGAATGCATTATTTTGTATTTGAAAGCTTCCAGGTTTTTTTGGAAAAAAGTCATTATGGTACTTTGGCTCTAAAAAGTCAATTTTGACAGTTTGGCTATGGTTTTAAATGCTAAAGCTTAATCTTTTATAGTTTATTAGAGCAAAATAGTTATGTAGGATCCACATAGATCATATATATTTACACGTCATACATAAAAACATGATATACTGAATAATTTAAAATACATAATGCTGAATATTTTTTGACTAAGGTGAGTCACTATATAATGGAGTACCATATTCCTTAAAAACTAGATTTAATTCAAAGTTTTACTTCTATTTGGTAGTTTCTTTAAAAACCTTATTTAAAAAATACTGACAAGTGATATTATGATCAAAAGATTTGCATCTAGTAATCCTTGAGGATTAGAATTCAAATTTTTTACATTAGAAATAATGGAATCATTCTTCTATTACATGTCACTAAAAAACTACAAGAATTAAAATTTCTATATTTTAAGGGACTGAATCTTTACTGAATTTGAGAATGTATCTGTCAGACTATTTAAACATCAATAACTTGTTATGATTTTTACTTCTATGTGACAACCTACACATAAGTATTAGACTCATTCCATGCCCAGGGGGAATACATTATTAAACTTGAGGCTACAGATACATTCATTCTTGTGATATTCTGACAAGATCCCTTTAAAATTGTTTGCACATTGTTAAGGGTTAAAATATATAAAATGTATACAGTATATAGATAAGTTAACAAATATGTTAAGATATAGTGAAGCCTGATGTTGAGGTCAGTATGACCTAGTAATCATGATCTGCTGCATTTGTTTAGGACAGTTAACCCATTTTATTTATTTATTTATTTTACACTTAACCTTTTTTAACACAGTGTTTTATCCTGCTTCATTTGACTTCATAAATAAAGCATACCAAACATTTATTTCAGATTATTTGGTAGCAAAATGAAGCATCAGTTTTAAAATTAGTATTACAGATTTTCGTATATACTCTGAACTGACCGAATTTTAATCTTGAAATTAATACTACAGCATTCAGGAACTATTATCAGTTTTTTATGTTTATCCAAGTGCAGAATTTTAGCAAGAAAATTAATTTTTTAAACTGAACAAGTTTAAACTGAGCAATTAGCTTACATAATAACTCTTTAAAAGTCCTCGCAAATTTTTTATTTAAAAAATGACTTAAAAATTCACCTGTTGGGTAAAATTTAGATTGTGACTATATAAAATTGATTTCCACACCACAAAATATATGAATAAATGATATAAGAATTTTGATTGGGAAAGATAAATGGTATTTGAGGTGATTTGACAATATGTTCACTTTTAAGTTGATAGTGACTTTAAAGAAGAATCTATTTCTGAAGCTTTCTGTTAGGGATTTAATACCAGATTATTAAACCACAGTAACTTCAGATGAGTTTAATGTTTAGTTTGTTGGCTTTTTAATTTGTTTCAGTTCATTCAGAGCTTCCTGAATCTGTTGGATGGATCAACATTTTAGTTGATTTGACAGAGTATAACCTTCCATTTTGAGACTTCCAACATAGTCCTCTTCTCCTCTCTGGCTTAGTTTTTGCTCTTGGCTTGTTATATTTTCCATTTAGGTTGTTTTCTCCACAAACATCGTGCCACCACCAGCCTCCTAAAGGAGATAGATAAGGCATTTCATGAATACAAACTCACGTAGTTACTGTTACTACATTTTCCCATGAGTATATCTTCACTTCTTACAGATATGACAGTACTGTATGCATAATGCATGTATCCCACTTTTAAATAATCTGTATGTCTTGTGAATCTCACCCAAAATAAAACACCTGAGAAAGGTTATAGGTAAAATATCTAGTTGAACTAGAGTCAAATTAATAGTTATGTTAAGAGATTTTTACCTATACAGAAAATGTTTATTTGGGATTCAGTTTTAAAAGAGTTGACATTATAGATGTTAGCTAATACTTTGGGAAGATATATTGTAGATAATGAAAATGGAATATTAATATTAGGAAAATTATACCTGAATAACTTTCTGGACAGTTGACATGTCCTTTTGCCATGTGATCCCAAGTAGAAAACACCAAATCTTTGTGTTCCGGGAGTGCACTGGGGACATTGCCACTAATTTCAACTAGGTGTAACGTATAGTTGGTTTCATGATTTCCCAAGTTAAAGGAATATTCGATATAATGCTTGTTGTCGTTCCAGTCTTCTAGTTCAATTCGTAAAATGTAATTAGATTGCTTTACTATGGAGTATATCTTCTCTAGACCCAACCAAAATTCTCCTGAAAAGAAAGTAAAATCTGTGGGTTATTAACTGTGGATTGGGTACCAGCAGTTTTTTTATGTTTTTTGTGGGTTTTTTTGGTAGTGGTTTTTTATTGATATAAGTCAGTGAGTTGTTTTAGCCTTGAGTCCCTTGGTTATTTTAGAGTCTCTTAAAATACTTTTTTTGAAAACAATTTTATTGAAGATTGTGAAATGTACGAAAAATGTTAAAAACATTAATAAGCCTGCCTAAAGTATGATTATTGGTTTTTTTTTTTTTTTTTTTTTT
>CM053606.1:43208040-43224327 GCA_028646535.1 Procyon lotor | reverse complement strand
TTTGACAGCGAGAAACACAGCCAGAGAGGGAACACAAGCAGAGGGAATGGTAGCGGGAGAAGCAGGCTTCCCGCAGAGCAGGGAGCCCGATGCGGGGCTCGATCCCAGGACTCTGGGATCTGACCTGGGCCGAAGGCAGACACTTAACGACTGAGCCACCCAGGCGCCCCGATTATTGTTTTTAAAATGAATTTTATGAGACAGTTCATGGGTGAAACATATTAGGCAATTATAGATATTTTAGATGTGGTCATTGGTAAAATATTATCTCATTTCTAGGTCCTTGGGTGTACTGGCTTTACTATCAGGAATTTGTTAATACCCATATACTATCGAAAGTTTTGTTAGGTATTTCTACTATTATATCCAGTATTACTTGGATGATAATAGTGTCATTTTCTTCAAATATAGTCTTGGCCTTTGATATTTGCTTGATACATGTTTTCTTTGTAGGAAAATAAGGGAATTCAATATTTTAGACATTTTGAGTTAAAAACATAATTCTTTATAACTTCTCTCTTTAATTTTAAAAAGTATTTTTATTTGGAATTAAAAACAACATAAATACAAAGATTTCTTTTTAATTATCACAATCTTTTCTATTAAAATGTTTAAGGAAAAAAGTCAAATTTTTATTGCTGTTGAGTTAGAGAATAGTTTTAGGGATTTCAAGTACAAATGGCTTATTTTCTTATAGAAATAAATGAGTATTCTGGACTTAACACTCTAAGTTACACTAACTCTTAGAAGATTTTAATCTACAAAACATATCACTGAATATACCTTTTAGTAAGGGAATTAACTAGTAGTTTGAATATAAAATTTTTTAAATGATCAAATAGATTGAGGGTTTCATAAAAAATCTGATAATAATGGATGTTTTCCAGTTTATAAATGAGTACTTATATTTGTGAATTTTTATAATGTGCCTTTTGTATTTTAGACCTCTTTTACTTTTGTTTTGCTTATTTTATTTCATCTTATTTATTTTGCAGTCAAAATACAGTAATTGCACTGAGTTAACTCATTTATTTTAAATCACATTTTCTATAGTATATATTTATATTTAAGCAATTGAGATTTAAACATTTAGTACTGTATATCTGACAGTTTATTTGTTCCTTCCACCTTCCAAATAATTTGTACTGAAAATGTTAAAAAAGAAAGTAGAGTGACTAGTCATAAGGATGGTTTTCTTGATAGCTCATTCATAGCATTTACTGCTTATCAGAGCACACAGCAATTTATCATAATTGTCTTTAATAATATAATTATGACAGAAGCCATCAAATTGTGATACGAATACTTAAGAACAGACATGAAATTGTGATAAGTATAATTCAAATAAATGCTTGTAATAAGTGTAAATTACTAACAGATATGTAATTATTAGTTAATAAATTCTAAGAAGGCTGGGCCTATTCCTCATTCATTATTGCATTCCTAATGCCCAATCCAAAATAGATTCCCAGTAAATATTTTTAAATTAACAAGTGAATGAATGAATGAAGTCACCTTACCATTAAGTCTCCCAAAACCATATCTGTAGTTTTCCCAAGTTTCATTGAAGTTTTGTGATCCATCTGTTCGGTGTTGAATTAATGTCCATGACCTATCTGAATATAATGAATAAAATCGTGTATTTTGTAAGTAAATTGATGCTGACAGATGTAACAAAATACTGTTTTCTTTCTTTTTTTAAAAAAGGTTTCATTTAAAAAAAAGGTTTCATTTATTTATTTGGGAGGGGGAGAGAGAGCACAGCGGGGGATAGGTCAGATGGAGAGAGAGAGAGAGAGAGAGAGAGAGAGAGAGAGAG
This sequence comes from Procyon lotor, assembly GCA_028646535.1. Classification (NCBI taxonomy): domain Eukaryota; kingdom Metazoa; phylum Chordata; class Mammalia; order Carnivora; family Procyonidae; genus Procyon; species Procyon lotor. The sequence continues at coordinate 43,222,508 of CM053606.1, read as the reverse complement.
AAGCAGGCTCCTTGCTGAACAGGGAGCCCAACATGAAGCTTGATCCCAGGACTCTGGGATCATGACCTGAGTCAAAGGCAGATGCTTAACCAACTGAACCACAGGTACCCCCAAAAACTGTTTTCTTGTTTTGATTTGATTTGATTTTAAAGATTTTATTTACTTATTTATTTGAGAGAGAGCAACAGAGAGTGACAGAGATAGCATAGGCAGGGAGGAGAGGGAGAAGCAGACTCCCTGCTAAGCAGGGAGCTGGCATGGGGCTCTATCCCTGGACCCCGGGAGCATGACCCGAGCCAAAGGCAGCCGCTTAACTGACTCAGGCACCCAGGTGCTCCCTGTTTTGATTTTAATTGGTGGCTATGTAATGTAGTCATTAATATCATTATGGTAATATCATTTTATTATTTATTATGGTCCCAAGAAGTTACATAAAGGGCAACTAATGAATGTCTTTTTTTAAAAAGATTTTATTTATTTATTTGTCAGAGAAAGAGAGAGCACAAGCAGACACAGTAGCAAGCAGAGGCAGAGAGAGAAGCAAGCTCCCCGCCGAGCAAGGAGCCCGATGCGGAACTCGATCCCAGGACCCTGGGATCATGACCCGAGCCGAAGGCAGTGGCTCAACTGACTGAGCCACCCAGGCATCCCCTAATGAATCTATCTTAATAAGCTTATTAACAATACTAATTTCAGATTACTTTCTGGAAAAAGATGGAGAATATTGAATAAGTGTATTAGTAAATACAAAAATAAACAGGGCAAATATAAATAGTAGAGCTGTGCAACTGCTTATATTACTTGTATTTCATTTACATATATTCAGAACAAAGAGAATAAGATTATTCTTATTAATAGGTAGTGAATAACCTCTAATTACAGTCCATTTTCTCTTCAGGCTGTTTTTACCTGATTTAACATCACAGTAGACATTAAAAACTTGAGAGTTGCTGGGTCTGATGGAATAGATGCCACTTGTTTGTTCCCCTCTGTTATAAATGGTGGTACAATTAGCAGGAATGTCTAGAATCAAGAAAGTGTTATTACATAAGATATAGTAGTAGGAATGGTTTCTTTAAAGCTTGAGCTTTTTACTTGACATTTTATGGAATTGTGGTGACTGTAGCCCTTAGCCTTTTTCAGGTAATGTATTACCAAGAAAGTACTTTATACTGAAACTGATTTATTAGGTGGCATGTTATGCAAATAATATTAAAATAGTTATTATTGAAATGATTCCTTTTTAGGAAAAGTGACAAAATGAGAATTTAGACACATATTTTTGCTAGATATAGGAAGAATATAAATATAATGCCACATATGAGACATTATTATAGGGTTTGGTGTTTATAGCACTTAATCAACAGGTGTATGTGGAAAGAGTGAACATGAAGGAAACTTAAAGAGACCTTGTGTGTGTGTGTGTGTATGTGTGTGTGTGTGTGTGTGAATTGCATAAAAGTGAATGTATTTTGAAAGTATTACCATTTTGTTAACATTCGGTTGGGACTGGAGACTTTGTTCTTTCATCTTTGTGGGGTTTTTTTTGTGCGTGCATGTGTTTTTTTTTTTAAATGAAAATTTTCAACAGGAAAGTAGAAACATTAGAGAACTTCATAGTCTTTCCATCTATATTCAGTAATTGTTAATCTTTTGTCATTTTTAAAAAATCTTTTGCCATTTTTGCTTCATAAATATACATGTATACAAATATGTATTTTGCCATGCTATTTGAAAGTCATTTGCAGACATCAGTACCCTTAACCCCTTGAATATTTCAGCTTGTATCCTTTAAACAGGAGATTATTTTCATAAATAACTATAATACCGTTATTACATCTAAGAAAATTGAAAATAATGTCATATTATCTAATATAAAGTCTACATCTATATTTTCCTGATAGTCTTAAGAATGTGTTTTGTAGGATTAAAAAAAAAAAAACAAAACCTGCAAGGATCCAGTTTAGGTTGACACATCATATTGGGTGGATTTGTCTCTTTACTCTCTTTTAGTTTAAGAAGAGGCCCTGAGAATAACAATTTTTGATGGGAATGTCTAAGATAGGAGAAAAATTTGATGGTAGTATACCCTCAGGAAAGAAACACAACAAATTAACTTACCATCATGTTCTACATTTTGTGTTTCATTCAAGTGAAGAAAGAGGGTAGTTCTTGGTGCTCTTGGTTTAGAAGAAAGAGAATTTTCTGTGGATTCTTGAATACCAGTTCTTCTTAGCTGATGAAAGAATGTAAGTCTTTTGAAAATGGTACTGAGTATATAGCTAGGGGAATCTGAGGGAGGATAACTAAAACATATATGTTATCTGAAATGGAGATAAGTGTAAAGGAAAAAAGAAGAAGAATGAAGGAGGTAACAGGTTTTAAGGATGGGTTTGGGAATTGTAATTTTTGATTAAGTGACTTAGTAAGACTTCACTGAGAATTTTATACTTGACAAAGACCTAAAGGAAATGAGAGTGGGCCATGCAGATCCCAGGGAGAAGAGCATTCTTCCCCTGGATGATAGAGGGAACAAGGGCAAAGGCCCTGAGACAGCAGCGTGTTTGATGTGTTTGAGTAACTGGAAAGAGTTACCCCAGAATGACTAGAGAAGTGGAGATGAAGTCATCTGGGGTCTTATGGGCCACTGGAAGTGAGCTGGGAAGCCATTGTGTGGTTTTGAACCGAGAGAAATGAGATCTAATTTTGACTTTTTTTTTAAAGTTTTTTTTAAAAAAGATTTTATTGATTTATTTGAGAGAGAGAGAAAGAGAGAGCATAGGCAGGGGGAGGGGCCCAGGGAGCCCGACCCTGAGATTACAACCTTAACCAAAGTCAGATGCTTAACCCACTGAGCTAATTTTGACTAATTTGACTTTTGAGATCATATTGAAGATATCATATTGAATCATATCATATTGAAGATATACTTTACATGAATTAATTCTTTTTTTTTTCTTATGACACTCCTATAAGATAGGTTCTGTTATTTGCCCAATAGAAGAAGTGAGGAAACTGAGAGAGAGCAGAAAGGTTAAGTAATTTATTCAAGGTCACACAAAAGTTTTAGAGCCAAAATTCAAACCCAATTAGTTTCTTAGCTTCAGAGTCTACAGTCTTAACAGTCATGCTGATGTGATCTATTTATTCATTATCCAATTATAAGTTTTAAAAATAAATTTAAGGTCTGATGTTTTCATAAACCTAGATTTCATGTAAAAGACTGGACATACCATTAAAATACTGACTTACCTGGTTTTCTATTTCTTTTATTTGACTATGCTGTTGGTTTAATTGTCTATATTGTTCCTCCACCGTCTGTAGAAGGTCTCTGATGCTATTATCTTGCTGTTCTACAAAAGTCTGGACATAGATTGTAGGGTGGTTAGAAGTTTCTGTCTTTCTTACTTCTTTTTTCTTTCTTTTTTGTTAAATTAGATTTTTAAATTTTTTATACTATTATAATCTAAATTTTTAAAACTAATAGTGAATTAGGTAACTGAATATTGGCAACCTTTTTCTTTTATGCTTCTTTCAAATCCTTTTGTTTTTATGTTTTAAAATGTACCATATCTAAAACCTAATTTCCTGAACTTCAAAGTACTTCAGTTAAATAGAAAAAAAAAACCAGTATTTTAATAGGAATTAATCTTTTACCGTTTACTTATTACATTTATCCATTTTATTTTTATTTTTTTACTTTTATTCATTTTGTTTTTAAAAAAAATTTTTATTATTATCTTTTATTAACATATAATGTATTATTTGCCCCAGGGTACATGTCTGTGAATCATCAGGCTTACACATTTCACAGCACTTAACCATAGCACATACCCTCCCCAGTGTCCACAACCCAGCCACCCTATACTTTTATTCATTTTAAACATGGGAGGATAGTTTCCACTTATATTCCTTAAACTTTTTACTTCCCTCCAGTAATTTGCAACACTGTAATAATTCAGTGTTCTAAATTTTGTTAATTAGTTTGTAATTTTTATCTAAATTGTGAAGTTTAGTTTTTTTATATATGATGTTAGAGAATCATAAAAACCAAGCTGAAATTATAATGGAAAATTTTATTTCCTAGAAGCTTTTTCCCTTGAGAAAAATACAGTATTTCAATTATTCAACAAAGTAGCATGTTTTAAAATATTTTTTAAAAAGATCCACATTGAAAACATAATCATGAACCTTCTTTGATTTCTACTTACTTTAAGTGAAGTTACTTCTGGGTGTTCCTGAATTTCAGGTTGATTTTTAATTAAACTGGTTAATTGCTTCTCCAAATATCTCACTTTTTGTTGAAGTAGAATTTTTTCTTCTAGGAGGATTTCAAGTTTTGAGTTGAGTGCAAGTGACATATTCTTCACTTCTTCATTCTTGACTTGCAGTTTGGATGTAGTTCTTCTAAGTTCCTTTTCTTCTTCTTTGATTTCATTGGTTTGCAGTGATAGGTCATAAAAAGACTGATCAAATATGTTGAGTTTTTGAAATATATCATTAATTTGGCCTTTAGTTTTATGGACAAAGTCTTTGAGACCATGTCCTAACTGAAGGAGGCCATTGGCTAAAATTTTTACATCATCTAACATAGCAAATCTTGATTTTGGCTCTGGAGACGTAGAATCATATGATGAATAGTCCCGGTCAATTTTGGAAGAAATAACTAGAGGAATGATAAAAAGAAAGAGCTTAATTGTGTGCATTTTTATCCTAATTATTCACCTAATTTTCTCCCGTAAGCCCATCTAGACTTCTAAACTCTATATATACCACTATTTGCCACATGAACAGTAAGGTTGGCAAGCGAGTATAGTTAATCATTACACTGTGTAAACTTGTACAGATGTAACCTTCTACATTGAGTTAGATCAATAGTAAATGAAATCAAAGAAATGAGCAATTAACTTACTAGGTCATTTTACGTTGTTAATGTATTTAATTTTGCAATATTATAAACTCCAGTTTCAGGGTTGAGAGAGCTACCTGTTTTTAAAAGCTTATTTTAATTTCTCATGATTTTTAAAAGAGATTTACAATTAAACAAACTCTTTTGATTGGTACATTCATATTATCATAATTCATAATATGAATTAATATTAACCTTAATTCATATTAAGGTTAAGGAAAGTTAATGAATTAAGTATGCATTTCCCAAATTGTATTTTAGTTATTTGGAAACAGCAACCTGTTCCCAGAAATGGTTTCTCTGTGAAGCCTTCCACCACTTCTTCAAGTGGCATTAATGGCCCTCAATGGTGCATTCCCATGATACTCTGTATAAGCTAATATATGATTATATATTCCTTATTATTTGTCACTGTACTTGTTAGTATGTGTTTTTGCTTCAGACGATCTTGCCTAAACATATTTATTATTACAAAATCTCGTACAACACATTTTAACTCCCTTTCTCTATTATATACAGTCTGTGTTTATGTCCTAACCTCTTTTCCATTTGCCCACTGAAAGACCAATCGATTAGGTGATCTTCAGAGGTCAAACCAGAATTTTATGCTTTCAATGTCTGAAACAGTTTACCTGTTATAAGTTTTCCTGAATTTTGTGACCTTGGTAACAATTTGGTAATGTAAATTTAACAAAACCAACAGATTAATAGTATGTTCAAAATAAATGTTCTCCTGTGCTTCTAACTTAGTGTTAAAAGGAAAATACTAAATATTTCAGTTAAATTGTAACTGATTATCCTTTTTTTTTAAGAGAGAGAGGTGCATGCGCATGCACAAGTGAGATGGGGAGGGGGAGAAGGAGAGGGAGAGAGAGGATCTTAAGCAGGCTCCACACCCAGTGCAGAGCCGCACACAAGGCTGGATCTCACAACCCTGAGATCATGACTGGAGTGGAAATCCGGAGTGACGCTTAATTGACTGAGCCACCCAGGTGCCCCTTATTATCCTTCTTGAGTGCCCACTGAGAAATTTTTTAGAAAATAATAAGTCCTTTAAAATGCCTTATCTTGATTAATTAATATAGTAAAATTGTTAAAAGTGTGTGGGTTCTAGAATCAGACTGTCATCTATGTCCAACAGCTACCTCTAGCTGTCTGGCCTTAGACAAGATACTTAACCTCTGCATACCTCAGTCTTCTCATCTGTAAGAGGGGGGGATAGTACATACTTAATAGGGTTATGAGAATTAAAAGAAATGGTTTGTGTAAATCACTTAGAACAGTGTCTGGCAAATAGAACATACTCAAATGTTAGTAATTATATCACATGTAAACAACCTTTGAACCTATGTGTGTGTAATCAAGCCTATCTGAAAAAAAAACTTTAAAGTTAATAGCTTTTTTGCAAAGTGAAAAGCTTTAACATAATGAATTTTAGTTTAGATTATAAATTGTCAAGCAAAACTTTTTAAAATGAACCATTTCCAAATTTCTGTGCTTGAAAATGCCTCCTCCTGGTATACAGTAGAGACCCTTTCCTTTGATGATTTAAGAGTAAGGGCTTTTGGATGTAATAGCTACGGTCAGGTAGTATACCATAGTGGTTTAGAGTATGATTCTGGAGAGAGGCAGGCTGACTTGAAATCCTGGCTGTTCTGGCTGTCAAATTATTTAGCTTTTCCATACCTCCATTTTCATGTCTGTCAAGTGAAGGTCGTACCTACTTATAGGATTATATGAAGTTTAAGAATTAAACTTTTTAAAGCACAGAACACTATCTGGTATAAAGTAAATACTCATTATTTATTAGTTACTCATTGGTAATTAGAACCAATCAATGCATTTATGCCTATACTGTAATATTTTATTGGTGAATATTATCTAATCTCATGTTAAGATGACATGAATTGAGAAATTTTGCTAAAATTTAGGTTTTCTGTATTTTGGTCTCTTGAATCTTGGTAGATACAAGGAATTATGTCTTGTTTAGCCTGTGTATGCCTTTTTAAAAGTGTTTAATACAGAACCATATAAATATTTCTCTTTGTAAGAGAAATAATCCAAGTAAATAAAAATATATAAATACTTCCTCTAATGAAGAAAAGTAAAAAAACTTAATTTTCATCTTATCCTCACTACTGTCAAATGTTACAGAATTATAAAAATGTATGTGGAACTAGTGAAGAAACTTGGATTTTCTCCTTTTTTAAAAGAAGAAGTTAGTGTTATGATCATTGGTCATGAAGGGCATGTTTCGAAACTTCTCTTAACTAAACTGTCTGCTTTTCTGGCTTAAAACTGTCAACACTGATGTTTCATCCACCTTCTAGTTGGTGGGAAATTAAGATGGGCCACCTTCTCTCTGTTGCACTATAAGCTGTTTATGGGCAAGATCTACATCTATTTTTAATTTGTGTCCCTTACGGTACTTTATTTAGTATGCCTTACATGTTTGAGAAACAGTATAAATATATTGAATGAAAAAGAGAATGAAAAAGTCCTAACATGCGAGTGTTCCAGGTACAAAATTCGCATATACTCAACCTGTTTTGATATAAGAGGTTCTTTCTAGAGAAAGGAATTTGAAAAGTTTTTTGAACTTGCCCCTTCCAGTCGTGAAAGTAACTGGACACTAATACCAAGACGGGCTATGTGAAGGAATTTCCTTCCATTTTGGTTACTGTACTAGAATATTAACACTTTCTGCACAATTTATATAATTTCTTACATGTGACATTAGCAGATTAAAGGCAGTGGTCACATATTCTTGGTTTATAGCATATCATCACTGGGTAGAAATATCTGGATAATTTTTTTCTTTTATTAGTGTGACATGTTACTGAATATACTTAAAGTAAATAAATTGCCTATTCATGAGCAGTAGAAGAGTACTAACATGGGGAGTGTAATGAAAATAGTAATTTTATAAGTGATTTTACATCTGCCTTTTAATGCCTCCTGTCTGAGTACACATTGTCAAAAGCAGAAGCTAAGCTTTGCTTGAACTTTGCCTATTTAAATAGAACCCTAATCAAATATAACCAGTGATGTTATGAAAGTTTAAAAATTTTTATGCCAAAGAAAATAAGAAACTAAAAGTTGGGCCCTAATCTAAGGATTTCTAGTTTCTAAGAACTAATATACAAAACTTTTTTGCTACATAGAATTTTAGGACATTTAGAAGTCTCATTTAAGTTAAGCAAAGCAAAGTCCTTTGTCCTCCCCCAGGTTGTGCAATCATCTGGAGATGTGACTTCCAAATAAAACACAAGGCATTGGGATCTTTTGAATGTAGTATCCCTTTTAATTTCTTCCTTTTAAAAATGTGATCATTTGTTTTTGATTTAATGTTTGGTAGAAAGATTCTGAAAGTAACTTCATAAGAGAAACCCATTTAAAAGTAGAAATATTGGGGCGCCTGGGTGGCTCAGTCGTTAAGCGGCTGCCTTCGGCTCAGGTCATGATCCCAGGGTCCTAGGATTGAGCCCCACATCGGGCTACTTGCTTGGCAGGAAGCCTGCTTCTCCCTCTACCATTCCCTCTGCTTGTGTTCCCTCTCTCGCTGTGTTTCTCTCTGTCAAATAAATAAAATCTTTAAAAAAAATAAAATAAAAGTAGAAATATTTATATTAACTAAAGTGAAGAATAATGGCAGATACATACATTGGCTTCCCTATCCTCTTTTTGAACAGGCATTATCGAATGGAAATATAATGTGAGCTGTATGTGTGAAAAAAAAGTTAACAAGTGAAAATCATTTTAATAGTACATTTTATTTAATCCAGGATATCAAAAATTATTTCAATAAGTGATCAATATAAAAGCATTAATAAATGTATTTTATATTCTTTTTTCATACTAAATCTTCCAAATCTGGTGTGTTTTTATACTTTGAGCACATCTCCGTTAGAATAGGCACACATCAAGTCCTTAGTAGTCTCATTAGACTATTACTGGACAGTGCAGATCCAGAAGATCACTGACCTTTGAAGAAATTATTTCATGTACCTTACTTTTTTCCCCATGTTCACTATTAATAAATATTAATTATTTATGCTCAAAGTATTTATTGTGGAAACCCGGATATTTCTGAAACTTGTAAAAAAATAAAAATCCTAGGAGCACCTGGGTGGCTGAGTTGGCGAAGTTACTCACTGTTGATTTTAGCTGGGGTTATGATCTCAGGGTTGTGGGATCTGGCCCCACAGGGAGCCCCATGTAGGGCTCTGCGCTCATTGGGGAGTCTGCTTGAGATTCTTTCTCTGCCCCTTACCCCACTCACTCTCATACTCTCTTTCTCTGAATAAAGAAACAAAATCTTAAAAAAAAAAAAAATCCCGACTCTCCACTATTAACATTTTGTGGTCTCTCAAACTGTTCCTTGGATGAATAGCTGCCCGTGATTTCTCATGTCAGATTATCCCTCAGAAGCATAGTGCCAGTTTACATCTCTGCCAAGAGTAATGAGGGTTCCTCTTTTCCCATGAATTTTTACCAACGTTTTGAATGAGAAAAACAAAAAATATCAAAAAATCTTTTTTAAAAGGATTTATTTATTATATTTTATTTTAATTTTTATATTTTATTTATATATTTATATTTGTATAAATATATGAGTTTATATTTATATATTTATCATTTATATTTTATTGTAATTTTATTTATTATTATATAATTGTTTATTAATTATTTATCTATCTATTTATTTAAGAGAGAGTGCATGCCCATGTGCAGGGGGAGTTGGGGGGCATGGGCCGAGGGGGAGAGAGAGAATCTCAAGCAGACTCCCTGCTGAGCATGGGACTTGACCCCATAACCTAGAGATCATGACCTGAACCAAAATCAAGAGCCCAATGCTTAACCAACTGAGCCACCCAAGTGCCCTCTAAATATCAATAAATCTAATAGGCAAATACATCTAGTTTATTTTCCTGGCCATCTATTTTGCTCTCTTCATGAATTACCTAGGTATTATATAAGTCCCCTCGGTCCAAACTCCTCCCCCCTTTTGTTTGTTTCTTTTTGACTAATTGTGGGAATTATTTACATATTATGGATACTAACTCTTTATCCTGTGTGTAACAAATAGTGTTTTTCCAATTTGTCATTTGTCTTCCACCTATGTTTATGGTATCGCCTGCTCTGCAGAAGCTTTAAAATTTGTCTTTTATAATTTTTGTGGCTCATGCTCAGAAACGCCTTTTTCACATATAAAATATGGTGTCTTTAAAGCTTTCCTAGTACTTTTATGGCTTTATTTTTATTATTTAAACCTTCAATTAATCTGGAACTTATTTTGAGGAGGGGGTGAAATATGAATTCATCTTTTGTCCCTAAATGGCTAAGTGCTATCTATCTCAACACCTCATCAGTCTACCTTCTCACTGCCGATTTGTAGTTCTTCTGAAGTGTAATAAATGCAAGGTAAAGACTAGGTTTATATGGGAGTTTATTAGTGGAGTTAGTAGTCAAATGGAAAAGAATCTGGATTCGGTTTTATGCTTTTTACCTTCAGAAACAAATTGAATTTAAAATGGTTTTATGTTGGAAATCAAGCATAGCCTATAGATAATGTTTAATTAATTTCCATGTGACCTGGAATCCAAACTCTCAGAAGTATTAAGTAACTAAATATTGGTGTGCATTCTTGTATTATTCATTCATTCATGCATGTGTTCATTCAGTATGAGGCATTGTTTTAGGCGTTGGTAATATTGCAGTTATTGAGATAGATAAAGTCCTTGCCCTCCTGGAATTTGGGTACTATCTATCTACCTACCTACCTACTGACCTACCTACCTATAAAGGAGATATATAAACAAGAAATAATATAAATGAACAAGATAATTTTGGATTGTTTTAAGCAAATTGTTTTAAGAGTTGTGAATGAAATAACAAAGGGATTATGATGGTGGGTGGAGATTAAGGTTAGATTTTCTGAGACTTGAAAGATGTGAAGGGTCCAATCGTGTCCATGTCCACAAAACTTAGATGGTAGTAATGACAATGTAGAGGTTTTGAGGTGTGGGGGACAGCATAGTATGTTTTGCTTTTCTCTGTGTTCTGCACATCTATCCTATGTACAGTTTTTAATTGAAATGTATGGGCAGATTCTTTAGCCTCAGTTCCTCTTGTGGGCTACAGTGACATTCTATCATAGCACTCACCATACTACATTACAATTATTTGCTTGTCCAGTTCTCCCTCCAGGCCAGTGAAGTCAAGAACTTTGTCATTTATCTCTATGTTCTTAGTATCTAGCACACTGCATATTAAGCATATGTTTGTTACAGTGAGGAATCACACACATAATTAAGGGCAGTCTGTTATGTGCTTTGGATCCTGTTCTCTCCTACTATGTCAGGAATCTTTACTTTCTTGTTCTAATGTATGTAAACTGTCTCAGCTGGATTCTTTTCATTATCATTTAATCAAACTCAAACCTGTCCAATTTTAAAAAGCTTACAAAATCTCTGTATTCTATCTCCAACTGTTGCATAATTTTTCTCTTCTTTTCAGCTATACTTTTCAGAATTTCATTTTTTTCATTTTCTTAACAACTTCCTGTTCTTGAAACCTACTTTTATGTGTTTTCATTTCTTACTTCCAGTTTTAGTGTATGTGCTGCCGAAGCGAGCACTCATTTCTTACTTCATTTGCCCTCTGGATAGTGTTTGACATTCAACTGTATGTTTGTTTGTTTGTTTGTTTGTTTGTTTTTAAGTAGACTCCATGCCAGGTGTGGAGTCCAACATGGAGCTTGAACTCACCACCCTGAGATGAAGACTTGAGCTCAGATAAAGAGTCTGACCTTGGGGGGGCGCCTGGGTGGCTCAATGGGTTAAAGCCTCTGCCTTCGGCTCAGGTCGTGATCTCAGGGTCCTGGAATTGAACCCCACTTTGGGCTCTCTGCTCGGCGGGGAGCCTGCTTCCTCTTCTCTCTCTGCCTGCCTCTCTGCCTACTTCTAATCTCTCTCTCTCTCTCTCTCTCTCTGTCAAATACATAAATAAAAATCTTAAAAAAAAAAAAAAGAGTCTCACCTTGGGCACCTGGGTGGCTCAGTTGGTTAAGCGACTGCCTTCAGCTCAGGTTATGATCCCTAAGTCCCAGGATCGAGTCCTACATCAGGCTCCCGGCTCCATGGGGAGACTTCTTTTCCCTCTGACCTTCACCCCTCTCATGCTGTCTCTTGCTCTCTCTCTCTCAAATAAATAAAGAAATCTTCTAAAAAAAATCTAAACCTTTAAAAAAAAAAAGTCTAAGCCTTTAAAAAAACAAGAGTCCAAGCTTAACCAACTAAGCCCTCCAGGCACCCCTTAACTATTTAATTCTTCTTATATTGTTTTTTCTTGGCCTCCATGTCACTTACTCTTCATGGTTTTCTACTTCTCTGTATGTTCCTTCTCAGTCTTCTTTGCAGTCTCATCCTCTGCTGGATGGCTACAGTATCGTGGAGTTCCTTAAGACTCCATTCTTGGAATAGCACATATGAATAATTACGTGAGATTCTAATTCTCCAATAGTTTATATCCTTCATAATGATTCTCAGCATAGGAAAAATGATAGGTAGATGCAAGATAGAAAGGATTAAATAAAAACCTTGGAGACTTGAATTGGAATTTGAAATAACAGTATGTACTCAGAATGCATGTTAAAAGCATTTTCCCTTTGGGACTCCTGGGTGGTGCAGTTTATTTAAGCATCCATCTGTCTCTTGATTTTGGCTCAGGTCTTGGTCTCAGGGTCATGAGATTGAGCCCTGCATTGGGCTCCATGCTCAGCACAGAGTTGGCTTAAGACTCTCTCTGCCTCTTCCCTTATCAGATAAATAAATAAATAAATCTTAAAAACAAAAACGAAAACATTTTCCCTCACTCCTTCTCCTTAAATGGCCTAGGAACAGTGACTAATGAGTGCCCAGATTGTAGCTTAGGAAAAACATTTCTCATTCAGAGAACCGAAGCTCCTTGGAGAAATGGCTGATTCTGGGTCCTAGGAGAAACTATATAAGAAGAGCTTGGAACATCTTGCTATTTGGCAGATAGCAAGAAGTCATCAAAGAGTATTATGACTGAATGTGAAGATTTATGAGCCAGGTTGAATTGGCCTTTTCATTTGCTAAAGATGGGACAATTTGAACATCAGTAAAGATAATAACTGCAGTGTATTGAAACCCATTAATGTGTTTGGTCCATGAGTTTTTAAGTGATGCTAAAAAAAAAGGAACTAGTTTCTCTTAGAAGATTTTAGTGCACCAACTGCTTATTTTGAATAATGGAAAAGAAAGCATTTATTCCTGTCTCTCATATAATGGCTCACTGGCTAAGCAAATAATAGATGAGGAAAAGTACTCTTCATAGAGATAATCCAGCTATTAAATAAAGAAGGATTGATGGAATTATTACCTTTTGGCAACCCTTAATGGAGCTAATAGATTTGAGCATTGGTCACCATCTCCTAACTGCACAAAAAGAGGAACAACCAGACATTTCCTCCTGATAGAAGGACACGGTACCATTTATGAAATGATCTTGCCAAAAAACCCTCAAATCTAAATATGACCAAAACTCTAGCTCCAACTCTCAGTTTATAGAAAACATAGAGGAATGTGTTAAATGTCACTACAGGGATGCAATCAATAAATTCTAGCCTCTGGAAAAATGATACAAAAATAGCCCCATTTCTTCAAAAATTTATTGTAAAGGGAAAAAAAATTGTAAAGGTAGAAGATGAAAAGATTTCCTCACAGTCAACCTAGTATGTCTTCTTTCCATAGCTTTTACATACCTCTCTCACAACACAACATTATTGTGAAGTGGTCTGTTTATGGGCATTTCTGTCACATTAGACTCTATGTTCCTCAAGACCAAGGACTGGCCTCTTAATCTTCCTTCATTTCCTTTGCATGTAACATGGTACCTGATGTGTGGTGTGCAGAATCAATAAATATTTCTTGCACAAATTTTATTTGATGACTTCAGTGGTTAGTTAGTCATAGCCTTCTATGCTGCTTAGTCTTTTGATTAGGAAACTGAGGAGTCATAACATTTCCATATTTGCCATTTTCATTTTTGACTGTTTGGACTACAACGGACTCTTCTCCATGTCTTTAGTGACTTTTAGATTGTACTTTTAGATTGTGCTTATTGTTATACATATTTATCCTCCCCCATAGAAATTTTACTGTATTGTTTTATCTAATTATAAAAATATTCAAACAAAATAGAAAAGTATAAAAAAGGAACTAGAGCCTTGACTGTTAACCAAGAATATCCTTTTACCCCTTTCTTTCTTTTTTTTTGTTTTTAAAGATTTTATTTATTTATATTACAGAGAGAGACACAGTGAGAGAGGGAACACAAGCAGGGAGAGTTGGAGAGGGAGAAGCAGGCTTCCGGCTGAGCGGGGAGCCCGATGTGTTGCTCGATCCCAGGAACCTGGGATCATGACCTGAGCCGAAGGCAGATTTAAGGACTGAGCCACACAGGCGCCCCTGCAATTAATTTCTTAATAATGTTTTAGTCCATATTAATTTATTCCCCAGAATCCTCTTGTAGA
>CM053606.1:43105314-43207540 GCA_028646535.1 Procyon lotor | reverse complement strand
AAGGCATCGATGTACACTAGTAGGAGAGAGTGCCTTGCCAAGGTAATAGGCAGCTATTACCCGGAGGAGGTATATCTGAACTCAAACCAGAGGTGGCAAATATAAATGGCCTTGGGTCTTAGACAGTGGGGGAAAGAAAGCAGCTCTCTCAAGTTGGAGAATGTCCTTCAACTGTGGTACAGTGGTGAGTTACCAGTGAGCCAGCGCAATGTAAGATAAGTCAGAAATACTAGATTGAGGCCAGACTGGGGAGATTCTTGGTTGCCCAGATTGTCATTTAGGATTTCTGAAACATTAATGCACATTCTGAGAAATACATGCAAGTTCCATGAAAGTAGATTTTTAGGCTCAACTAAAGTTAGTAACATATGGAGTAGGAGCACAACTGTCACTGTAGATGTTCAACCTCTGAGAACCTCTGCAAATAGTGGAATGAAAATGAGCTTAAGAATAGGTGCATTGTTAACAGAGTTTTATTTTAGCCTTCTGTGTCAGTCATTAAGTCAAATTCTGATTTTCTACTTACTAGGAAAGCTGTATATTTTCTCTTTTCCTGTTGTACCCATATCATCAGCGTTTATAGATCTTAACAGCAACAAGCACAAATTATTTATCTTTGTATTCTTCTATGGCAGCTGTTTCTGATCTTTGCATATAATACACACTGAATAAATATTTGTTGGTAAATGTCGAATTTATTTTTGAGGTTTGGAATTAGCATTTCATGTTCTTTATTAGTTTTTTATTTCTGCTGAAGGAATGAATGCACTATCGCAATTGATGAAAAGATACTGGATTATGAAAATCAATGCTTTGTTATGTGAATTGCCATATGGATTTGAGCTAATACAAATGTAGTAAATGTATGATAATCTGCTGATATTGTTTGCCTAACAAACTCTTCCCTGTCTTAGCATATATGTGGCCTCCTCTACAGAATTCCAGCTGCATCCAGCCACATTGGCAGTTAGACCACTCCCTCTTTTGGTGCTACCATAGCATCTTATCATTTCTTTTACGGGCCTTATCACCTTAAGATTATATGTTTATTTCTTCATGTTGTCTACTAGATTGTGAGCTCCTTGAGGGCATGGGCCATGTCATGATTGTATCTTGATGCTTGTCATAGTGCTTGGCACAGAAATGATGCTCAGTTTGTGTGGATGAATGGTTAAAAATACCTGTCAGATGGTCCAAAAAAGGAGTACTTTCCACTTTTTACCGTTCATGTTATGAAAATAAATGAGTTACTTTGTGAAAAATGATAGCTTCTCAGGAGGAAAAAGGTACTGCAATCCTTTCGCTTGTGTATTATTAGTTATATGAAAATATAATGATTTTATGTTTATCCTAGTGGCTGGTTGAAAGTATAGAAACATAGACACGTTGTCTTGGCTTAATTTTTTAAAAAATAAGGACTACTCAAATGGATCCTAAGATAATTTTTTGATCATATAACATTGATATGATAAAATCATAAACTTCAAGTTGTGGCGTTGGAACAACATTTTATAAATTACAATACATGGTAATGTATTCTTAGCAAATTGATGAAAGTAGACTTATCTAGGAGAGTCATAATTATTGCACCTTTACACACCCTTAAAAGAAAAGGACCTGCTTGAACTGTTACAAAAAGAAACACAAATATCTGTTAATATGTTCTTTTTATTTATGGATGGTACCAGTTAATCCCTTTGTATGAGATAGGATGTTTGAGTTATTTTACCAACTGTGTTGTTGGAAGTGTGATAACATGTCCATATACTTGTTTCTGCAGATGTAGAGATGGCTGGCCCAACATAAGAGTTTAACTTATGGCTAGATAACATTGCAAGCCTAACTGTCTCACAGGAATCATAAGCCATTTATCTAATCAGCTGCCCTAATTAACTATAATATTGCTCTTAGAACTCAAGAGGCAGATCTACAAGACTGAATTATTTTACCTCTAACCCTTCTCCAATTGTATTGTACTTTTTTTTTGTTGTGGTGGATTTTTTTTTAACACATATGAAAAGAATATAAGAATGGCGCTCCTCCTTCTTTATAGAGTAGCTTGTAAGGAATACTGGAAGCAAAGGATACATAGCTTGACCTAAAACAGGATTTTTAAATATCATTTATGAATAACTTATATTTGACTTGCAGAATGATTACTGTTTTAGTGGAGAAGCCACCAATCTGTATATTAGATATATACTACCATTCTAAGACCATATTTCTTACATAAATTCCAAATGATATGCTACATCCAGATTTTAAAATGAATTCTTCACTTCCTTTAAGAAAAAGAAAATATAATGGGTAGAAACTTTTCGAATGTTTGAATGTCAGATGGGTCTATAGTTGAAACGAAATTTACAACTAAGCAATTGAATTTATTAATGAGCGTCAAGTAGGCACATTGTTCTTCATTGGGCTGATTTTGCCCATTGTTCTCCAGTAGTTATTAAATCAGACAAATTCTTACATAGATATGAACATCCAGCATTTATTACAACAAAGTTTCAACATGCTGTTATTTGTTACAGGTAATCTTTGGTAAATCTAGCTGTTCAGAATTTTCAAAGGAAGCCTATACAGCCGTAGTATATCATAACAGGTACTGAATTCAAATATTTCTTTCAAAGTTACTCACTTCTCAGTGGCATTGTTAGCACTCACGTTAGTGTGTTTACCAAATGCTTTGCTGCACTGAATGTGCAAATTCAAGACAGCTGACATCAGAGTTATAATTTTCAACCTGTAGATGCATATTTTCCAGACATCAAATATAAGACTTTATACACAAAACATCTTTCATATCAAATTCTCTGACCCTTTCATTTTTATTATACTGTAATTGATTATCATTGTGGCCTCTGGTCCTTTGGACTTTCCTTGTTTTTTTCCCCTCAACACCTTGTAGTTTTACTTAATTCTTTATTAAGCTTATAGCCGCTAGTCAGTTAAATTGGTAGTATTCTCAAAATCTAATAATCCTTTGACTTAGGACCTTTCCAGTTTACTTCTTTCAGAAATTTTTAACTTTGGATAACTTTTCATCTCTGCTTACTTTTCCTTTTCTTTTTGTTTTAATTATTGAATGCTGTTGGAGAAAAATCACAAAATTCTACCAATCAAGATGATCACATATTGACGCCATTTTATCCGTATAATTGGACTGCAGGAATTCATTTTACTTCATTTATTTCATCCTCTTTTCGGCCCCACCACTCTTTGGTAATCTTGTCATCGCTTTTTTACCCTCTGTCTTTTGGCAGGATGTACTTTAAGCCTTTCTCCTCCTTTCTCTAGCT
The DNA here is from genome assembly GCA_028646535.1 of Procyon lotor. NCBI lineage: Eukaryota > Metazoa > Chordata > Mammalia > Carnivora > Procyonidae > Procyon > Procyon lotor. Next base: position 43,204,238 of record CM053606.1, on the reverse strand, counting down.
CCTCCTTATTCTCTGTTTGTCTTACTCTTAGCATTCCTACTTTAGTAAGTGGATTGAGATCATCCGACTTGAGAACAATTCACTTGTCTACTCTTTACCTCTGATGATCTCTGCATGGATCTGCCTTTCTTTCTGGTTCAAGGGCAGTTGGGGTGCACATCTGATTCAGTGTCTTTCCCCTCTGCTTTCCTCCAGTCTCATTCTTGCTCTTCAGGGTATGACTCCGCTCTATCAGGGTATGACTTGTCTCCTCAGTCTCTGCTTCACTGGCTCCATCTCTTACTGTCAAAAAAAAAGCTTAAGTCTCCTATACTTAAAAAACAAAACAAAGGTCTCTCTTCAGTGTTGTGTAGCATGGTTTTTCCTTGCCCTCCTTAAAACTTTATTCTTTCTCACCTTCACTTTATGACACTCTTTGTTTCCTCCCATCTGTGTGGATAGTTGTTTTTTGGTTTTGTTTTTGGGGTTTTTTTTGGTGGTAATTACTCTTATTTTTCTTTCTTTCCTTTTTTTTTCTTTCTTTTTTTTCTTTGAGTATAGGCATTCCATACAAAACACTAAGGTTTCACCCATAACCTTCTTTTTCTATACTTTACTCTCCATAAATAATCTTTTACGTATTTCTCAGAGTTACAGTCAGTGAAAATGCTACTACTTTTATCTTTATGTGAATTGTTCCCAGCTCTTTATCTTCAGTCATAACCTTCTTTGTGAGATGCAGACATATATTTTTAGTGGCCTACTGGGCATGTTCAAGGTGCCCGCTGCCTTCTCAATATCCATGTGTTTATCCCTGATTCTCTTCTGGACCCTATCTCTGTCCGACTCTTTTTATTAATGATACCACAAATTTTCCAGTTCCTTTGACTTAGAATTTAAAACATCTTTGCTTTCTTTTTTCTTTGTTCTAATATCCAGTCATCTTTTACATCTTGACAATTTTCTTTTTGCCTGATTACCAAACATATTCCATGCTGTTCTGTTTCTGGGCCTTTCTTGGATCTCTTTTTCTATTATAATACCAGTTCCCTCTACTGATTGAACTCTTATTCATTCTTTAAGGCCCATATCATATAGTCTTCCTAAACACAATTCCCTGATCCAAAACTTGAAATAATCTGTTCAACTCTCTTCTTGAAGCACTTAACCTTATATGCTCTATACCAGGGGTTGGCAAACTTTTTCTGCAAAGGGCCCAGTTAGGTTTGTTTTCGGGCTTATGGGCCATATGGTCTCTGTTGCAATTACTCAGCCCTGCTGTTATAGTGCAAAAACAGCCATAGACAGTAAGTAAAGTTGCAAATGAATGGGCATGGCTGTCTTCCAATAAAATTTTATTTATGGATGCTGAAATTTGAATTTTATGTAATATTTCAAGTGAAATGTTATTCTTTAAATTTTTTTTTTTAATGACTTAAAAAAATCATTCTTAGTTTGTAGGTTATACAAAACCAGGCAGTGGCCTGGATTTGGCCTATGGACCATAGTTTGTCAACCCCTGCTTTAGAGCATTGCTATTGATATACGTGTATCTTATTTATATTTCTACTAAGTTATATATTTTTTGAGGGTAATTATTTTTTCATGTTTATCTATAAAACCACCACAAAAATAACCCAGTACTTAGCATAAAGGTGAACAGTTAGTTAAAAGTACTTGTTGATGAATAACTCATAGATGCTTAATTTTCCATAAAAGCCTCCACATAGTATGATTTCAAAAAAGAAATAAACTAAAACATTCAGTACCAGGAAAGATACTGATAAAGAAGGTAGTAATTTCTTAAAGTATCTCAATTTGTAGATATATCTTTATTTTTGCTATTCTCAGCATTAGTAGAATTAAAATGACAATACTGTCTAACATTGTTAGTAAATTCAACTATCTCCTAATTCAGTGGTGATTAGTGAGATCAATAATAAGATGCATATCATCTTCTATTCACCAAATTATCAAATTCTCAAATGGCTAGCATTAATTATCTTTCTTGTAGGTATTAAAAACCTCATCTGCCAAATATTTCTGTGTTCAAATCTGCACTTGTTAGTGTTTTTGAGGCTTATTTGAAATAGAAGGATGTTAGACTTACTAGCATCAGAGGAAAAAAACCCTAATTTATGGAATAGCCTTCATTTTTAATTAAGTGGATCCATATGGTTTGGATGAATTTTCTTTGAATATAACTCTAAGAGATACTAACTGAATATGGGAAGATTGAATATGGAAGCTAGGGTTCTATCCCTTTTAAGTCTATATTATAAATAGCAGCAATACTTTTCTATAAAAATGCTCCTCAGGACCACTTTCAATGAATATTGAGGTGAAAACGCCATTGGTTTGATCAAATATGATATTGGTTGTATTCTTATAGTGGCTAGGAGCACTTCTAAACTGCGACAAATGCAATTTGTAGGTGTTCCCTGATTTTTTTCTTTGCTTTTTGTTTTTTTTTTTCCTCTTTTCTGAGCTGTCAGTACATTAGTTTATGTTTTGTTAACATCTATTTCTTTAGCAATGGAATAATTGATATAAAATATTCCGTAGAGAGCCCAACTTAATACTAAGTTGTCTAGAGGTACTTGTTTTTTTCTTTTTTATAAAAAGATAATATGAAGCTGCACTCCTATAATAGAAAAAATTTTTTTATGGCATGGTTTTAAAATATCTACTTATAAAAAACTCCTATTATTTTTTTCTATGTAATGTGTTTTAGAGTATAGAAAGTCTTGCCTAATCTGCTCTTTTATATAATTTCCAATCTAATGAAGATCTCGGCATCAAGGTGATGATTATTAATGAATTTTAAAATAGTAGGATTACCCAGCCCATTAATAAAAATGAGATGAGAAATTTTAGAAATAGAGGCAGCTCCCTCAACTGGAAATAAGAATTAGTTGCTTAAAGTTTGGGAACAGAGAAAAATATTTTGTACTAGAAGAAAAATTAAGCATGAATCCTGAAATTAATTTAAAAATTACTCAAATATACCAATGCAATAATTACTTATTTTGAACAAATTACTGATTATTGATCTGTTTTGTTTTGTTTTTTTGTATGAAGGTCTCCTGATTTTCATGAAGAAATCAAGGTTAAACTCCCTGCTACTTTAACTGACCATCATCATTTGCTTTTTACTTTTTATCATGTTAGTTGTCAACAAAAACAAAATACTCCTCTTGAAACTCCTGTTGGATATACAGTAAGTATATTTTTGTTCAATATTTAGCTCTTCAATCTTAAAAATAATTACGGTATCTGAGATGTAGTTGGTACTCATTATTACTTGAATATTCCTTATCTTATTCCCCATAAGGGTTAGGGAAAGTCATCATAATAAGAAAATACTTATTAATGTAATTAATTACCTAACATGTGAGAACACTTAGGTGTTGGTTCTGATTATTATGTGTTTACCCAACAATACAGTATAAAATATATTATTTTTAAGGGTTCTTCAGAAGAGAATGGTTTCAATGTAAAATGATTAATAGAGACCCTTGGCCATTAAAACTCTTTTGGCTTTAATTAAAGGCAATTAAAACTCTTGAGTATTTCTTGAAAATCATTATGATTGAATTACAAAGGTAAACCTAAGGCGAAGGATATGGAGGTCATGATGTGTTATCACAACTTTGTCAGAAAAATCGTGCTGCTACCCAAAAGAGAAAAATCAACATTTGACTGAGTTCTGTCTCTCGCAATTAATGAATGAATTTTGCTAAACGTAGCAAAATAAATTTATGTTCATGCTTTTTAGTTTTGTTGTCAGCATTCACCTTTAGTCAAACCTTTCCCTATATACAGTGACACTATTACCCCCATTTAAAATGAATCCACTTTGTGGCCTTTTTCTTCTACTCCAGCTTTTTCTGGGATAATAAGGACCCCCATAGGTTTAAATATTGCATGGTTAGTTATAATAATAATGTTTTGGGAATCCTCCTTAATAAAATATTGTCAGGGAAGCTTTTCTTTAGAGGAATCATGAAACCTGTTATTATTACTTAATTAAATCCCCTTGGTGTTTGGTGGTATGAGACAAATCTGGCTCATACCAAGTTCTTAAAACAGATTTTCCAAGTAATTACTTTTGTAACAAACATATTTAACTTAATATTGTTTCCTTTTTAATTAAAAGTGGATACCAATGCTTCAGAATGGACGATTAAAGACTGGGCAGTTTTGCCTACCAGTCTCACTGGAAAAACCACCGCAGGCTTACTCTGTACTGTCACCTGAGGTCAGTATCTCTCGTGGTGAAACTCTTCAGATTGAATGAAATGAATTTTTCATTACAAAACTGTTTTTCTCAAACAAGACTTCGCTACTCTATCTAGAAGTATGTGGATAATGAAGTAATAATATTGTTTTCTCTTAGAATTACAATTACCCCATACTATACTTAAAGCTTTTAATCCATATATATTGATTTTAAAACCAAAGTAATATGTGAGATTTAAACTTAAAGTCAAATTTGGAGAATTTTCATATTGTAACATGAGAAGCTTTAAGTACATGAGTATTTCTTTTAGTAGATAACATTTCACCTAAAGTTGGAGGAAGGAGAACAAACACTAGTTTTTTAGAATATTTTTGAAATTGATGATCACGTAGGTGAAAATGAAGTAACTATAAACACACAACACAAGAAACATTAGCAGCTCTGGTGATGACATATGTGACTTGAAAGAAACGAAAACACTGGCGAACTCTCAATCAAGAATCCGTAGCCACTATTCAAAAACCAAAGTGCTCTTTGAGAGAACTGTCTCATGATGATTTGAACGTGATTCTTTGTATGCATTAATCTGAACTATGTCTTGCCGATGTTTTCCTGGTGGTTTTATTTCTAGAATAGAACTCGAAAAATAGTCACAAATAAATTTGTATTGTTTTTATTTTTAAGAAACAGGCGACAGAAGTCTCCTGCTCCAACCTTCTTTCTGACTGTTCTCTGTCACTTACTCTGTCCTCACCACACAGCACAGTGCTGGCTCTTCCTCAGATGTGCAGAGTGCCTTCCCACATCGGGCCCTTTGCCCTCCCCTCTGCTGCTGGTCCTCCAGCACCAGGCCGGCTTCCTTGTTTCATCCAATAGCTCCTCAAATCCTGCCTCTTCAGAGAGAGGGTGTCTCTGAGAGTTTTATTTCAAGTGCAGCCTCCACCATTTTTTATGCCTTTATTTTGCTTTGTCCTCATAATACTTATCATTGACTTTATACTTCATATAACTTGATTATTATCTATAGGGTATAAATTCCAGGGAGGTTGGGACGTTGTCTTTCTTTGCAAGTACTTAGAATAGTGCATGGCTCACAGCAGGCAGTCAGCAAGTATTCATTAAATGAATGAATTAAGATAGTAGGAAGGAAAAGTGACTTCTTCCTTCCTCCCTTCCCCCCTACTCCCTTACTCCCTGCCAGACCTTTTATTCAGTTTTCCAGGAACACATCTTCTCTGTAAAATCAGCTAGTATTCTGTCAGGGATTACATTATATATTTCTTTTTTTTTTTTTAAATTTTATTTATTTATTTGACAGAGACACAGCGAGAGAGGAACCACAAGCAGGGGGAATGGGAGAGGGAGAAGCAGGCTTCCCACCAAACAGGGAGCCCGATGCGGGGCTTGATCCAAGCACCCTGGGATCATGACCTCAGCTGAAGGCAGATACTTAATGACTGAGCCACCCAGGTGCCCCAACATTATATATTTCAAAAGGAAATATTTATTTATTTATTTATTTATTTATTTATTTATTTTAAAAAAGATTTTATTTATTTATTTGACAGAAAGGATTGAGATCACAATCAGGCAGAGAGGCAGGCAGAGAGAGAGAGGGGGAAGCAGACTCCCTGCTGAGCAGAGAGCCTGATGCTGGGCTCAATCCCAGGACCCTGAGATCATCACCTGAGCCGAAGGCAGAGGCTTAAACCAATGAGCCACCCAGGCGCCCCACAAAAGGAAATATTTTAAAGAAAATCTGATTTTATGGAAGTTACTCATTTATTCTTAATTGATTTGCAAATGCAAGGTCAGCTTTCTAAAAGGAGGCTGATGGCTTTCTTCTAGCTACTGTGCTGTGTATGCTCATATATAAAGAATAAAGTCATAATTTGAAATTTGACTATAGATGTATACTGTGACTCATATATGATTAAGTGCTTAAGCTTTTGTATTTTTAAAAATATTTATTTATTTATTTGAGAGGAGAGAGAGAAAGAGAGCAGGGGCAGGGGCCAAGTGAGAGGGAGAAGCAGACTCCTTGCTGAGCAGGGAACCCCCCCACCCCCGACGTGGGGCTTGATCCCAGGATCCCATGATCATGACCTGAGCCAAAGGCAGATAGTGATAAAAAAAAAATTGTGATAAAATATACATAACAGAAAATTTACTATTTAAACCATTTTTAAATGTCCAATTCCATGGCATTAAGTACATTCACATTGTTTTGAAGGCTAGCCTCTTACAACTACTTTTTAATTGCAATATATGTGTGTCTAAACAATACATTTTTACTTTGCTTATTTTATGAATTTAATGGAAAGGGTATTATGCTTATTATGCTCTATATAATCCTCTGGGGGACTTGCTTTTTTCATTCAGCATGATATTGCCAAGACTTATTGTTTCTTTATGATCACATAGAATGTTTATATAGTGTATCTATATTTTGCTGGCATTTCATTGTACTTAAAATATAATCTAGATTTTTCCCCATGACCTCCAAATCTCCAAAGGTTCTGAGCTCTTCCACCTCTTTAACATCATCTTCTACCATCACTGAACCCCTTCTTCTGCACTTACAGCTTCTTCTAAAACATTTTCCTACTTCTAGGCCTTTGAATTTTCTTTCCTCTTCCTGAACTTCACATGGCTGGATTTTTTTCATTATCTGAATTCTGTATTGAATATTACCTCCTCAGAGAGGTCTTTGCTTACTCCGTGAATTTCCAGCCCTTCCCTCCACCATACTGCTGACATACTCTATCATTTTTAATCCAACTGTATTACTTAATACTTACCACTATCTGAAATTATCTTATTTCCTCATTTTTCTCTGTAAGAAATGGTAAGCTCCCTGAGAGCAGACCTTATGTTTATCTAGAAAACCGTCTAGAGCCTTCAGTAAATATTTGTTGTATGAACTTGAAAAGTTACAGGATTGTTGATATTAGCAAAAACTAAAAAATGAAAATTTTGTTGAGACCATAGAAAATTTCTCAAAGATTAGCCATTTGGCAGTGAGGAATATCTGTTGTGTTCTCTTCCCCACAGAAAAATTGGCCATTTGTCTGCATCTCCCTCGTATATTCCCTCGTTGGGGGATGCAGGCATTTCACTGGCATGTGGAGAGGGAGGACTCTGGGCTGTGAAATACAAACCCATTTGCCTAATCCAGCCACAGTTCCTCCCATCCCAAAGCTTGAGTGCCATTTTGCATTGGACCACCAGTGACATGCAGTGAAGGATATTACCTAGCAACCTTTTACAAAAGTAGTTTTAATATCTCATTGGCCCAAGTTCACTGGGTTTTTCCCTTCTCTGACCTAGGTTAGAGTTGGGCTAAATCTGTGACATCCTGAGGAGCTCATTATTTTTAACTATATTAGTTGAATGCAGTTGATAAATCTGTTCCTCATTTCTACAAAGAGCATACCAGGTTGTACCAAGCATAGTCAGGACATGCCATGCCAGCATTAGATGTATTTAACTATTAACATAGAAGTGTACAATGTGTGACTAATATTTTTATTATTTTTATTTTTAAAGATTTTGTTTATTTGAGGAGAGAGAATGAGCGAGAGAGAGCATGAGTCCAGGGTTGGGGGGGAGCGGAGGAGCAGAGAGAGAAGCAAGACTCCCCGCTGAGCAGGGAGTGGGACCTGAGGCTGGATTCTGAGACTCCAGAATCATGGCCTGAGCCGAAGGCAGATGCTTAACTGTGTGAGCCACTTGGGTGGCCCTCATTTTTATTTTAAAATTATTTTATTTTATTTTATTTAAATCCAAGTTAGTTAACATACTGTGTTATGTTTTTAAGAGATATATTCTGTTTCTGTCTAAAAAAAGAAAAAAATTATAGGATTATTGGTATTAGCAAAACATAAAAAATGACAATTACATGGATCAACCAAGAATTTAATACTTAAATTCTGGTACCTCCATGCAGCGGGGTAGTAGTTAAGAGGAGTAATACAGATTTCAATATCCCACTTCAGTATTCCAGTAGAACATTCATTCATTCAGGGGGAGAGAGAGAAAAATCTCAAGCAATCTCCACACGCAGCATGGAGCCTGATGCAGGGGTGAGTCTCATAACCTTGAGATCATGACCTGAGCCGAAATCACAAGTAGGATGCTCCACCTACTGAGCCACCCAGGTGCCGCCCAATAGAACATTTATAATAAAAATATAAAAACAAACAATATAGCGACAACCAAACTCATACCTCAGGTACACATCACTATTTGGGTAATAGTTTAGAAAATATACACCAAGTTTAGCAAGGTTAACTTTTGAAGAGTAGGGATTTGTTAAAGTTTTTATTGTTGTTGTTTCAAACCCCATATACTTCCCCTCCACCATACTTGTGGTGACCAACACCATGACATGTTTCTATCTATCATTATTTTCAGGGTGTGTAACCTCAGTTAAGTTTCTTAATCTCTCTGCTATGGACTGAATTCTGTCTCCCCACCTCATTCCCCCCATTGCAACCCCCAAATTCATATATTGACATTCTAACTCCCGATGTGCTAGTGTTTGTATATGAGATCTATGGGAGTTAATTAGGTTCAGATGAGTTTTAGATGAGGTCAGGAGGGTGGGGCCTCATGATTAGTGCTTTAAGAAGAGACATCAGAGCACTCCTACTCCTGGCTGTGTAAGGGCACAGTGAGAAGGTGTCCGTCTGCAAGCTAGGAAGGATTTCTCACCAGAAACTGTGTTGGCACCTTGATTTTGGACATTTCGTCTCCAGACTGTGAGAAACTAACTTTCTGTGGGACCCAATGTATTCTATTTTGTTATGGCAGCCCAAGCCAACTAAAATATCCTCTGTGCCTGAATTTTCTCATCTGTAAGTTGAGAGTAATTAATGCTTATAAGAAAGGGTTACACTGGTGATGAAATGATAGTCTGGGGGCGCCTGGGTGGCTCTGTGGGTTGGGCTTCTGCCTTTGGCTCGGGTCGTGATCTAGGGGTCCGAGTCGGGCTCTCGCTCAGTGGGGAGCCTGCTTCCCCCTCTCCCTCTGCTGCCTCTCTGCCTACTTGTGATCTCTCTCTCTGTCGAATAAATAAAGTCTTAAAAAAAAAAAAAATCCAAAAATGATAGTAGTCTGTAGAGCACTTAGAGTGGTGCTAGGCACATGAAAAGTGCTAAAGAAATGTTCACCAATATTATGGCATTCCCATTGCCATGCTGCTTGTTAGAGTTTTAAGACAGGAGTTCTTCCCTTAGCATGCATCAAAATCTCCTGGAGAGTTGTTGTAATGCCAGGTGTTGAACTTCACGCCCAGAGTCTCTGATGCAGGACATCTGGGTTGGGGCTTGATTATTTATATTTCCAACAAGTGCCCTGATGATGTTTATCAGACTTTAAGAACCACTGTATTTGAAGCGGCCTGTGTTCATTTTATTTGTGCATCCTATTTTTTTTAAGCCGAAAACAAGTGTTTTGGGTTGAAAGAGCTAGTACTAATTCTTGCTTTGAATAGTTTGAATTTACTGCACCATCTTTCTTTTACAAAAGTTTCCTTTTTTTTTAAGATTTTATTTATTTGACAGAGACAAAGCGCGAGAGGGAACACAAGCAGGGGGAGTGGGAGAGGAAGAAACAGGCCTCCTGCAGAGCAGAGAGCCCTATACAAGAAGATCCCAGGATGCTGGGATGTATTATTAGTTGATTTTCTTTTCTACATGTGATAAAAAAAATGAAACCGTGGGAAAGAAATCTCTAAAATATTTTTTTTTCTTGAGACTTTCTATTTTGGTCATTTATTTCAAGGATATTTGTAATTGCTTATTGAAGCCTGTTTTGTTTTTTTAATGATGACGGTCTAGCATCTGTGTCATCTTAGTGTTTGTTGATTGCCTTTTATCATTTGAGATTTTTCTGGTTTTTGGTATGATGCAAGTTTTTTTTATTCTATCTAAGACATCTTGGGTATTATGTTATGACCTTAGATCTTATGTAAAGCTTGGGTTTTGCCACATTCATGCAACAGGTGAAGGTCTACATTCCTCACTTTGCAGTGGTTTCAGGGTGCTTATTAATGAGTTGAGGTGGGATTTCAGGCTCCCCACCAGGCCTCTGCTGACACGTCCCTGTGTGTGAGGAGGAAGGGGCACCTTGGTACTTCTCCCTGCTTGGCTTCCTCTGACACCATAGTCGGCGGGGACCAGTTTCCTTCTCTGTCTTCTCTGATCCCAGCCTGTGGGGGTGGGGTGGGGAATCAGGGCACCTCATTACAGCCAGCTGAGGGTGGACACCTGCAATCCCTACTTAGTCTATGGAGGAGGGGTGGGGCTGAAGCTTGTTTTCTTGTATTTGGCCAGAGTAGGGCAATTGTTGGCTTTGATTAGAGAGCAGGCCTCTCTTGTCTACTCCTTTTGGCGTTTCTGGGTTGCCAGCTTCTCTAGCACCTAGTCCAGGATCTGTGAGGCAAAAATAAAACCCAGGAAGTACTACTTTATATTTTCTCACATGCCGAGGTCCCTAGCCATTTGCATTCTTCTTTCTACCTTTCAGTGTTTATTTTGTGTATCATGTTCAGGGATTTTAGCTGTACTCAGCAGGAGGAATAGAGAGAAGTGATGTACTCTCTTTTTAAAAAATAACTTTTTGTGATCTAATTTTAATTAACATTCCTAGCAATTTACACCAGAAAAAAAGTTTTCTAACCCTTATAACAATTCCTTTGCTGTAAATATTTTACAGCCTAATTAAAATGGACGTTTTTTTCACAAGAAAAAACCAATATTATAAACCATTAAAATACTATAGATGTGAATATATTGGCATGAGAGATTCACAACATGTGAAAAACAGGTTTCAAATAATATTTTATATAAGCAAGGGTAGGGTGTGTCTAAAAATACACGTGCACAGAGGAAGATTTGGAATGATAAAAAGGGCTCTGTTTTTGGGGAGATAGAATTTTGAGTGTCTATTTTCTGCTTTTTCCTCCTTGAGCCTTTTAATTCTCTTGTAAGAACAGTGATTTTGTAATAACAAAATAAAAGCTTTACATTTATTTACAGTGTATAAAAATATATTTCCACAGGATTTTTTCCTCATTGAGGTATTATAATTTGTTTTCAGAATTTCTAATCAACTATCTGTGATCATTATATTTAATATATTTAATATCTTTTAGGTTCCTCTACCTGGCATGAAATGGGTAGATAATCACAAAGGTGTTTTTAATGTTGAAGTTGTTGCTGTTTCATCTATCCATACACAAGTAAGTGAGTTTTAATAATTTTTATGATCAATTTTCACCTGAATGAATGAACGTAATTGTCTAGTACTTAAATCAGTTTCATAATCTGTAACTTAACAGGATTATATATCAGAAATGTATAAATTTAGAAGTTAACTTTTTAAAGGAATCATCCGAAGCCTTTTAATATGCACACAAGCAAACTTTTTGCTCTTCAAAATGTCATGGACTTCATTTTTAACAATTCAGTGACTTTTTTTTTAATATAAGTTTCTGGTACATTGCAGAATTAGAGTTGAAAAACATCATCCAACCTGTTTTATTCCTCATAGACTCAGATATTTCAAATGGTAAGAGTTTGTAGGGATTATTTTCTCTGTATTCTTCACTGTTTATCTGGAATATGCCAGGCTCTCCTCAAAGCCTGTATGTTTACTCTTTCTCTAGCTGGAATACTTTCCTCCTGACATGCACTTCTTTTCAGTAAGACTTCCGTGTACCTCAGCCCTTTCCTGGGGACTTTTTAAAAAATTTGTTTATTAGAGAGAGAGAGAGAGCGAGCGAGCATGAGCACACAGGGGGAGAGGGAGTAAGACTCCCTGCTGAGTTAGGAGCCTGATGTGGGGCTCGATTCCAGGACCCTGAGATCATGACCTGAGCCAAAGGCAGATGCTTAACTGACTGAGCCACTCAGGTGCCCCTTTCCTGGAGACTCTTAAACATAGCAGTTCCATCACTCTGTCTCACCTTACCCTGCAGTTGCTACTGCTTCTAGCTCTTATCTGTACTCTCTTGCACTTATGCTTTTTCTCATTTTGTGTGTGTGTGTGTATGTATGCGTATACATATATACAAATATATACAAATAATAAATGCATATGCATTTATTTATTGGTTCTTTCCCCATCAGGCTGTAAGCTCCATGGAGTCAGGGATGTTGTTACCTGTCAAGGAAAGGAACTTCCCTTCAAAGACCTTACAGTATAATAGGGGAAAGTGTAAAAATAATTGCAGTACAATAAAGTTAGTACCGTGTTAGATGTATGAGTGAATGTGTTAGATGTAACAAATGAATGTTAGAACATAGAAATGAGAATTCCTCTCATATACTTTAAGAGGGTAACTCTCAGAATAGAGAGTTGTCTGCTGTGCTGGGAACTGAGATGTTGTATTGATAAGTAGGCATTTACCATACAGAGAGAGGGTGGGCAATTCAGATGATAAAAAGCAAGTGCAAAGGGATAGTAGTGTAAGGACAGGCAAGTAATCTGGTGTGAATGTAATTTATAGTGCATGGGGAAATTGTGATAGATGAGAAAAGAAGACCAGACTGGTAACAGATTGAGGGACCTTGAATGCCGTAGAGTTTAGAGTCTAGGTCGGTGGTAATTTCTAACCTGAATAGGAAAGGTGAGAGAATTAAATTTGGGTGCATGCTAACAGAGATTATGAAGATGAATCTGGAGCCATAATGAGTTTATTTTTGAGCCTGTTGGGTTTGAAGTGCCCATGTACTTCAGATAAAAATATCCGAAGACAGTTGTAATTAATTTCAAGTTTAACATTGAAGGTGGCAGAATAAATGTGATAGCTGAAACTATACTGGTGAGTGATTATCCAGGGAGAAAATGTGGAGTGAGAAGAGGCAAGTGTTTAAAATGGAATCCAGCTTGAAAAGGGAAGGGATGGTATACGGGGATTTCCAAGGCCACCTGCAAGATAAGGATTTTCTAGCAGAGCTCACAGGACCCAGCATAAAGTCATATTCACAGCAGTGATTTGTTTTAGTGAAAGATAAAATAGAATCAGCTAAGGGAAAAGAGGTCAAGTCCACAGGAAAGAAAGCACAAGCTTCCAAGATCCTCTCCTAGTGGAGTCCATTAGGGTGAATGGAAACAGCATGTGTGAAATGTTGTCTATCAGGGCAGCTCGTTCATTAGAGACTTCGTTCCAAGGATTTTTACTGCAGGATGTAACATAGGCACCCTCTGCCTATAACATACCAAAATTCTTGATTCCCAGAAGGAAAGCATGTTTTCAGCATAAAGTATATTGTTTGCACAAACAATTTAGGTATAGTGAATCATCCCCTATCAGTTGGAATACTCTTGAAATCCAAGTTCCCAGATGCCATCCAAAGAGCAGTTGTGTAAGCTGGCCTCCCAAATGATAGCAGCTTGCTATGTTAACTCTTTTCTGCAGTAAAGTAGGGAAAAATAAGACCGAGCACCTCTATATTACGTTTTAATACTTCAACGACAAAAGGTAGTAGATAGGTTTTAGCATTATACGGGTAGATCCCAGTAAGAGTGGCTCCTGTGGAGTTTCTCCCTTTCTGGTACTGGATATGTTCGGTTTCCTGTAGTGTTTACCCTTTTGGTAATGACATGATTGATGTTACATGTATACTGTTAAAATGTGTTCTTTCCCTTAATAGTATCATATTTTCTTAAATATAAAAATACATTATTCTTTGTTTTTTCATTCCTATTGTCATTATTAGTTTTCTTTTTGGAGTTGGTATATTTATCTTTCACTCCTTAGTCTGTTTTAATAGAGGCAGATACATGTGTTGTCTTTATGTGACAAAGAAGGATTGGGACAAAATACATAGATGATTTAGAATCTGTAGAATGTTGGAGAAGATAAAGTGGAAGTTTCTACTTTGTAGCACTCTGGCATTCACCGTCCTAATGAGTAATACTCAAGATTTTACAAGTTTTTGCCACTGTAAAAAAAAAAATCTCATCATGTATTATCTTCTTAAAAGGATCAACTGAATACAATAATGTTTCTTATGATGAATGTTTCTCTTTGAAATTTACTGGATATATAGTTAGAACTCAATTTTTTTTTAATGGAGCACATTCATTTATTAATTTTTATTAACATATAATGTATTATTTGCCCCGGGGTACATGTCTGTGAATCATCAGGCTTACACATTTCACAGCACTTTACAGCACATACCATCCCCAATGTCCACAACCCAGCCACCCCATCCCTATCCCCCCCCCCGCCGCCTCCCAGCCACCCTCAGTTTGTTTCATGTAGAACTCAGTTTTTTATTCATTTAAATCCTACATATCAAATTAGAACAATATTAGAACTATACATGTGAATGAAGCTGTTCAGCATTGTCTTAAGGTTCGTTTTCACTATTAACTAAGTGCGTCTTCCCAGAGCTCCAGCAGACTACTTACTGCTCACATCTCACTGGTCAGAGCTGCATACACAGTCATCACGCTACATCTCATCAGTAGGCATAAAGCAGGCCGGGGGAGCAAGCATCTGCCCTGGGACTGGGCACACGATTGCTTTAAATAAGACTGTGGTTCTGTTAGTGCAGAAGGAGGTTAAATAGTACCAGTCAGAATATAGTCAAGAAATGGAAATTGGCAGTAATTCGAATGGAGACAATTTTAGATATAAGTAATTGTTAACTGGGTTAGAGGTAACTGACTACTAAATGGGATAAAAGAAAATTCTGTGGATGGGGCGCCCGGGTGGCTCAGTGGGTTAAAGCCTCTGCCTTGGGCTCAGGTCATGATCTCCAGGTCCTGGGATCGAGCCCCACATGGGGTTCTCTGCTCAGCAGGGATCCTGCTTCCCTCTCTCTCTCTGCCTGCCTCTCTGTCTACTTGTGATCTCTCTCTCTGTCAAATAAGTAAATAAAATCTTTAAAAAAGAGAGAAAAGAAAATTGTGTGGTTGTAACAGAGATAGCAGTTCCAGAAAGTGATAAGGAAGGAACTTAGAAACCTAGAGGAGGATCCTGAAAGCTAAGAATCAGATCTCCAGGGAGAATATACTGCTGCTTCGGGTACACATTGCCTGTCATGCTGTGGTGTGGAGGACACCCTCTGGGGGACAGGAGCCACTATTCCTGGTGTGAACAGTGCTGCCACATCCCTCACCTCTGAACTCCAGCATTCACATCTGCTAGCTGCCATCTGGAAAACAAATAGGAAGAAGGAAGTCTGTTTCGTGTACCCTCCGTGCTTGAGCTGTAACCACAGGCCAGCTGACAAAGAAAAAATGCAATTCGAAGAGCCAGCTCCAGTATTTCAAGCTGTGCAAAGATGGTGGGTTTAGATGGAGCTGAGAGGTAATAAATTGATAATGGGCAGAGGCCTTGTACTAACAGACCTGCACAGTCATTAAGTTCTAAAACAGAAAGATGGACTCACGCTGGGGGTGGGGGGAGGGGAAGAAAGTCCTTAATTAGTATCAATAGAGTTCTGAGTAATCATTAGTGTTCAGAATGGCCACTTTACAATAATAAAGGAGACTAGGTATAGTGTTTAATTGGAAACAATGTTTGTATATATGTACTTTTTTGTATTACTAATTTATATTAGCTATTTTATATTATAGAAAATATTTTACGTATTTTATATGCGCTATTTTATATGATATAAAATATTTTATATTTATATGGTCCAAAGTTTGGGGAATTTGCAGTTATAATTGGTTAGTGCTTTTGTTCATTGTTTTAGGATCCTTATCTTGACAAATTTTTTGCACTGGTCAATGCTCTGGATGAACACATGTTCCCAGTCCGAATTGGAGACATGCGAATCATGGAAAACAACTTAGAAAATGAATTGAAGAGTAGTATTTCAGCGTTGAATTCATCTCAGTTGGAACCAGTGGTCCGATTTCTTCATCTTCTACTGGATAAACTGATACTTTTAGTTGTTAGACCTCCTGTCATTGCTGGCCAAATAGGTAATTTTTACTTATGTTTGGAGAATTAAGAAATTTGTAACTTGGCATTTCTAGCTTTTACAGAAATAGAACCATGATTTACTGTTTGTTATCTCTAAGGACTGTGTTTGATTTTGGGGAGAAGTTGAGGTGTTATTTACTTGTTTCTGGTGCCAGAAAGTAACTTTATTTTGTTTTTATAAAATGTGCCAATGTGCCATATAGACTTCAAATTAGATTATGGAAACAAATTCATTTATCCACTCACCAAATAATGATTAAGCTCTTACTATGTGCCAGACATTGATAGGTTCTGTCCAAGGCTTAGTTCTTGATTTTAAGGCTCTCACAGACTATTTCAGAAAACAGGCAAACAGATAAATTATTGTGCTTTTTACCTGATGTGTGATTTACCTAGCCTACATTTTTACGTCTGCTATCCTCTATTTAAAATAGCTGTTCTTTTCTTCATTGACTGAAAAATCTCTATATTCTCACTTTCTTGTGTGTTATTCTGGAATTAGAAGTATTCCTATTCCCACCCTCTTTTCAAGATTTGTTCCTCTGCTTTTGCTAATAGCTTCTACTTATCCTGCAAAGTATTTGGGTTTGTAAGAAAAACATTATAAACATTTGTGTTAAATGGTTACACAAAGGAGAGGAGTGTTTGGCTCCTTGGAATTTTATTTATTTTTATTTTTTAATTTTAAAATTTTTTCAAAATTTATTTTTATTATGTTCAATTAGCCTGCATATAGTATATCATTAGTTTTTGATACAGTGTTCAGCAATTCATTGGTTGTATATAACACCCAGTCTCATTACCACACGTGCCCTCCTTAATGGCCATCACCCAGTTACCCCGTCCTCTTACTCCCTCCCTCCTGTAACCCTCAGTTTGGTTTCCAGAGTCCAGAGTCTCTCATGGTTTGTCTCCCTCTCTGATTTCTTCCCATTCAGTTTTCCCTCCCTTTCCCTATGGTCCTCTGTGCTATTGCGTATGTTCCACATATGAGTGAAACCATATGATAATTGTCTTTCTCTGCTTTAGGGGAGACTTATTAGTAGAGGTGATCCTTGGGGCAAACATCGAAGATGAGTAGGAGTTTGACAGGCGAATAACTAGTCTGAGGAAATGAAATAGTATGTGTGTGGTGTTCAGATAGATAAATGAACTGAGAAATTTGGGGGGAATTATAAGTAGTCATAAATTGGAGGATTGTTGATTAATGATACTGACAGTGAGATGAAATGGGATCTTCCATGACATGTTAAGGAATTGGGACTATTATTCTAAAAGGAATCAATAGCTTTTGAAGTGTCTGGTCTTAATTAGGGAAATAATGTGATCCTGTTTGGCTTTTATAAAGATGAGTGTGCTATCTGGAGATAGGTTGAAAGTAGGAAAATCTGGCAACAAAAAGACAAATTAGGAATCTTAGAGAATTTCATACAATAAACTATGAGGTCCTGGCAACAAAAAGACAAATTAGGAATCTTAGAGAATTTCATACAATAAACTATGAGGTCCTGCCAAAACAGGAGGTGACAATGAGTTAGAGAAGAGGGGTGGGTTAAGAAATATTGAAGAGCTATTGTACAAAGTGCTGTCACAGGAGTCCTAGGAGAAGGTTTTAAGAAAAAAATTGAACACTGTTCATTTTTGTAGATTATGTAAGATAATGTAATAGTAACAGACATTTGCACAGCACTTATTCTGTGTCATCAATATTGCTATATGCTTCATTTATATTACTATATGAAATGCTTACAACTTTGTGTAGGTATTCTTACCACTGTGCGAGTGATAAACACAGTGCTTGAAAATTTGCCTAAGGATTCATAGCCAAGCAACTGACTCCAGAGTCCCAGTCTTACTTACTAAAGAGGTATCCAGTGGTGAAATTAACAGGAGTTTTAGTCAAACAGTGAAAGTAGAAACCAATTTACAGAGAATTAAGTAGTGTGCATGGTGCCTGATGAAAGGAATACAAAACTTATATCCTATTTTTCAAAGACATTTGGTTAGAAGAGGAAGCAGGGTTGATTATGGTGTAGGAATGGAATCATTTGAGCTTGTTTATGTGCTTTGAGAAACTAGTGGAGAGGGGAGAAAAATATAACTGGTGCTAAAGATTTAATTAATGAAACAAGCCTGTAGAACAAAAGTCAAGTGATCGTTGTTATATAGGAGAGGAGCACTGCTTCCTTTGGACGAGAAATAAAAATGGATTCAGATTGGATAAATTTGTAGTGTAAAGGTGAGGACTTTAATACTTTATAAATTTCTACTGTGAGATAAAAAGCAAAATATCCTGAGAAGGGGCTAAAGTGGACCTGAGTTTTGAGAATCAGTGGACCTGATGGTTTGGAATAGCTACTGTGAGGAAAAGGAAGAGGAATTAAGCAGGAACACAGGTAAAATTGCTACAGCCCACTTAGGCCTCTGCATCTCTAGTTTCTTTTCTAGTTCAGTATGTATAGATAAATCGTTCTACATGATCACTTTTTTTTTTTTTTTTTTAAGATTTTTATTTCTTTGAGAGAAAGAGGGCATGGGTAGGGGTGGTGATGGGAGTGGTAGAGAGAGGAGAAGCAGACCCCTCACTGAGCAGGGAGCCCAACAAGGGGCTCCATCCCAGGATGCTGAGATCATGACCTGAGCTGAAGGCAGACGTTTAACTGACTGAGCCACCCAGTCACCCCTTCCTACTTGACCACTTTATCAGATTATTCCACTTTTAGGAAAATTTAATTGGCCTTATTTCTGTGCATAATTTCCTGTCTTGATTAAATAAATCAGTCTCTGAGGACTAATTGCCCAGAATGGCTGTTTGTTTTATCCATTTACTTAGTGCAATACCAGAATTTCCCAGTTTTTGCAAAATTCTCATTACATACTCACTTGAATGACTGGGTAGGTATTGCTTAGCCTGGCATTGAAAATGCTGTACCAAAAAAAAAAAAAAAAAAAGAAAATGCTGTACCATCTTACCTCAGCCTGTTCCTCTAGGCACCTAATCTTTTTACCAAATCCCTTGTGTCCGTCATGATCCTCTTTTCTTAGTATTTTAAGTTGATCTTTTTAATAATCTATTTCATTATTAATATTTTTTTAAACAAGAGGAACACATGCTTATTGTATGTTACTTAGGTTTTCAGTCTTCTTTTAAACAAGAAGTGACTTTTCAAAGGTGATACACAAGATAGATTTCTTTTTTTTATGTGCTATGTATTGTTTTACAAAATGGTAGGTACCTATTGGTTGAGGTTTTGTGTTTTGACTGAGCAAACCCATATAGTTTTCATTTTAAATCAGTAAAATAAGTGTTTTGAAATTTTGTTTAGAAAAGTAATTTTGATTCAGCTAATATATCATTAAAATCAACATCAAATATCATTTTTATACACTTACTATGCATAATCACTATACTTAACACATACAGAGATGACAAAACCTTGATCTTTTTGGAATTTGCAGTTTAAACAAATTAATGCAAAAATCTGTTCCTCCTTCTTAAAAGTTAATCTAGGTCAAGCATCTTTTGAAGCCATGGCGTCAATTATCAATCGGCTCCACAAAAACTTAGAAGGAAATCATGACCAGCATGGCAGGAACAGCCTTCTCGCCTCCTACATCTATTACGTTTTTCGCCTACCAAATACTTACCCTAATTCACCTTCACCAGGTACTTTATTCCTTTTACTTTGAAATTCTCTTGCATAGATTGTATCTTTATGGCAAGATTAAAATAATCACATAGTCCCAGTTGGATGCGTTCATTCAACAGCAAGCATTTATTAAGTGCCTGCTGAGTGGCATGGCCTATGCTAGGTGCTAGAGTTACAAGGATAATTAGATCACATCTTCAGGCATCATTATTTATAGTTTAATTTGAATTAGAGCTTGGGTGAAGTCTTAGAAACCTTGAAAACAAGTTCTTTGTCTCTGGAAGCATTTTATCATTCCTTGTTATGGTGAGATAAATAGAATGTTATATTTGTCATTTGGAATGGTGGATTAAAGATGAAATAGGATGGCTTAGTTCCCTGATAACTTTGTGAAACCTACAATAATGTAAAAGTATATTCTCTACAAAAGTCCTGATCTCTTCATAGTCAGTAAAATAATGTAGCCTTTGTGAATATCAGCGCCCTAAGTGGATACTTGGTTTTATATGACAGTGGTGGTAGTGTGGTGGTGGGGTGGGGGGTGGTTTCAGTTTCAATAACCCTTCAGTTGTTAATGATTATGATGTGTGTACCTTTCAACTTGCTCACTTATTTGTATGAATCCTCATTCATCACTAATGATAATGGTAAGTGCCCTTTTCCAGCTGTTGGCAACATTAATAATTGTGATAAATACCTATGACGTTGATTATGAAAACTAGACATAATAGAAATCTGACTCTTAAGTTTTAGCTCATTTTATTTCTTAGTTGCAAAAAAGAGAATTAATTGACTCATATTCTCAGTTGTTATTTCCTCTCTTGATTTTTAAAATTATAGTACTTGAGGCTCCAAAGTTACATTGTGGACTCCATTTCACCCTTTCATTCAGTACACTATTGGAATTCCACAGATTTTACAAAACATCTTTTTTATGTGCTGACCTGAAAGACTGTAAATTAATTAGTTGACAGGAGTGTGTCATTTGCAAATATGAAGGATTTCTTTAAGAAAATGGGGATAAATTATGGATACAGTTGCTGGGTATTTTTATATTTGTAGAATATGTTGAACGATGGTTGAATATAGTTGATTTTAGACAGAGGATTTCTTGCTTTTATAACTCGGGGTCTTAGAATTATCTTGAGTATACATACATAAGGATGCCGTTTTGGTATAGTTCAAATTGTCATTGATGAAGATGCAGAAACAAAACATAGTCTCATTCAAGAGATGCTGACAGTGAATTGGCTGTCTTCCAGTGACTGTGTATCAAGGACAGAGTAGGAGGGGTGGGAAAAAGAGCCATCAGCCAGAGCATTTTGAGTCCTAGATACTTTCACTTAGATATAAGTGTAATGTGTATGTGTGTATTTTCTATCTTGTTTCTATCTTGTTGTTTATTGTACATTTAATATATAACCAGAAACATTGACAAGGTAATGACTTTATCATTGCCATGTGGTTTTGTCCACTCCTGTAAAGTAGGATATCTTGGGGTAGCTGTCATCATTTTGAGTTTTTTTATTTGTAGTATTTTTCACTTGGAAATAAATAATTCATGACTTTTGTGGAATTCTGTAAAGTGGCAGAGATTTTTTTCAGGTCCTTTCCTGACTAATTTTCTTTGTTTAATTATCTGTTATTTTATATACAACTCCAGGTCCCGGGGGTTTGGGAGGATCAGTGCATTATGCCACAATGGCTAGATCTGCTGTGAGACCTGCAAGCCTTAATTTAAATCGTTCTCGGAGCCTTAGTAATAGTAATCCAGATATATCTGGGACTCCCACGTCACCAGATGATGAAGTACGATCAATCATCGGCAGTAAGGTAAACTGAAGATACACGTCTGTACATTTGGTTTTCAGTTTATGAACAAATAAGGAGTACCCAATTTTAATTTTAAGATGTATTTGAGTTAGAAACAGGCAAGACATTGTACCTTTCTATTCTATTAGTCTACACTAAGCGCCTCATGTTTCTACTAAATAAGCTTGCTGTTACAAACTGGTTTGTGCATTCTGTTCAAGAAAATCTGCCAAATTAAGAAATCTGTCCAGGATAACCAGTCCATATAGCATTTTTGGCTGTGTGGTACTCTATCCTGTGAAAAATGACTAGATTAATTTCCCGTAGAACTCAAAGAGACCTATATGATTGCATATGATTGCATCACAGCATTGGTTTAAAATACGAACCTCCATCCTTTCTCTGAAAAATATCAAGACCACTGATTAGCCTTGGTTGGTAATAGAGCTGCCTTTCACTGGAAAACTATATAAAAATGCCTCAGACCTTGAAAATATGATTTATTTAATGATGGTTAATGATTATTCCAGGTAACAAGTGAGAGGCCAGCTAGTTTAAGATCCAGCTATATTTTATTTACAGCATCTTTATTAACCCCCCTAAAAAATTAAGGAATAGTTGTTACCTTTTATAGGTAATGTACAAGAATAACTCTGAGTTTAAACAAAATGGAAAGAACAGACTGAGGCCACTAAATCGTTTTATATACAAATGTATATAAAACCATTTTAGATGTATTTTTTGCCATTGGAAAGGAGGAAGATATCATTGCTGTGGAATCACAGCCAACTTTTCTTTGGCACTTTTAGTCTATTGACTAAGATCTGAGGAAGAATTAATAAACACGTTCTAGTGCCTGTGTTTCACCCTTAGCCTGAACTATAATAGGTCTTTTTAAACAATCTTGGTTTGTTATGTGAAATACTTGAACGTTGATCAAAGACATCAGAACTTACCATATCTGTTCATATAACTATAGAAATTTTATATTCAGAAGCTTCTAATGAACTTAAGAACTTTTAAAGTAACAATTTTTATTCAAAATGGATGGAGAGATAAAGAGCTTCCAAGACCGGCAAGGATTAAAAAAGTATGTGACCATGAAACCGGCACTCTAGGAAATATTAAAGGGGGTTCTATAAAAGTAGAAAGAACTCATGAGTGACTTAGAACAGAAACTTACAATCTGTAGAAACAAGGACTTCACAGGCAACATGATGTCAATAAACACTTATCTTTCAATAATCACTCTCAACGTGAACGGCCTAAATGCTCCCATAAAACGGCACAGGGTTGCAGACTGGATAAAACGGGAGGACCCATCCATATGCTGTCTAAAGTAACTTAATTTTTAAAGTAATTGCTCACAGATCAAAAATATATTTTGTAGTCTTATATTTCAAATAACAAACATGGATTTTAGTAACTTACAGATCCATACAAACCTTACTCTAATTAAACAACTTTCACTTTTTGTGAACTCCCTGGGAGAGTGACGTGTAGATGCATGTACATGGGCTTGTGCAAAGTAACCTGAGTAACACAGCAACTTCCGAAGGGAAGGCTCCTGGGCCCCTCCCTCGCCATATAGTTCCATCTTTAGGAAAAGAACTCAGGTTTTTTGTTTTGTTTTTTTTAAATTGTTGTCTTCATTCTTGAATGTATCTCATTATATTAGAGCTAATACTTAGCATTATTTATATACTTTAAATATAGTTCTTCTGTAGAATGAATCTGATTTGTGAACTAATAAGAAATTTTCCTGTTAAAGAGCTATGGAGGGGCGCCTGGGTGGCTCAGTCGTTAAGCGGCTGCCTTCGGCTCAGGTCATGATCCCAGAGTCCTGGGATCAAGCCCCACATCGGGCTCCTTGCTCGGCAGGAAGCCTGCTTCTCCCACTACCATTCCCTCTGCTTGTGTTCCCTCTCTCACTGTGTTTCTCGCTGTCAAATAAATAAAATCTTTAAAAAAAAAAAAAAAGAACTAACAAAGGAGGGGCGCCTGGGTGGCTCAGTGGGTTAAAGCCTCTGCCTTCAGCTCAGATCATGATCTCCGGGTCCTGGGATCCAGCCCCACGTCGGGCTCTCTGCTGGGCAGGGAGCCTGCTTCTCCCCCTCCCTCTGCCTGCCTCTCTGCCTACTTGTGATCTCTTTCTCTCCCTGTCAAATAAATAAATCTTAAAAACAAACAAACAAACAAAAAACTACAGAGATGAAAAAGACACCATTGTCTTCAAGGTTCTACTTTTAAAATGGCTCTTAACTTCTATAAGATTTGCATTATGTCTCATCTAGCATAATTGTAGAGTTTTCCGTTACATGATGTATTGGACAGATGATAACATCAAACTTTAGAACAAAAGTTTACACATATTAGAATGGATTTTTGCTTTTTTTCAAGTAGTTTGTAGAATGAGACATAATGACATTAACTTCTGATATGTAGTGTTTCTATAATTATATAAACTTTTGAGAAAGCCATCATAAGATGAGAATGTCTTATGACACCATAGCCTCTTCCTAATCAAGTTTTGTTTAAATAGATTTCATGTTTCCTTTTGGAAAATTTTTGATAGTTTATTTTGGAATCTCACTTAGTCATAATCACTAATAACATGTATAATTTTATCTCATTGTTAAAATTATAAGGAATCTGAAGTTTATAGCTACTGTTCATTCCAACTTCATTAGCCTGGAAATTCGAGAAACTGTGTGTGTGTGTGTGTGTGTGTGTGTGAGAGAGAGAGAGAGAGAGAGCGCGAGCGCGAGTACATGTGTAAGTGAGCACAATTAGGGGGAGGGTTAGAGGGAGAGGGAGAAGCAGACTCCCTGCTGAATGGGGAGTCTGACCTGGGATTAGATCCCAGGACCCTGAGATTATGATCTGAGCTGAAACCAAGAGTCAGGTGCTTAACTGACTGTGCCACCCAGGTACCCTAGAAACTTTTTTTTTTTTTTTTAAGTAAAGATTTCATTTCTTTTTTGACAGAGACAGCAGGAGAGGGAACACAAGCAGCAGGAGTGGGAGAGGGAGAAGCAGGCTTCCCGCTGAGCAGGGAGCCTGATGCGGGGCTCAATCCCAGGACCCTGAGATCAGGACCTGAGCCAAAGGCAGACGCCTAATGACTGAGTCACCCAGGCATCCTGAAACTTTTTTTTTTTTTTTTTTAATGATTTGTCTTTCCCCTACCTCAGACATGGTCATACCCTAGATGTTGTCATTACTAATAACTTTAACCCTCATAATATCAGTTTCATGAATCATGTTTTCTATTAGCTCCAGTTTTTCTAGTACCCCCCCCATTTTTTTCCTCTAGTACCCAACTCCCAGCACCCTTCTGCAACCTCTCATCACTTGATCTAATGACTTTTTTTTTTTTTTTTTTTGGCAGGGAGAGTAGCAGGCAGAGGGAGAGGGAGAGGGAGAAGTAGGCTCCCCGCTGGGGAATGAGCCCGACACGGGGCTCAATCCCAGAACCCTAGGATCATGACCTGAGCTGAAGGCAGGTGCTTAACCAACTGAGCCACCCAGGTGCCCCTGATCTAATGACCTTTTACTGTGTCTCCATTGCTTAATGTGTTTTCTTCCAATTTAGGTAGCTTAAATTCCATGACCATTTTTTTTTTTTTAAGATTTAATTATTTTAGAGAGTGCACACACAAGTGAGGGGAGGGGCGGAGGAAGAGGGGGAGAGAGGTAGAGATGCAGACTCCTTGCTGAGCACAGAGCCTGACTCAGGGCTCCATCCCAGGCTCCCGAGATCATGACCTGAGCCGAAACCAGACTCAGACACTCAACCGACTGAGCTACCCAAGTGCCGCTCCATGACCGGTCAATATAGTTATCCCTTTTATAATCAAACCTCAATTGCCTTATCCTTCTCTCATTTCATTTTACTTGCTTAGCCAAATCTCAAGCCATAGTTGAACCTAGTCGTCCGTCTGTGCCATGTTGGCACCTGTGCCAGTGAACATGACTTGAGAAATATCATGATGACTAGTCTCATTTGAAATGAAATGCCATGGACCTCAAGAGAGCCCTCAGTGCTACTGGGCAATTACACTATATTTCTTTATTCCACTTACTTTCCCATTCTCCCAGGAAGAGATTTCATGCCTTTTCCCTTACCTGCCCACCAGTCCTCCTCACTTTATCTCTTACTTCACTGAGGAAATGAAAGCCATCAGAAGAATAATTTTACAGACTTTTATCGCCATATCTACCTACCTGCTACCATATATGACTAGTTAATATAATACTCTGCTACAGCCGAACTATCCGTTTTCATTGATCCACTTGTAGACAAGCTCCTCTCTCCTGTGATCTACTCAGGATCCACTCCAGCGATTATCTCATCTCTGCTGCATCACCATGGCTCCCCATCTATAAAGACATCCCATCCACATACAAGCATGCTACTCTTTATCCCAGTTTTATTTATCCCCAAGTCTCCTCTAGTATTTCAGCTGCTAGCTTCCTCACTGTTTCTCTGCTAACTTTTATGGTGGAATTCCTTAAAAGAGTTTCCTATACCGGCTGTCTCCAGTTCTTTTACTGCCATTCTCCTTACCCTACTTTCATCAGAGATCACTCCCATCTTCTATCCAGCCTGCCCTTGTTAATGTCACCGATGCTCTCCATGTGACTAAATCTAGGTTAATTCTCAACACTCAGTTTGCTTGACCTTACAGCAGATTTAGACACAATTAAATTCTTTCCTCCTCGGTTTATTCTGTTTGCTTGCCTTCCAGGGCACTGCACTCTCTCGATTTTTCTCTTACTGTTCTGGTTATCCCTTTTCCTGATCTTTTAATCTGGAAGTGCCCCAGGCCTCTGTCTTTATTTCTCTAATCTTTTCTCTCTCAGTTGCTTGATGTTATCAAGTCCCATGATTTTAGACACCCCCATATGCTGATGACTCCCAAAAGTGTATTTCTGAAACAGATCTCTCAGAAATTGTAAACTCAATCCCTTGGACTTTCCTAAATCCTTTTGTTCAGATTTGGATATATATTAAAGATGGAACCACTGCTCGCTCCCTGTGCTACGACCATTTGGTCTGAACTACCATCCGCTCTTCCTCAGTTCGTGTAATAAACTGGAAGATGGTTTCACTGCTTCCAACCTACACTCTCTTCATAGCATAGCAAGCGGAATTCTGCTTCAAAAGCTCAAGTCACAAAAGACAAAAGTTATGTCATTCCAGGGGCACCTGGCTGGCTTACTCAGTAGAGCATGCAACTCTTGATCTTGGAGTTGTGATTTCAAGCCCCACATTGGATGTGGAGATTACTTAAAAAAAAAAAATCTTTAGATTATTATTCCTCTGAGCAAGATAATCCTGTGACTAACTCCTTCACCTCCTTTAAGCCTTTATTCAGAGGACTACCTTCTCAATGAGGTCTACTCTGACCCACCTGACTTAAGTGTAAGTAAGCCCAGGGCTTCTTTCTCTTTAGTCTTATCCTGGGGACTTCTGATTCCCTCATTCTGTTTCTCTGTCTTACAACATTTACTGCCTTTTTTTTTTTTCTTTCATTTACTGCCTTTTAATGTAGCATATAATTTAGGTATTATTTTTTAGTGTTTGTTTACCTTTATCACAGTATGAGCTCCATGAGGACAGGCATAGTTGTTGAGTGATAAATCCTAAGCACCCATGATGGCTAGTGTATTGAAGGTGCTTGATAGATATTCAGTGAATGAATGTAAAGATTGCAAGAATAAACTACTTCAAGAGTTAGGTTTTTGTTTGCCTTCTTGCTGTCAGGATTAATAATATATTTAATGATCTTAAGAGATTTGGCTTTATGGAAGTTTCGGTCTTACATTTTATTCTTTAATATAAAATGCAGAACTCCTAAAATTCAAGAGTACTTAACATCAATAGGATTTTATTGCTCTGATGGCTGTAAAATCAGATTTGTGAGACTTTCTTTATAATTATTTTTGCCAAAACTGATCTCTTTGCCCTAGCAATGTTTTTTCAACATTCAATTATGTAAATATATGATTATGACAAGTTTGAATTCTATTGCATTTAATCAATTGCCAGTGCTGTTTTACGTGGATATGTAGTTTCTTTGTAATATATTATCTCCTATTTTTAAATTTAACCCTGAGAGCTTACTGTGTGGTAGGCACTATGCCTACCAATATGCCTACCGTGGATACAAAGCCAAGTCTTTGAATTCTAACGGGAATGTTGATGTCAAGTCAAATACAATATGAGCCTTGCTCAAGAAAGGAACCTATCTATAGTTAAGGGACAAAATAATGTTACAGAGATGTGACAGAAACAAAAGCCCTTTCATGCACATGTGCACACATTTGGTTAATCTGTTCTGTTCGTTGGAGATCAGTAAATGTAGTTCTGACATTAGTAAATATCAGTAATGAATTTGCTTAACTAAGTTAAGATATAATTCTTAGCTTTGTAACACTTAAGTTATGGCAGTTATTTGCTTTACAAAATAATTGGCCATAGGTTTGCTTTAAATAGTTTTAACTTGATGTAATTATAACTGCTCAGTCTCAATATTGTAGATATAATATAAAATGGCACAAAGAGATTTGTTCTCACATTACTGATTAACATGTGCCTTAAGTTTAAAGGAAATTAAAGAGTTGAAAAGTGTATTTAAAAGTACAGGAAAATTATTGGTATTGTGGAAATTTATGGTGGAGAGAAGAACACAATTGTAATGTTGCAAAAACCAGACGCTTATGTATTATTTTTGTAACATGAGTAGTGGTGGTAAAAATTGTGGAGTCATATGACGGTGGAGTCATAATTTGGAGAATGATGAAAACTTTTGTTTTAACTTATCTGAAAAACATTGTTTGCAGATTTGCTTTTGTTTGAAATAATATGGGGTTCTGAGAAGGTAGGTATTTTATTTAAAACAAATCTCATTACATAATTTTACTAGTATTTGAATATTCTCATTTACTTTTCTAGGAAGCATTTAAAAAAAGACGTGTGGGAAGTTTTTGTTAGAACTATTTTTTTTGTTTTGTTTTGAAAGATTTTATCTATTTGCGAGAGTGCAGGGTGCGAGAGCAAGCATGAGTTGGGAGAGGGGAGCAGGGAGAGGGAGACACAGACTCCCCACTGAGCAGGGAGTGTGATTCAGGACTCATCCCAGGACCATGGACCTGAGCTGAAGGCAGACGCCTAACCCACTGAGCCACCCATGTGCCCCAGAGCTCTTTTTTGAGTGTTTACTATATATTTGAAGCATTGTACTTAGTAATTTACTTCCATTTTTAAATTTGATCTTTGTAATATGAGGGAGACTATCATTATTATTTTATACTAAGGAACTGAAAAAGAGACTAGGTAACTTACCTTAGGTTTTACAAGTAGTAAACAAGCAGTAGAACCTGGACTTGAACTTCAATACTCATCTAACACATTCAATATCAAAAATGAGTGGAAATGGATACTTATTGTATCATTCAACCACTCTGTATTTTTGGAAAAATAGGGGGGAAAAGGAAGGGGAAATAGTCTCTCTATAAAAACGTATACTCTTGAGAGTTAGCAGTTTGTCTCGCCTCCTACTGATACATAGGCTTCACTCCCAGACATTCTTGTTTATAGAGTTAAGGTCCTGCATATTTATTATTATTGACCTTCCCAGGTGATACACATGTGTCTACACAGTTGATTATTGTTGTTACCACTCTTGGTTTTTCCTTTACCTGTCTTTTAGTGCTTTCTGGGGTTGGGTCCATACTTTGTCACCTTGTCTTGGGTTTTCTTCATTATTCTTTTTCCAAAAATCCTCTAAAAATCCCTTATAACTGGCTCCAGTTCTAATAGCATATTCCCAGGCCACAACCCAGGTTGCTGTATCAGGATTTCTGGGGATGGGGCCCAGAATCTGAATGTTATTAAACTTCCCAAGTTACTCTAATCATCAGTCAGGTTTAAGAAATTAAAGCCCCTGTTCTCTCCACCTGGGATAATAACTTCTTTCAGAGAAGAACAGATGTAATTCACTTCCGATCGTACACATTAGTAGCATATTAAATTAACTTCAGTGATAGTGATGATGAAGATGGAATTCCTACAGACCAGTACCATCGTAATGCTTTTCTTTATAATATTTATATAAAATAGTAGCCTATTGTGTTTAATTACAACAAACACAGTAAAACTGAGCACAACCCCAAATCCATCCTCATTTTTAGGCAGGAGCAAGTATTAGTCATCCCCTTTTTCTTTCTTAATTCTTTTGGTTTTTGTAATTTCTCTTGGTCCCTTAAAAAAGCGAAAGAGGAAGCAAGGTCAAATAAAATTATGGAATATGAAGACACAGAAGTTTCAGTTGATGACAAAGTGCAAGTTAAGTCTTTTAGACAATAATGAAATTATTTTCTTCGATTCTTTTTTTTTTTTCTTTTAAATCCTAGTTAGAGTCTGAGGAAATTACATTGCTAACTTGTGCCATCTTTAAAGAGGATTTGGGGGATGGTGCTGTGGGAACTTTAGTTAGTACTCCGAGGTGATCCCTTTACGTAAAGAGAAATTATCTTTAAATGCTGTACTTATTCTTTGTGACTTAAAAACAAATTATGTTATGTAATAAGGTAATTACAGTGAGCTAATACTTCTAGATGCCTAAAAATTTTGGTTGCTTTAACAGTACTAATTAAAAACATGTTTGCATTGGAAAGTCTGGATTTCTTTAAGAATAATTTATAGCATGCCACATGTAATATTTCTTTCCTTTCCAACTGCTTTCTATTATATGCTTAGGGTTTAGATCGCTCCAATTCCTGGGTTAACACTGGTGGTCCAAAAGCTGCCCCATGGGGATCCAACCCCAGTCCAAGTGCAGAATCAACACAGGTGGTGTTTATATTAGAGGTTTCTTTATTGGCTGCTGATGTTTCCCTTTAGAACATTACTTTTTAGTACATACTATGATTTCATGGGCTTGCTTTTTAATCATTAAAAAGTGTGTATTTTTGTTTACTTAGCACATTTTCCAACTACTATGCATGAATACCACCAGTTGCACCAGTAATGCTCTCCTACTTCCTGTCTCCTCCTCTTCCTCCCTCCCTCCCTGTCTACCTTGTCAGTATTTCAGTGCCTGCTGCTTATGCAAGTGATGGCTTTGATAACAGTCTCTACTGTAGGGGTAGCACATTTAGTAGGAATTTAAAAAAAAATTGTGGAAAAAACCTGACCATTTTCCATTTGCTTTTGGTTTAAAGTGTAGCTATTGTATCCTTTTCATTTAGCATTTACTATCTTGATTTTTTTTTCCCCTGTAATTACTGACTAGAAATACTGGGACTTAGCTGAAATTAAGTATGAACAGTATATGATCCCCATGCTGTAAGATTTAATACCAGAAGCAAAAATCCATTTTAATTGTACTGTGTTGCAAAGTATGAAATTTGTGTATAACTTAGTTGAACTAGGTTTTGCTTAAGTCTAGTTGCTTCATAGCTAATATTGCATGATACCTTGAAATATACTTCTCATCTGTGTATTGGCTCTGGAGAGAAATGCTCTTGTTCTTGAAGAATTTAATTCCATGTTTAGTATCATAAATGCTTTATATTTGAAGTATATGATATCTGAATAGTAGTTTTTGATGGTAGTTAAAAGTGAAAGAAACCATTCTAACTTTTTAATTTTCTTAATTGAATATAAAATTCTTGATTTCTTTTTTTTGGTCTGAGACCAGTGAGAAGTATGTTTTTACTTTTTACATTTTCTTACTACATGTGTGCATGTGTATAAACTACACAGATAAAAGTTTCATTCTTTGCAGCACTCTGAATTTATATAATCATTAAAATATTCATCTTTTTACTAAAAATATGTAGAAGCCATTTTGATACTTCTAAAGCACTGTCATTAAAGCAGCTTAACATGGTGAAAATGAGATGAGCAATAATAAAACAGTTGTTGAAACCAAAGTAAAACTACTTAAAAAAAAGTTGTATGTAATCCTTGAGCTGCAGAAGCCTCCATAGCAGACTTTAATTTATCTCGTCATTCATTCACCTCCGCTCCATAGGCTATGGATCGAAGTTGTAATCGTATGTCTTCGCACACAGAGACGTCAAGTTTCTTACAAACATTAACGGGACGCTTACCAACTAAAAAGGTAGATTCATATGAAGACAATCCATATAGGGGGAAAATTCCAACAGTTAAATATAAGATTTCTTTATGTAGCCAGTATGTTACAATAATTGCATTTAAATTATTCATTTAAAAATACATTTGAGCAAGCACTGCTTGTCTGATGCCTTTTTGGGCATACCACTCCAGTGTATGCTCTTTTGTTAGTGAAGTGTTTATATCTTTGTGATTGACTATTTGAAATCAAATTTGATCATCAAATTTTAGTACCAAAAAATGTATCAGCTCTGAATTCTGTTTCTGTAACTGCTTCTGTTTTGTGTTTTAAATCTCCAGGGAAAGGAAGATGAGTTAGAAAAATTATCACTCTTAGTAAGATATGTTGATTTGCTTCCCTTATGCACAGTTTTGTTAGTCCTTTTTCATATCGATATACACTACTTTGCAAATTGCTTTGTATGCATATCCATTATAAGGCAGGAAATTTCTGCTATGTTTATAAAAACTTCAGATATCTGAAAACTTGAAAATTAATGGCTTATATCAAAGTTTAAATTTCTAAAGGTATTTCCTAAATTGTACCAGCAAAGTTCATGAATGTATTTGCATATGTTGGAATATGTATTTAAGGCACAAACAAGATCGTGTTTGTAACTGTGAGTTTTTGGTCTAGTTTCTGTTTGCAGGTACAATTTAGGAGGCTATTTCCCACCTGCCCTTTTAAAATTACATTTTACTGCAAGATAACATGTAATTTTTTCAGCTGTTCAACATGCCACTGTCTTCCATGTATAAACAGCCGTTTCGTTAATGGGTGTCCTCACTGCATCATTGAATGGTTCACATGCCTTATTTTGCTTATCCTCATTATATCTTCATTTGTAATTGCATTATGGTTTGGTTTGTGTTATCAGCAGATATGACTTTGTTAATAACTTTGGATTTACTTCTGGATAGCTTTTTCATGAGGAGCTGGCTTTGCAGTGGGTTGTTTGCAGTGGCAGCGTGCGGGAATCAGCTTTGCAACAAGCCTGGTTCTTTTTTGAGTTAATGGTGAGCAAGCCCAACACATTTTTAATACTGTTTTCCTTAGTTAGCAACTTTGTGTTCCCTCATCATTTTATCCTAAAAATCCTTTACTGTTGTCCTTCTTAGGTTTGACATGTGCCTCCAAGACAAAATCACATTTGTTAGATCTCTGAATAAACACTGTGGACATTGAGCATAATTTAGGTGGAATTAGATGGCTCTCGTTAACTATTTTTTTAGAGATGGTTGCAGAACCAGCTCTCTTTTTAAAGAAAACGTGGTACCTTATTTCTTAGTCTGGACGTGGTTAGCGTATAATGTATTATAGATTTCATCCCAAACATAGATAAAAAGGGCTTTATAGATCCTCACTGTTTTCATGGTTCAAAAGCTCAACAACACTTTTTGCTCAGCTTAATAAATGATATTAAAACCAAATGGATTAATATCTCAATATTTACATACACCTAAACACATACATACATGAGAGCAATAATGTTTTGCCAAGTTTGTTCAGTATGTAGCACTGTCTCTATGGGCTGGGAGTTTTCAACGCACAGAGAGACAGAACTGTGATTCAAACTCAGGCATTCTGGCACTGGGGACTTTCCTCTTCAACCTCTAGAAAGGTAAAGTCATTGAAACTTTCTTCCAAAAGAGAAATGTGTAGAAAAAGTAATGGAAAACAAAACAACAAAAAGGAAGGAAGAAAAGAAACAAAAAGAGCTTCCAAGTATGTCAAAGGGTCATTCTCAGCATTGAATGTTACCTGTTTTGGGGATAAAAAGACAGTTTTTCTAGAGATTTACTAATCTGTAGAAGAAAATAAGTCAGGGACCCTATGTAAGTGATAGCAAACTCATTTTTTCCCTTCTAGAGAATGAACACCAAGTTTGTAATTCTTGTGCTTCTAATATAAGATTGAATTGTAATTTTGATTTATTTTTTGATAGTCTTATGTGTATGTACAGATTTCTTTAGAATAGTTAAAACTGCAATTTAAAACTTAACTCTCCTGTTTAATTGTTGAAACTTGGTTTTGCTTTTCATGAATTCTTTATTATTATTATTATTACCACATTGTTGTAAAAGTCAATATCCAGAAGCATTTTTTAAAAGAGTTATTAGAACATGAATGCGCATGGACGTATCGGGGGAGGGGCCGAGGGAGAGAATCTCCAGCAGACTCTGCACTGAGCACAGAGCCCAGTGCAGGGCTTGATCTCAGGACCTTTGAGATCATGACCTAAGCTGAAACCAAGAGTTAGATGCTTAGCAGGCTGAGCCATCCAGGTGCCCACAGAAGCATTTTGTACGTGTAGGTCACTTTGTTAATTTTTGCCCAATATCTTACTATTTATATTGAGTCATCAGTGTTTAATGTACATTCACCATATGTCACTATATACTAGATGCTGAAGAGACCACAATGAAGTCAGTATGTCTAGTGTCTCAAAGCTTACAGTTTGGCATATCTGGAATGTCAGAATGCTGAGTCCTAGAAAAGATATCACTTAAAACAATTTTGAAAGGTGAAATATTTTTCTGTTCACATTCATAATTCTTTTTGTATTGGTAGCCATAATAATTTTATGAAGGTGATGCAGTGATTGAGTTGTACTGTGTTTGTATTTCTTGGGAACATATAAGATACTGCAGGGAGATTCTCGAAGTATTTGAAGGGCTAGAACTATTTCAGCCATCTGTTAAATCACATAGTGTAGTGAAAAAAGAGCCCCAATATGATTAACTGTTAATTGCATTCATAAGAAATTAAACTAATCGCTTATTTATCTTTTTTCAGGTAAAGAGCATGGTGCATCATTTATATTTTAATGATAAACTTGATGCACCAAGGAAAAGTCGTTTTCCAGAACGTTTCATGGATGACATTGCTGCTCTTGTCAGCACAATTGCTAGTGATATAGTTTCACGATTTCAGAAGGTAATGATAACTTGTTAAAAAATTAAATCTCTATCAAGCTCACATTAAACGTCATACTTTTATTGGTTTTTGCTTTTTATTCTGTTTTCTAGGACACAGAAATGGTTGAGAGACTCAACACAAGCCTTGCATTCTTTCTCAATGATCTGTTGTCTGTTATGGATAGAGGATTTGTCTTTAGCCTTATTAAGACGTGCTATAAACAGGTAATGCATAATTAGGAATAGTTAACAAATAATTTAAATACCATGTTTGTTGTTTTTAGAGTTGCAGCTTAGATATCTTCAAGAACACATTCATATACTGATGTTTTTAAAAAGCAGCATTTTTCTTTTTAAAGAGGATTTATTTTAGAGAGAGAGCATGAACAAAAAGGGCAGAGGGAGAGGCTCTGAAAGAGAATCTCTGGGGCACCTGGGTGGCTTAGTCGGTTAAGCATCTGACTCTTGATTTCGGCTTAGGTCATGATCTCAGGGTCTTGGGATCTAGCCCTGGTGTCAGGCTCCTTGCTCGGCTGGGAATCTGCTTTTCTCCCTCTCCCTCTGGCCCTCCCCTTCTTCTCTCTCTCCCTCTAATTCTCTCTTAAATAAATCTTTAAAAAAATAAAAGCAGGATATTTTTATTAGTAAGGCAAAAATAAATTTCATTTGTTTTATGAGGACGCAGGACTGTGGCAAGCTGATACCTGTACTGCTGACTTTTCCCTGGTTTTACTGGCCCAGTCGTGACCTTTGATTCCCATTCTGAAGCAGATCAGCAAGTCACTCGTCTAAATGTTAAGCATTCCTGGGGGTGCCTGGCTGGCTCAATCGGAAGAGCATGTGACTCTTGATCTCAGGTTCATGAGTTTGAACCCCCCATTGGGTACAGAGATTACTAAAAAACAAGAAGACAAAAAAAACCAACTTTTTAAAAAAATATAGAAAAAAAATGTAAAGCAACCCCCATGATGCCATGCAAGAGTACCAATTAACACTGAATGAATAGCGAAATGAATTTTTTTGTGTATTTATTGGTTGATTTTTAAAGCTGCTGAATTTTGCTGTATAGTTCTCCTAATGTAGACCTAGACATTGTGGAGTTTAGAATCATGGACAGATGTTTACCCAAATCCCCAGTGTCAGTCATTATGCTGCTTTTATTTATTTGTTTGTTTGTTTATTTATTTATTAAAGATTTTATTTATTTATTGGACACAGAGAGATCACAAGTAGGCACAGAGACAGGCAGAGAGAGAGGGGGGAAGCAGGGAGCCCGATGCGGGGCTCGATCCCAGGACCCTGAGATCATGACCTGAGCCGAAGGCAGAGGCTTTAACCCAATGAGCTACCCAGGTTATTATTTTTTAAATTATCTTTTTCCTTTATGTTGCTTTTACTAAACTAAAAGCATCCTGGAACTTTTCTACAAATAGCTGACTTTAGTTTAAAATTTTTATCAACTGATTAATGTTCCTTTTGGAAAACATTAGTTATTGATCCTGAAAGGCCATTTGAATAGTGAGCTGTATGATCATTCTAGAATTACCTTTTAAAGGAAATTTAAGAATATACAGCTCTTGGATCCTATCCTAGCATCATGGAGGAGTTTGAATCCTAGGGGTGAGGGAGGGGCGTGTGGGACATAGTTGCTTGTGCAGTATTTCCCAGCTGGTCCACAGGCTCGTTTCTGAGAATTAGTGGTTTAGAATGCTGTTTGGCAGTCTAATATTTAGAATTTTGAAGATCTGTTCCATCAGCTGCCTTTGTTGTATGTTCCCTTGATTGACTGATTTACTTTAGAGAGTGTGCATATGATTGAGGGGAGGGGCATAAGGAGAGGGAGGAGAGAGACTCCCAAGCCCACTGCGCTGAGTTTGATCCCACAACCCTGAGACCATGACCTAAGCTGAAAGCAGAAGTTGGATGCTTAACCAGCTGATCTGTCCAGGTGCCCCTGTATGTTCCTTTTAATAGAGAAGTTAAAACTAAACGTGGGCACTGACCCACTTGCAAATATTTGCAGCAGTATGTATTATTTGTACTTTACCCCCAAAATTTCATGCTCTATTGCTCCTCAAGTCTTGTTATTCTTTAAGCAGTGACTTTCTGTGGTTGCTAAACATTGAGCTATACCCTAGGGATGCCAAAACTATTAAGTCAGTGTCTATATGTCTCCTCAAAGTAGCTTACCGTGTAGCTGGGTAAATAGACAAATAGCTAATCATAAATATAGGTTAACACAGGATGCTAAGTATCCAAAGAGTGGGTCATTTTCTTGGTTTTTTTTTTTAAGATTTTATTTATTTAACAGAAACAGACACAGCGAGAGAGGGAACACAAGCATGGGGAATGGGAGAGGGAGAAGCAGGCTTCCCTCCCAGCAGGGAGCCTGATGTGGGGCTCGATCCCAGGACCCCCGGGATCATGACCTGAGCCGAAGGCAGGCACTTAACGACTGAGCCACCCAGGCGCCCCAATGGATCATTTCTTTTATTAAATTATTTTGGTGGTGTACTTTTCCTTCATAAAGTGCGTATCTTTGAGAACTGGAAATATTAATGCTATATTGTAAATATAAAGAATATGACTTTTAGCCTAGTCAGTGGATTTGTAAATCTTCTAGTTCCCCATTTTTTATTCTAGCAGTAACTCTGGAAAAAGCTGATACTGTTGTTTAAACCACAAAACCCACAGCTGCCCACTAAATACTTCATCTGTGCTTCTGGTGTTGGCTTAGAGACATGATGAATTCAATTGGTATTTTTTTATTTATATAATGCTTACAAGGTATCTTCAAAGCTTTATTCGTTACCAAATCCAAGTGTGCTGGTGTCTTTGAGACTGGATTTTCTACGAATTGTCTGCAGCCATGAGCACTACGTTACACTGAACCTGCCCTGCAGTCTGCTTACTCCACCTGCATCACCGTCGCCGTCTGTTTCTTCTGCAACATCTCAGGTATGCAGTGTCTGAAAAAATTTTTTAAAAAACCCATGTTTGTAAGAAAGCTTTCTGAACACTGGAAAAAAATGGTGAGAAACACTGTTGAATAATAGCTGTGTGATAGGCTCCATGCTAAATGCTTTGTAAGTATTAATTGTTTGCTCCTTAGAGTAATTCTAGGAGGTAAGTTCTATTTTCATTTTACATATGAAACACAGAAAAGTGATGAACTTACCCAAGGTTACGCAGTAATAAGTGGCAGAGCTAGACTTTGAATCCAGCTACGTGTTGACTTTATTGTAGAGCCCAGGGCCTTAACTACTGTGTTGTACTCCTCTTACAGATTTGTGTCCATCCATGTGGGTGAATTCATTTAGATAAGCCCATTTAGATGTTTTCACAGGTTGGGTTTTTTGAAGCAGATGCAAAGTTGTCTTGAGTTTGGGATAGAAGATGTTTGTTAGGGATCAATACCTATGAAAGGAAAAGGAATGAAATGTAATGTAGAGGAGAAAGAAGACACTCTGCAGGGCAGCCCCGAGGAAGCCCTGCCTACCTCTCTTGTACCTCGAAAACTCAGAGGAATGTAGGTGGATGTTCATAAGGTTTTATTGGGTGGCAGTGGACTTCAACAGCTCATGGTTTCTGTCAAGACAAAAAGGGGTTATCGCAGCAGCTATTTCCTATCATACAGATTGAGATAAAGGGGTTTTCTGGTTTTAGAATCAGAGAAGCTCCCTCTAGTGGAACATTCTTTCTGCTCTGTAATTCCTGAGATAGACAAGTTGCTTTCTTAAGCTTTCTTAATCTCTTAATGTTTAAAGTTAAAATTGATCTTACTCTTTGTAGTGTTATTTTGAGTTATTTAATTCCTGGATGTAATTCCCTAGCCTAGACCAATCTCAGATTCATGATAAAAAAAATTTTTTTTTTAACTTTACCTAGATTAGAGAATATGAGGGAGTACCCACAACTTTTCATTTTACCTTTATGAAAAATCTTACAGATTGGCCTATTATCACGTACTTTTTTACCTGGCTAGCATACACCTTTTCCTATAATGAATTAAGGCTAGTCTTTTGCTTTCTTCCCACATTCTCTGACAAAAATGTGGCTGTCCAGTGAAGAACAAATTAATCATAGTGTAGTTCCTAAAACCTTTAATGAAAAACATTTGTTTATACCTAACTCCCTTCTGAACATCTCATTCAGCCAAGAAATTAATAGAATTCCTTCCATCCTCTTGTTCCCCACATGGATGGTCTTGAATATGAATTAGAGGGGGGATGAGATTGTAGACACTCTGGTCTTGAACTATATCTTGGGGGATGCTATTTTGCAGTATTAAACATCTTTTAAAAACTGTGAGTGAATGACAAAATGATAGTAATTTTCTAGAGATAGTATTTTTTCTGAAAAACAATTTTACTGGTATTTGGACTTTCTCTGGAAATCCAAAAGTAGCTTTGACTATCAGTATATCTTTTGTGCTCAGCAGTAAATGCGTAATATATCATTTGGATTTACTTTTTTTTCTCCTTTAGGGTATGATATTGAAATATTAAATGGCTAAAAGAATAAAGAAAAAAGATGGAAAAGTTTCAATATGAGAAAAAGGAAATTGAAAATAATTTAAAGTGTTATTTCATCATAGTTTCCTATACCAAAAGTAAAAGCAGTTATTTTCTCCAATGTGAATAATAATAATAATGTAAACTACCATAGGCAAAGTGTATCTTACTTTGAGATAATGCTCATAACTGCATTTATTGTAATGTTCTGTCTATAGGATGTTTTGTTGCACAGCTATTGTAGTTTTGTTCTACCTCACTCCCAAACAGAGTTCTGGATTTTCCACAAATGTACAAGACCAGAAGATAGCAAATATGTTTGAATTGTCTGTGCCTTTCCGCCAACAGCATTATTTGGCAGGACTTGTATTAACAGAACTGGCTGTCATTTTAGACCCTGATGCTGACGGGTGAGTAGTTACTTTGCCTCGTTGAATGGCAATTTGCTTTTGGATAATGGGACAGAAGTATCACACTTACCTTCCTAAGAATCAAAAGAATACTCTACCACTCCTCATCTCCTGTATTCACCAAGTCCCATATCCGTGTTATTTCTGCATTTCACTGACTTTAAGAAAGCCAGTTTTTCATACTTTATCATCTCTGAATTTGAGGTTTGTTTTTTTTTTTTTTGCAGGGAATTTGTTTATTAAGCGTTGAGTTTGAGGTTTGTTTTGAGATCAGTGGCATATCGTGGTTTATTTGGTAGCAGTTGTTTTCCCTTATTAATGGTTACAAAAAATATTGTGTGTATTAGTAGGTAGACTCTTAGATTTGTTGATATATAGTAGGCACATTTCAGTTGAGGAAAATGGGACTAGTTTTCTATTCCTTGTAAAGAAAATTTATTGTTTGTCATTATACTATGTAGCATTTTATTTCAGAATATGCCCCATAAATAAATATTCTTAGGTTTTAAGAACTTCCAAAGTTGTATATACTTGTACAGGAATTTGGGAAATTGATATAATAAGAAAAGGGCATATTGTCTGATGATTGAATTTATAGAAATAGCTTGAGTGTTGTGGTCTAATATCCCTAGAGGGTATTTCTGTCTTAATAATTGCTTTTTAAAAAATCTGTAATCATAATTCCTTTAGGTAATGATCACTTTTTTAAAAATCCTCCTAATAGGATCTTTAGGAGGTTTGTTTTTTTTTTTTTAAGTTTTTCTTTAAATTCCAGTGTAGTTAACATGCAGTGTAATATCAATTTCAGGTGTACAATATAGTGATTCAGTATTTCTATACAACACCCAGTGCTCATCACAAATCCACTACTTAATGCCCATCACCTATTTCACCCATTCCCTTGCCCCGTCCTGTCTCATAACCAGCAGTTTGTTCTACGTAGCTAAGAGTCTGGTTTAAACAGCTAAGGGTTTGTTTATCTCTCTTTATTCTTTGTTTCATAAATTCCACATATGAGTAAAGTCATAGGGTATTTGTCTTTTTCTGACCGACTTACTTTGCTTAGCTTTATACCATCTAGATCCATCCATGCTCTTGCAAATGGCAAGATTTCATTCTTTTTTATGGCAATATTCCTGTGTGTGTGTATACATACATATATGTATACAACATATTTATTCATCTTTATTCATCTGTTGATGGACATTTGGGTTGCTTCCATATTTTGGCTATTATAAATAATGCTGCAGTAAATGTAGGGGTGCTTTTATCTTTTTGAATTAGTGCTTTTGTATTCTTTGGGTAAAATCCAGACTTTTAAGATTTTATTTATTAGAGTGCACCTGTGTGCACAGAAGGCATGGGGGTGGGTATTGAGAGGGGGCAGAGGGAGAGGGAGAGAAAGAGGGAAAGAATCCCAAGCAGACTGTGCTCAGCAGAGAGCCCAACGTGGGGCTCGATCTCATGACCCCAAGACCATGACCTGAGCCGAAACCAAGAGTAGGATGCTTAACCGGCTGAGCCACCCAGGTGCCCCTAAAATCTGGACTTTTAGTGGTCCTGAAAGCTCTATTTATCTGATTCTTAGGTAATTTTGTCACTATCTTCCTACCCCACATACTAAAATCTAGCCATCTCAGTCTTTTTTTCTGTTTAATATGCCAAACTTACTCTTACCTTACAGTATTTGCGCTTGGATTTTTTTTCTCTGCCTAAAAAAAAGCAGTGGTCATGTTACCCTAAGACTGTCACGAACCCGAACCCTTTCACTCCTTGTGATTCTTCAGGTTTCCACTCAATTAGCATCTTCTTAGAGAGGCTTTCACTGGCCACCTAATCAAAATGATAGCCACGCTGCCCTGCCACATTCTTAAACATATGGCCCTCTTTTATTTTTAAATTTCTCTGAAATTTGCTGTTTAATTTCCATCTTCTCCCATTAGAATGTGATTTCATGAGAGCACACACTTTATCTTTTTTGTTCACTGTTATACTTCCAATGCCTTAGAATAGTGTCTGGCACAAAGTGGATGAATACACCTTCATAAATATGTTAATTCAGTAGCGTATAGTTAATTCATATTTTTATAGTTAATAACATACAGTTAATATAGTTAACTATACTATATATATAATAAAATATATTTTAGCTAATATATTATCTATATTTATATGTTATATAAATATATAGTTACATTTATTAACATACAGTTAATAACATATAGTTAATTCATAACAATGAGCAATTGACTTCGGGAGACTCTCATCCATTCTCTAGACTTTGTTCTTTAGTGGTATAGAGATAAAATACAACATATATTGTCTTAGGTCCTTGAGAGGAATGTTTTTCTTTTTACTTCATCTGCTTGCTAATAAGAATAATTCCTTGGGGGCAATAATATGTTTTAATATTAATCAAACATTTGCTCTCCGGAAACTTTCATTATAGTTAGAAAAATAAGACTATGAAACAATGTGATTAAATGCTAATTTTGTAGCACATAGTTGTATAGAAGATTAATACCTTTACTGTATTTGTGACACTGAAATATTTTTGCACTGAAATCTTTCTTGCAATAGCAAACTCTTTAAGAACAGGGACAGTGTCTTATCCCTAACACCTAAAATAGGATGTTGCAGGTCCTGCATAAACATTTTTTTAATAACTGCATGTGACTAAGTAATGTAGCCCTATGAAAAGGCTTATAAAGGTGAGTGGATAGAGCTTATTGGTAGGTTAACGTCAGGCTGGTAGCTACAGAGCTAAGGAATACACACCCGGATTTGGAGCCATCATTGGTAATGGAAAAATTCAAAACAGAGAACATAAAAAGCAAATGACCGAAATCTGAGACTGGGCAAAATGAGAGAGAGTATGAGGAAAGGGTGGGAACTATTTGGAGAAAAAAACTGGAGACGAGAAGATGACAGCATCAAGTAGAAAACTGGAGAATAAAATCTGAGATATGTCAGTTAGATGTAGTTCTTGACAGTGTTTAAAAATACACTTCCTGAATTAAAATCTGGAAAGAAGAAGAAAGAGTCTCCAGTTAGGTTTCATATATAGCAATGTAAAGTGGCAGATAAGGTGAAGGGGTCTGGTTTCCAATCCCAGCTTTGAAATTGGCTGTGTGATCTTAAATAAAAGCTAGTATTTACCAAGGGAGGCAGTGTGTTAATAAGTATGTTGCAAAAATTATGCAACTTAATTCTCAAAACAGCCACCTTATGAGGTAGGTGATTACCTTCCTATTGTAGGTAGGGAAACAGAAGGTAAGTACCTCTAAGAAATTATTTAGCTATTAAATGATGAAGCCTATACAGTGCCATGTTGTAAGCATTCAAAAACTGTTCCAAAGAAAGGGAGTAGGTACTAGGAAGTAAGTGGAAACAGTTGCTATTGACTGGACATTCAGGAAGTTTATTACTGGAGAAATTATTGTAATAGTTTAT
Organism: Procyon lotor; assembly: GCA_028646535.1. Lineage (NCBI taxonomy): Eukaryota > Metazoa > Chordata > Mammalia > Carnivora > Procyonidae > Procyon > Procyon lotor. Next base: position 43,161,152 of record CM053606.1, on the reverse strand, counting down.
TACTAGGAGATAATATATAAGCTAAAAGAGACTAGTTTCAAGTGGACTTGTATTTTCAACATAGGAAGGGCTTGTTTGAAGGAAGGGAAACGTTTAGTGGGGGGCATTGAAGCTGTTGAAGAAACATGGGGTTCATTAAACATAACGGAGAAACTACTTTTTGGGGAGAAGTACAACTTTTTCCAAGACAAAAGGAATGATAGAGATCTAAATGTGGAGATGTGTTAAAGATCTGGCCAGAGCAAATTCAGAATGGTTTTTCTTTCCTCAAAATCAGAAGTCAGAGGTAAGGTCTTTTTCTGATGTAGATGGTGAGAGGCTGAAGGAGAGAGAATGAGATGTGGAACTGCTGCCAGGTGTAGCCTTAAGGGCCTGTCCATGTTGGCCGAATGCTTAATTAGAATAGTTGGCACAGTTAATCTGAGAAGAGGCAAAAAAAAAAAAAAAAGATAGTAATAATGATTATTTTAGCCCAGTTAAAACTCGGGATTGGGAGTCTACAGGAGGTGTAGGACCCAAATGAGGCAGTGAACAAGGAAGCTAAATTTAAATAAGAGAAGTCAAAGACAACACCCACCCCCCAGCCTATGGACTGCATAATCCGTTAAGTAGAAGATTTTTCTTTTAGAAAGAGGACATAAAAGTGTATTTTGATAAATGTGAGAAGATCTAATTGGAAATAAAATTTGAAGCTACTTAAGGTTTTTTCTTTTTTTTTTTTTTTAAATATAACCATAATGGGTTTTAAGTTCTTTAATATGAATATGCACTAATGAGGTAATGTAAAAATAATTCAGATTTACTCCTAGGTGGATTTGTTTAACATTCCTTTTCCCCTCCATCTTTACTTTATACAGAGAAACATTTGTTAATTTTATAATGAGAAGTGTTTCGTAGGAATACATGCAGATATGTGGCAAAGTTTAAGTTAAAATTGATTCCGTAATTTCACTTATTGTTTGCTTTAAAGATAGTAACTAATCTCTGTGACCTTACTGCTGCTGCTGCTGCTTCATCTTCTTTTTAAATAGACTGTTTGGATTGCACAAGAAAGTCATCAATATGGTACACAATTTACTATCCAGTCACGACTCAGACCCACGGTACTCTGACCCCCAGACAAAGGCGAGGGTGGCCATGTTGTATCTACCTCTGATTGGCATCGTCATGGAAACTGTTCCTCAGCTCTATGACTTTACAGGTACCTCGTATATTTAAAACAAATCCTAAAGGAAATCTCAGTGTTTCAAAGTTTTAGAAATATCTCGAAGCTAAAGATCTTATTTCCGGAAAAGAAATACAAGGAAATGTACACTGACATAAGTAAACTGTAAATATTTAACCATATTACTGAATAACTTTTGACTACGTGAGAGAATTCACTGCAAGCTTTCCTTAAGTAGTTCTAATGAAGAGTTTTAAAATGATTTGTAAGACTTTTGTACCTACCTATTAGAAAACAGGTTTTTTGGTATGTGACTGTGCTATGCATCCGAAAATATATGTATAAGAAAACACAGCAGATGTCCACCACCTTTAGTCTCACTTTTATTCATATGTATAATTGAAATTAATACTTACCTGAATAACAAGAATTAGGTTTATTGTTAACACTGGGTTAATAAGTTGAAGTTACGTTGTTTTTTAAAAACTAGAACTCACAAGATCTTATTGCTCTTGCTTTCTATATTTAGAATTTCTTGAATTCCTTCATTTGTCCTAAAGAAAATGCTATCGATTGCATTTAAAAAAACAAAACATTTACTGAGTACCCATTAGGTATTAAGAACTTGAACAGAAAAAAAATAAAAAAAGAACTTGAACAGAGGTGGTGATACAAAGATAACCAACTCCGTGTTTTTAAGGGGCTGACAGTTGAGTAGTTCAACCAGTATTTTGATCTCCCAAAGTGGGCTTCCTAATCTGAAGGCAGAAATGTTTATATTATTATATCTTCTTTGACTAGCAAGTTCTCTACAAAACTGTAAGTTATTAATGTAGGAATGAGTTAATGTTTAAAATATTGTTTAAGAAAATCTAATGATAAATGTTACATCTTAATAGGTTTTTCTTTTAAAGAGTAATGGAGAACAGGAAATTGCATGCTCAATAGCTGTTAATTAACCTAAATGGAAATTTGGTTATTTATTTTGGGATTATTTTTTCTATAGAAACTCACAATCAACGAGGAAGACCAATTTGTATAGCCCCTGATGACTATGAAAGTGAGAGTGGAAGCATGATAAGCCAGACAGTTGCCATGGCGATTGCAGGAACATCAGTTCCTCAACTAACAAGGCCTGGCAGTTTCCTCCTCACATCGTCGGTAAGAACAATCCTCCTGCAGAAGTTTTTTCTAGGAAGACAGATATTTACAAGGATGTACCCTTAAATAACAGATTGTTGTATTAGCTGATGCAAGAGTACTCTGGATTTCATTTACTTTGTGGAGACAGTAAGGTTCCAAGAATATTGCTTATCTTGTACTGAGTTGTTTTAAAAATTACTGATACCTCAGAGTTTATGGTATAAAGCTCGGTATTCCACCATTCAGAATTTGGAAGTTACCGTATTGTATATGACCCATTTTCTTTTATTTTCCAAATCCATTTCGTTCTTCAACCCTAAGAAATATTTTCAATTGTTTAGCAATTGAGAATGCTTTTTTAAATCTCTGAAGATTTATACTGTTTCATGTTTAAAAAATCCTGAGTACTCTCCCCCTGTAATTTTTCCCCCTTAAAGAGCAGAGAGGAAACAACTGCTGATGGAACAAGATCAAGTTCTAAAAGACTTTCTTTCAGAAAATGCGATACTTGTGGAAGCTATCCTGACAACTTCAAGTTTTATTGAGATTGTTTACATATCGAAAGATTCACCCATTTTAAGTGTACGGTTTCATGGTTTTTAACGTTATTTACAGAGCTGTGTGGCCATCACCACAATCTAGTTTAGAGTATTTCCATCACCCCAAGAAGACTGCTTACGCCTATGAAGAGCCACTCCCTACTTCCCCCCAGCCCTAGGCAGCAACTCACCTACTTTCTGTCTGTATATCTGTATAGACTTGCCTATTCTGGACATCTCATAGAAATGGGATTACACACTGTGATCTTCCGTGTCTGGCTTCTTTGACTACACGTGAAGTTTGAGATTCAGCCACATTGTCATGTGCACCAGTCCACCTTAAATTTTTTTTTTTAGTTGCCAAATAATACTCTTTTGTATATACCAGATTTATATCCATTTGTCAGGTGATGAACATTTGCATCCTTTCCGGTTTTTAGCTGTTAGGAATAATGCTTCTGTGAACATTGGTGTGCATGTCTTTGTGTGCACGCATGTTTTTGTTTCTCTTACATAGCTAGTAGTGCACTTGCTGGGTCATATGGTATCTCTGTGTGTAACATTTTCAGACACACATAAATTCTTTTAAAAGTGCCTGCCCCATTTTACATTCTCACCAGCAGTAGATTCTCAAGTCTTCCCCAACACTTTTTACTGTCTCTTTTTTTTATCATAACCACCTTGGTGTAGAGTAGTATCTCATTGTGGTTTTGATTTGCATTTCCCTAATGTCTACTGATGTTGAGCATCTGTTCATTTGTTTATTGACACATCTTTTTTGTATGTCTTATTTAGAGAAAAGTCCATCCATCTTCTTTACCATTTTGGTATTGGGTCACTCATTTTCTCATTATCAGGTTGAGAGAGTTCTTTATATATTCTGAGTACAAATCCCTTAGGCAATTTGCAAGCATTTTCTCCCATTCTGTGGATTATTTTTTTTTCTTTCTTGATGGTGTCCTCTGAAGTGCTGAATTCTAATTTATCAATTTTCTTTTATCACTTGCACTTTATATATTTTGTATGTATAATATCAAAGGTACATGCACAATTAAGGTATCATTAATAGAAGAAACAATAGTGTACCCAACACCCAGCTTCAGAAATAGAACATTGCAAATTCCTTGAAAGTTTCCAGTCTGTCCTCAGTTCAGTCCCTGTCTTTACCCTAATATGCCCACTGTGCTCAATTTTGTTGACCTTCCTTTTCATTTTTTAAAAATTTTCTTGTGTGAAATATATGTATTAAAAAGTACATGAAATATACATGTACACATTTACAAAATATTGTGAAATTAACAACTTTGTAACCACCACTCAGGACAAAATACAGTGTTGGCTGCCTTTCAGAAATCTTTAAAATGCTCTTCTCTCCCACAGCTATCCACCAAGCCACCCTCTATCCTAACTAATGAAGTAATTGCTTAATTTTGCTTATACTTTGACCATTCAACTTTGCATCCCTAAATACTATAATTTACTGTTGTTATATCTTTAATTTTCATCCATGTTATAAAATGTAGCTTTAATTTACTGATTTTCATTTCTGTATGTCATTATATTGATTGTAGATCAATTTATTTACTCATTCTGTTCTTAGAAGCATGAATGGCTTCTGATCTTTGGTTATTTCAAATAGTAATCCTAAAGATTTCTTTACATGTGTCTTGTATATATATATACACTTTTATTTAGATTATTTCCTAGGAGCTGAATTTGTTGCTCCCTGCTCAGTTTAAATATTTAAAACAATATTTTAAACATTAACTCATTCCTACATTAATAACTTACAGTTTTGTAGAGAACTTGCTAGTCAAAGAAGATATAATAATATAAACATTTCTGCCTTCAGATTAGGAAGCCCACTTTGGGAGATCAAAATACTGGTTGAACTACTCAGCTGTCAGCCCCTTAAAAACACGGAGTTGGTTATCTTTGTATCACCACCTCTGTTCAAGTTCTTTTTTTATTTTTTTTCTGTTCAATATGAATTCTATCATGAATATGTATGTATCTTTATACCAGATGTACCTGGGTATTTTTCCAAAGGGTTTGTCTCAATTTATACTTTACCAACAGTTTGAGAGTTCCCATTCTTTCACATGTTCATCAGCATTTAGATTTTTCAGACTTGAAATTTTTTTTCAATCTGGTACTTTATAGTTGTATCTCATTTCAGCTTTCATTTCCTTGATGCCTTATGAAGGTATGCACTTCATATACATGTTAGCCACTTAAATTTTCTCTGTTGAGATGTTGAGGTTCTAGGGTTTTTTGCCCATTTGCCATTTGGTTGTCTGCCTTTGTTTATAATTTGTATGAGTTTATATGTTCTGGATCAAATCCACCGTCAATTATAAGTGGTTCAAATATTTTATTTTTATTTGTGACTTGCCTTTAACACTTACTTAATGGTGAATTTGGTGATTAGACTGTCTTATTCAAAACATTTAACTCTTTTCCTTTACAGCTAGAGTTTTTTGTAGTTTTAAAAATTTTCTCCCTATTCTAAGATTTTGAAGATATTTCCTATGGTTTTTTTTTTGTGGTTTTTTTTTTAAGATTTTATTTATTTGACAGAGGGAAACACAGCGAGAGAGGGAACACAAGCAGAGGGAATGGTAGAGGAGAAGCAGGCTCCTTGCTGAGCAGAGAGCCTGATGCGGGGCTCGATCCCAGGACCCTGGGATCATGACCTGAGCCGAAGGCAGACGCTTAACGACTGAGCCACCCAGGCGCCCCTTCCTATGTTACTTTTTGAATGCTTTTTTGATCTTTCATATTTAATCCTAAAATCTACCTGGAATTTTTTATGAACAGTAGAATCCAGGGAATTAGGTTCATTCGTTCATTCATTTATATTAAACCAAATTACCTCAGCACTGTTTATTAAAAGATTATTTTGCCTACTCCTCTGGAGTACTACCTCAGTATGGTCTGTCATGTAGAAAAAGCCCTTGTGCATGTAAAAAGTTTGTCTTTCTACATAAATTTTAGAATCAGCTTATGTTCCGCTAAAGTAAATAAACAAAAACCAATGAACCTGTGGGGATTTTGTTGAGATTGTAATGAGTATATGGCTCAATTTTGGTGAAAATTGGTTTTTTGCACTACTAAATCTCTTAATACTTGAACATAATGGATCTCCCTATTATTTAGGTCTTCTTTAACATCTATGATGTTTATAACATCTATATAAACTTTTATAGGTTTGTTTTTTTAAAAATATATTTTATTCATTTGAGAGAGAGAGGCAGAGCACAAGCAGGGGAAGAGGCAGAGGGAGAGGGAGTAGCAGACTCCCCACTGAGCAGGGAGCCTGATGTGGGGCTCAATCCCAGGACCGTGGGATCATGACCTGAGCCTAAGACAAACTCTTAACCAGTTGAGCCACCCAGGAGCCCTTATAGTTTTCACTAAAGAAGCCTAGTACATCTTTTATAGATGTGGTTTGGTCCTTGATATTTTTTATTTTTATAATATAAAATCACATACGTATAATACATATAATTATATATAATCCTGAGTGTCCTCTTTTTCAAAAATTCTTTTTTCCAACTGTTGATTAATTTTGTGTGGAAATAGAATTAATTTTATACAGTGATGCTTATTTCCAGCAGAATTGCTAAACTAATAACATATATATAGCTTGTTTTTCTACATACACAATCCTGTCATCTGTGAATAATGGCAGTTTGTTTCTTACTTTCAGGTTTTTTTTTCATAACTTATTTTACTGCCCAGAACTTCTGGTACAGTGGTTGAATACAAGTAGCAATAATTGGCATCCTTAAAGGTAGAAACTTGCAACATCTCATTACACATAAGTGCTATAGTTTGGAGAGATTTTTGGTGTTTGGTTTTTTCTTTTTTTTCAACAATCTTCTCTTACATTATGAAAGTATTCTTTGTGTTCCTGGTTTGCTAAGAGTTTTGTTTTTTAATTATGAATAGGTGAATTTTATTATGCTCTCTTTGCATCCATCGAGACGCTTGTGTTATTTTGCTTTTAAATCTTTCACTGTGACCCCTTTCCATTGATTTTTTTCTAGTATTAAACCTACCTTCAGTTGCCGAATTAAACCAACTTTTTCCCATGATTGTTAGTGGATTTTGTGTGGTATAAGTTAAGATTCATGTATTTATGCTTGTAGGTAAAATTGCTTGTGATTTTTTTTCTCATAATGTTCTTTATAGGTTTTGAAATCAGGGTTAGGTTAGCCAATTTAAATTTAAAAGGGAGTTTACCCCTTTATTCTGTTCTCTGCGAGGACTTGTTTAAAATTGGAGTTATTTCTTTCTGGAATATTTGGAGAACCTGTGGGTAATGGCATCTGTACTTGTAGTTTTCTTTTTTGAAAGCTTAAAAATTACTGATTTAATTTCTTTAATGACTATAAAACTGTTCAACTGTTCTTTTCCTTTTACACTGATTTTTGTAAATTTTACTCTAGTAGGAAAAGTATACTGTCTGTAGTGGATATAAATGGTTTCATATCTTTAGTTTTCATAAACGATTTAGGGGCCTGTTGATCCTCACTTTTGAATGTTTATCTTCTTTTTTTACTGTCTTCTATTTTCTTTGGATTTATATTATTGTCTAACTTCTTGAGATGGGTGCTTAACTCACTAATTTTCATCATTTGTTCTTTGGTACATATTATAAGCCTGTACATTTTCCTTTAGTTATTTTAGTTACATGCCACCATTTATACGGAGCATTTTTATTACTTGGTTGAAAAATACATCTAAAGTGCTTTATGATTTTTATTTTAGACTTTTAGACCCTTAAGTTTTTGTTTTAAAATATTTAGTCATACATGAACAGACATTTCTCCAAAGAAGACCTACAAATGGCCAAGAGACACATGAAAAAATGCTCAACAACACTTGGCACCAGAGAAATACAAATCAAAACCACAAAGAAATTACCACCTCACATGGGTCAGAATGGCTTAAATTAACAAGTCAGGAAACAACTGATGTTGGTGAGGATGCAGAAAAAGGGGGAACCCTCTTACACTGTTGGTGGGCATGCAAACTGGTACAGCTACTCTGGAAAACCCTGAGGTTCCTCAAAAAGTTAAAAATAGAGCTACCCTGTGCCCCAGCAATTGCACTATTAGGTATTTATCCAAAGGATACAAACATAGTGATTTGAAGGGGCGCATGTACCCCAATGTTTATAGCAGCAATGTCCACAATAGCCAAATTATGGAAAGAGCCAATCTATTGACAGAAGAATGGATAAAGAAGTTATATGTGTACACACACACACACACACACACACACACACACACACACTGGAATATTCCTGAGCCATCAAAAAGAATGAGATCTTGTCATTTGCAATGACATGGATGGAACTACAGGGTATTATGCTAAGCAAAATATGTCAGAGAAAGACTAATACCATATGATTTCATTCATATGGAATTTAAGAAACAAAACAGATGAACATAGGGGAAGAGAAGGGGAACATAATATGAAAAGAGAGAGGGAGACAAACTGTAAGAAACTCTGAACACTTGGAAACAGTGTTGTTGGAGGGGAGGTGGACAGAGGGATGGGGTAATTAGGTGATGATCACTAAGGAGGACACTTGATAAAATGATCACTGGGTGTTGTATGCAACTGACGAATCACTAAATTCTATCACTGGAACTGATAGTACAGTATGTATTAATTAAGTTGAATTTAAATAAAAAATTTTTTAAAATTCTAGTCATAAGGTGAGGTGCCTAGGTGGCTCAGTCAGATAAGCATCCAGCTTTTGATTTTGGCTCAGGTCATGATCTCAGGTTTGTGAGAATAAGCCCTACCTATATCAGGCTACACGCTGGTAGAATGTGGAGCCTGCATCATATTTGCTCTCTTGGGGTGCCTGGGTGGCTCAGTTGGTTGGGCAACTGCCTTTGGCTGAGGTCATGATCCCAAATTTAATTTAAGGAAGCACGTTGAAGGTCCTGGGATTGAGCTCCACTTCGGGCTCCTTGCTCTGCAGGGAGCCTGCTTCTCCCTCTCCCTGCTACTCTGCCTGCTTGTTCTCTCTCTCTTTCTCTCTCTCAAATAAAAATTATTTTAAAAAATTAAAAAATTTTGCAGTCTCCCTTTTCTTCTGTACCCCCCAAAAGTAAGTGTGTGTGTGTGTGTAGTCATAGGAAAATTTCTCATGATCCTATGTCTCTGATTTTGGCCTGATTTCAAAATCAGAGAACTTTGCATAATTTCATTTTGTTATATTTGTGGCAACTGGTTTTTACGGTCTTGTATATAGTGCGTTTTTGCAGATAGCTCGTGTATTTGAAAATGCATAGTCTTCATTGTTCTGTGTTTGTCCATTACACCTAATATTTCAAATTTGTTAGTCTTATTGTTAAAACTTTTTTCTTTTTTACTGAATTCTGTGTACTTGTTCTAATACCCCACTACAATCATGGTTTTTTAATAACTTGTCATTTTGTCAGGTTTAAAACGTTTCCTTTGAAGCCTTATTATGAAATATCTAATTTTAATTTTTTTGATTGCATCTTTTATCAATGTGAACTATAATAATTTTTTTAACCTTCAAGTCTACTTTGTATATTAGTTTAGTTATGCTAAGTTTCTTCTGAGATACGAGTTTTTCCATCCTTTACTTTCCACATTTTTTTTCTTGTACTTAAAATGTTTGAAATTTATGTTTTAGATGTCTTAGATATTTTAGATTTATGTCTTTAGATGTCTTTTATAAATAGCATGTAGTTAGATTTTTCTAAATTTTTCAAAATCTGTTTATCTTTACCTTCTTAGAGTTTTTAAAGTCACTTAATTTACTGTAACTAAATTTAATGTGAATTTAATGTACTTAGCATTTTAATGCTAACTTCATATTGCCCCATCCCTTCTGTCTCCTTTTGTCTCCCTATTTGGTTTTTTCTCCTTCAATTTTTTTTCTTCATTCTATGTTTTCCTTTCTACTAGTTTGGAAGTTATACATTCTGTTTGTATTCTTTTTATGATTGTATTATAAACTACAATGTGCTTCCTTAAATGAAATTCCACTCTAATAGTTACATTTACCTTCACATGGGTTAATAGAAGGCTCTCAGAATAGGTTGCCTATTTATTTACCTTTCTCCCTACTTAACTGTTATTTTCAGGCATTTTTATTCATTAAACCTCAAGAAAATTGTTACTTTTGTGGCTATGTAAGTTTAATTATTTAGATTTGTTCATGTGTTTACCACTGTATTTCCTCTTCTCCCAAATTTGTGACTGTTTATAAATATTTTTCTTCTTTGTGAAATATATCCTTTAGGATTTCCTATGCTATGGTGATGAACTGTTTCCTTTAAAAATGTGTGACCTTCATTCTTAAGGTTTTTGTTTTTAGTTTTTTGAAATAGCATCTGAGTTTCCTGTTTTGTTCCAGCACGCTAAGGTCATTTTTTCTACTGTCTTTTCATTTCCATTGCTGATATTTCTCCCTCTTCTTTATGATATTCTCCTTAGAATTGGTCTTCTGTGGTTTCACTCTTCTATCTAGTTTTAAATTTCTTTATTTATTCTGCTTGGTATTTTTTGGACTTCTTAAATCAGTGGTTCAGCATCTTTCTTCAGTTCCATGAAATTCTCAACTATTATATGCCCAAATATGTCCTGTTCTCCATTCTGTCTCTCCTCTTTTTGTATTCCAGTTCTACATCTGGTAGTCCTCTTTATCTCATCCTCTGTGCCTGCTCTTGTTCTGTATAGCCCATCTTTTTGTTGACCTGTGCTTTGTGCTAGTTTGTTCCTTTTGATCTATCTTCCAGTTTATTTGTTTCTCAAGTGTATCTAATATTACATTAAACCAATCCATTGGTTCTTAATTTGGTTATTGTGTAATTTGGTTAAGTGAATTTATGTAGATTTCATTTACATGTGTTTGCATCTATGAGAGGCAGTGAACATAGAAAAGTGCTCAACCTCTCTCTGGAGCACACTTTCTGCATTTGAATCACAATCCTGGTATTTACTGCAAAATACTTCTTGGTGTCTTGGTTTTCTGGTCTATAAGATGGGTTAGGTAATAAATCTCTTTGGATGGGTACAAGGGATAAATAAGTTCATATGCATAAAGTGTTCGGTACACTGAAGGGTGCAGAGTAATAGCATCTTACAAGAGTTGACTGACCTCATTTTCGTCATCCTGGACAGAAGAGCGATTTAGGGTAGTGGTTTAGATCATGACCCCAGCAGTTAAGTATGTTAAACTTTCCTTTGTCTTTTCCTCCCTTCCCTCCCTTCCACTGCTTTCTTCTTATTATTTAGTATATTTACTTCACGAAATATTAGAATGTAGTATAATGGTGAGAAATAATAAGATTTGGTGTCTGGTTAGCCTGGACTGAAATCCTGGCTTACTCTCTAGCTTTTCATTTCCTTACCATTAAACTAGAAATAGCAGTAGTGAGTACCAACTGAGAAAAGCCTAAAACCATTGTGAGACTTAAATAAAAAAGTGATTAGCGTAGTGTCCAGCACATTGCAAATTTTGTTGTGTTTTGTCATCATCATCATCATTATTGTCATCCTGTGTTCTTGTCTATAAAACTGAGATGATACAGCCTGCTTGGTAATATTGTTGGAGGACTAAATGAAATAACATATGGAAAGAGCTTAGCATGATGACCGGAGAAGAATAAATATGGAATAAATGGTATTGTAGACAAGTTTTTGTTAGTTTTTCGCTTACATTTCACACACCATATAGTAATGCAGACCGAAGACTGAAAATAGCACCTTCACCTTATCTGCTCTAACAGTAGTCCTTGAGAGGAAACTGTGGTTCTCTAAACCTGGTAAACATTTTGTTACTACTTTCTATTCTTAGATCACTTTTACTGAGTGCTTTTTTCCTTTTACCATATTATATCAGACATGATGAGAATAGATACATTAGTTTTAATAGTAAGATCTTTTAGCTTTGTCCCTTGATGTTTTCTATTAATGTTTATTTGTCTACTGGAAGCCCTGCCATAAATTAAAACAATCTTTCAATGCCAGGAAAAGTTTATTAAACCTCAGGACCTTAAGTTGAAGGTTCTGTGTAACTTATTCAAGTATTGTCTAAATCAAATGGTAGATTTATTTATTTTTTTTAAGATTTTATCAGAGCAAGAGAGAACGTGCTCTCTCTTAAGTTGAGGGGGACAGAGGGAGAAGGAGAAGTAGGCTCCCCACTGAGCAGGGAGCCCGAGATGGTTCTTGATCCCAAGACCCTGACATCATGACCCAAACTGAAAGCAGCGCTTAACCGACTGAGCCACCCAGGTGCCCGTCAAATGGTTCTTTTTAAATATTTGCTTTTTTCAGCAATTTTTGTTTTATTGCATTTAGCAGAAAACACCTGACAACCCCCAAAAAGAAACAGCCATTGATCAATCTATCTCGTTCTACTATTCTTTATTTTCAGAGCGGCAGGCAACACACTACCTTTTCAGCAGAATCCAGTCGGAGCCTTCTGATCTGTCTACTTTGGGTTCTCAAGAATGCAGATGAGACGGTTCTACAAAAGTGGTTTACAGATCTCTCAGTCCTGCAGCTAAACCGGCTACTAGATTTGCTTTATCTCTGTGTATCTTGCTTTGAGTACAAAGTAAGTGATCACTGTCCCATTGCAGGGAAGAATGAGAAAGAAAACATCATGTGGAAAAGGAAGAAGAAAATTTCCTCAATGCCTCTTCTAATGTTTAAATTTTAGGGAAAGAAAGTGTTTGAAAGAATGAATAGTTTGACCTTTAAGAAATCAAAAGACATGAGAGCAAAGCTTGAAGAAGCTATTCTTGGGAGCATAGGTGCTAGGCAAGAAATGGTGCGACGAAGCCGAGGACAGCTTGGTATGTACACAATAGCTTCTCCTTCTAGTGAGAATTTTTTCAGTTTCCTTGAACTATATATTACAGTGATCATTGTTGCAAGTCTGCAAAGATTCTATACTTTTTTAAGTGGTTTTCGTTCTTTGTTTTAGGAGGGGTGAGGAGCAGAGGGAGGATGGAGGACAGGGAGAATCTTAAGCAGGCTCCATGCATGGAGCCTGACATAGGGCTTGATCTCACAACCGTGAGATCGTGACTGGGGCCAAAATCGGGAGTCAGATGCTTAACTGACTGAGCACTCAGGCGCCCCTTGAAAAGTGTTTTCAATGAAATAGTGAATTAACTTGAGGTACCACTTCTCTGTAGGAATTCAAGTTAGAGTTCTAAATAGGGTGAACATATTTCCTGATTTGTTCTGGAGAGTCCCAGTTTGTTCCTATTACCCTTGTGTGATTATTAATAGCACACACACACCCCTTTTCAAACTTCTTAAAAGCAGTTTTAGGTTCACAGCAAAACTGAACTAACAATACAGAGATTTCCCGTATACTCCCTAACACACATGCATTGCCATCCCCACTGTCGACGTTCCTGGCTGGCCTGGTGACTTGTTACACTTGGTAGTGAACCAGCACTGAGACATCATTATCACCCAAAGTCTGGAGTGGACCCTACAGTTCAGTCTTAGTGTCATACTTTCTACATAGCATCACTTTTTACTCTTAAAAATTTCCTATTTGGTACAGTAAGTTAATATGCCCTGTATTTAAGGGAAATATGTTGTCCATCAGACTCAAATATCAGGGAGAGAAACAGGTTAGTAGCATTTGAGGCCTGTTTCTAATCCCAGGTACTGCTGTCCATTAGCCATATAACCTTGGCCAAACCACTTAATCTCGCTTTCTTTTACCTCATCCACTTGTGATTGTTTTGAGAACTTAAAAGGTAGTTTAACTAACTGATCTTAATCATCTTTGTAGTGACTGTGTGTGTAAGCGTTTCATAAATACTAAAGTGACAAATAATAGTGTTGCTGAGAGCACCTTAAGGTCAGGGACATGGCTTAGTCATCTGTGTATATGACACATGCTAATAGATCGACATATATTGGCACATTTATGTGAATATTTTTAATGTTTTCTGATAGACCGTAAACACAGATAAACACATAAACATATAAATATCATTTATCTATGTAAACTTAAATATCTTTTATATGCTATCCAGGATGTTTGAATTTCACAAGAATACAGAACCTTTGTCTTTAGAATTAAGAGCACCATTTTTTTCACTTTTAGTTTATGTACAATCTACAGTATACAACAGATTTTAACTCCTTTTTTTTTTTTTTTTTTTAAGATTTTATTTATTTGACAGAGAAAGAGATCACAAGTAGGCAGAGAGGCAGGCAGAGGGAGAGGGGGAAGCAGGCTCCCCGCTGAGCAGAGAGCCTGATGCTGGGCTCGATCCCAGGACCTGGAGATCATGACCTGAGCCAAAGGCAGAGGCTTTAACCCACTGAGCCACCCAGGTGCCCCAGATTTTAACTCCTTTATTGCATACAACAACCCTCTAAAAAAGCATAATTAGCTTTTATTTAGGTCATTTAATTATCACCAAAATCTAATGAATGATTATCCTTACCTTCAAGTTAAAATGAAACTCATCAGAGGTAAAATAACTTGCCTAAGATCATAAACTAAGTGACAAAACCAGGCTCTTTTCACTTCCAGTGTAATTCTCTATATTATACCACAGCTCTTTCTAAGGGTTAATGTCAGAGAGAGTGGCACTGTTAACAGTATGTTACGTTCTTAGGCCTGTGGCCTTAGGACACCTATATTTGTATGAATATAAGAACTGAAGTTCTCTATGTAAAATCTAAAATAAATAAGTGAATAAACTTTTTGATAGAGAGAATGGATAGATGGTTGCCCTGGGTGTTGGGTGAGGTATGGGCAGAGTAGATGGAGGAGGTCAGCCGGTATCCGGTTATGAAACCTGTAAGTACTAGGGATGTAATGTATGGCATGGTGCCTACAGTTAATAATACTGCATGGTATATTTGAAAGTTACTAAGAGAAAAAAAAAAAAAAGAAAGTTACTAAGAGAGTATGTCTTAAGTTGTCATCATAAGAAAAAAATTATGTGGTGATGGATATTAACTAGATTTATAGTAGTGATCATTTAATAATGTATACATATATTGAATCATTATGCATGTGAAACTAATATAATGTTTTTTGTTTTTTTAAAGATTTTATTTATTTATTTGACAGAGAGATCACAAGTAGACAGAGGCAGGGAGAGGGAGAAGCAGGCTCCCCGCTGAGCAGAGAGCCCGATGCGAGGCTCATTAAGCCTTTGTAATTCTTACTTATATTTGGACATACAAGTTACATCATCCAATGATAGACATTCTTTTTTTTTTTTTTAAACATCTTGATTTTATTTTTTCAGTGTTCCAAGATTCATTGTTTATGCACCACACCCTGTGCTCCATGCAATACGTGCCACCACCAGGCTCGCCCAACCCCCCAATGATAGACATTCTTAACTAAGAGATGAGAGACAATTTCATGGGGGAAAAAAAAAGTTAATAGTGAAAATGTAAATAGATCCCAGGTATCAGTTTTGTTAACTGTGTAAAGATAAGCATATATTTTTTGTTTCATTTTGCAAAATTTTTTAAAGGTAGAGATTTCACAATAAAAAAAAAAAAGGAAGATAAGGGAAGGGGGAGATAAAGCAGAAGAAATATCCCAGACATGTCCTTTATTGTATGGCAGATTTGTTTCTCGTTATTTTTTAAATTTCTGTTTAAACTATGAATTTTTACTTTTTTTTTCCATTCTTCCGACCAATTTTAAGTCTTGGGTTTTTCAAAAAGGAGCATTAGTTTTCTAGTTGACAATCTGAAATCATGGCTGATTCTATCATTTAAGTGTGTATCTGTCCACAATTCTAAATGCCATCTTCATTTCTGCTGGATTTATATGAACCAGTTCTGTTGCTGCTACCCTTACAGGAGCCCCCAGCATTCAGGCTGCTTTCCATCCCAGAAACCTTAGGAGAAAGCCCCCAACTTTCTCCCGTCCTGCCTTCTGTGGACCAAAGGAAGTAATTACTTTAGAAATCCTTCTTATTTTGTTTATATATTAAACAAAAGATTGTTGAACTCTGGGTATTGCCAGACACATTGTCAACCTCGAACATAAGGGGGTGAACAAAATAGGCATAACCTCCATTCTTATGTAGCTTATATTCTTGTGATCATAAGTGCTATGGAGAGAAATAAAGCCAGTTAAGAGGAAAGAAAGTATTGGAGAGGGCTGCCTGGGCGGCTCACTCACTTCAGCATCTACCTTCCGCTCAGGTCGTGATCTCAAGTCCTGGGATTGGGTGCTGCGTCGGGCTCCTTGCTCAGCTGGGATCCTGCTTCTCCCTCTCTTTCTGCCCCTCCTCCCTGCTCCTGGTCTCTCTCTCTCTCTCTCTCTCTCTGTCTCTCTCACATGAATAAATAAAATCTTTAAAAAAAAAAAGGGGGGGGGAATGGGGCGCCTGGGTGGCTGAGGGGGCTGGGGCCTCTGCCTTCGGCTCGGGTCATGGCCTCGGGGTCCTGGGATCGAGCCCCACATAGAGCCCCACATCAGGCTCTCTGCTCATCAGGGAGCCTGCTTCCCCTTCTCTCTCTGCCTTCTCTCTCTGCCTGCCACTCTGCCTACTTGTGATCTCTCTCTCTCAAATAAATAAATAATTTTTAAAAAAGGAAAAAGCGTGGGGAGTTGGGGAAGACCTTTCTGTGGAGGTGATGAATGGCCTGTGAAAATTTGGGGGAAGAATAATCACATAAGAGAGACAACAGCCATTGCAGAGGTCCTAAGCCAAGAACATGTAGAGGTAGACTGTATGCATACAGAGAACACGCAGAGTAACTGTGGTGGTGTAGGCAGGGGGGAAAGTAAAGTCTTACCATGTAGGGCCTTAGGAGCCATGGTTTAGGTTTTGAGAACATCAGTTTTAAGAAAGTTTGCTTATAATAAAAGGGAGCTTGTTTTTTAATATTCCATGTAACAAATGTATTTCTTTTATAACTATTGAAAAGTTTTAATAAAAAGTACTATTGTTCTACTCGTGCTGAAGATAAAATAGCTATGTATGAAGTTAGCATTGTGCAGTATTTCTTATATACTTGCAAATGTGCATATAGGTGCCCAGATGAAATAACATTTTAAAGATGGTTTTGAAATTTATTTGACAGAGAGAAGCCCATCTGGAAGTGCCTTTGGAAGTCAAGAAAATCTGAGGTGGAGAAAGGATATGACTCACTGGCGTCAAAACACTGAGAAGCTTGACAAGTAATATAACTTCTATTTTATGTTACTGATGGGCTTGTTGGATTTCAAATGCAGTAGGAAAATCGCTGATTTTGGTGGTGGTTTTTTTATCTTAGGTGTTCAAATCTTAGATAACAAAATACCTATATTTGGTTTTTAAATTTTAGATTAAAAAAGATCTGAGGAAAAAATTTCTCTTGTGGTATAGTAAAGCAGAATGTTGCCAATTTTGTTTTCAACAATTGTCTCTAAATAGTCCGTTTTTGAAATACAGTCTGCAACAATTTCTGAATGTATTTTGGGAGTCACACTAACTAAGTATTTCCATGTCACCAACAATTGGAAGCTAATCTTTGCCCTCTTGGAGCTTAAAATATAATTGAAGAAAGACAAATTATTCCAGGTCTTCTGTTTCTAGCATGAGATAAATAGGTATGCTAACTGACCCTACTGCCAAAAACAATTAAAAATGTACTTCCCTCACTCTGAGATCTTAAAGGGCTGTACCTTTAGTGTACGGGAAGCTAGAAGTAAACCCTTCTCGCTGCCTAGGTGACCTCAGGTAAAATTGCTTGGCATGAAACGTGGCATTGAGTCAAGGAGCTAAAATTTTCCTCTTGAGTGTTTGTAATTACAAGTTAGCCCTCAAGTAGCTTAACTCGCCCAATAAATTCTGAGAATATGGTGACCAACTCCTTCAAGTTTGCGTAGTACACCCGTGTTCGTATCCCAGGAAGTCCCTCAGTCCTGTCCTAAAGCAAGTCGGGATACTTGGTCATCCTATGTGAGAACCATCTTGAGACCAGGCTTTAGAGGATTTTCACAGATAAACTTGCAGAAACAGTAGCTCACACACACTAACATCATAAACCATAGGAAGGACTGCATTGTACAAGCCAGCAAAGAGCAAGTCTCAGACTTGGTTCCATATAGATGAGGGTTTGGATTACAAAAAACTGTCTTTGTCTCTTCAGGCTGCTGTAACGGGATAGAACACACCGCATTGCTTATAAACAACAGAAATACTCATTTCTGACGTTTCTGGTGGCTGAGAAGTTCAAGATAATGACATCATGAGATTTGATGTCTAGAGAAAGCCCTCATCTGGGTTACAGACCTTTTTTTTCCTTTTAAAAAGATTTATTTATTCATTTATTTGTGAGAGAGAGGGAGAGGAATCCTCAAGTAGACTTGAGCATGGAGACCAACACAGGGCTTGATTCCAGGACCCTGACATCATGATCTGAGCCAAAAGCAAGAGTCAGATGCTCAACCAGCTGAGCCAGCCAGGTGCCCCTGGAATACAGACTTCTTGCCATGTCCTTGGATGATGGAAGGGCAAGCAAAGTCCCTGAGCCTTTTGCATAAATGCACTAATCCCATTCAGCAGGGTTCTACCCTGAGGACCTCATCACCTTCCAAAGGCCCGACCTTCTAATAGCATTGTCGTGGGCATTAGATTTTCAACACAAGAATTTTGCAGGGACACAAATATTCAGACCATAGCGAGTATTGAATTCAGTATAAACATTGAACAATTCTTAAACTTTACGTATGTCTGCTTTTCTCTCCCTTTGTCCATTTCTTTATTTTTCCAGATGTGTTTTTGTTTTTTAGAATTCACAAAGCAGAGAGGTATTTTACTATATTGCTTCCTTTTGCATTTGTATAATGTGTTTCCTCTACATTTCTCTGTGTTTTAAGGAAGGGTTTGTTGGTGGTGATGGTGGAGGTGGTGATGTTTTCCTGATTCTTTTTGTTTAAACGATAATGTTATTGTCGTGTTTCTTCACAAAATCTTACTGGAATTTTAAGTTTTATCATTATATATGTATTTCCCAATTTAATTCGATGTTGTATTTTCTCCTTAAATTTCATTTATAAGGGATTCCTGGGTGGCTCAGTCGGTTAAGCATCAGCTTTCAGTGCCAGTCATGATCTCAGGGTCCTGGGATTGGAGCCCCACATTGCATCAGGGCTCCCTGCTCAGCGGGGAGTCTGCTTCTCCCTCTGCTCCTTCCTTTGCTCCTCCCCCCACTCATGCTCTCTCTCTCTCACTTTCTCTCAAATAAATAAAATCTTTCAAAAATTTTTTCATTTATAAAATGTAAATTCATGAACTGTTCTCCTAAGTGGTAGTAATAAAGACTCAGAGGCTTGAACATCCAGAAACTTCAAAAAGCATTTAATATGTACTTTTAATTCCACCTTGATTTATGTGTTTTGTCTACATTGATATAATACAGTTTCTATATATGTATTGCTAATAGACAAATGTCAGTTTTACCCTTTAAGTAAACCACTTTGTTGTATCAGCTTGTTTTATTTCTATTGAGTGATTCAGTCCAGAGTTTCAGGGAAGAGTTCAATTATTTTCTGTATCAGAATTTTTGTAGGAAAATTTTTTGTATTTTGGATACAAAAATATTGAAAATTTAGATGCTTTAGAAAAAAATAAGTACTTTTAAATAAATAAGTTGAAAATCCTTAAAATGGTAAGATGACCACTATACATGTGGCAACCCTAAATCTAAGCCCCCATAGCACCACCTAGTGTCAGTGCCATTCAGAATAAAACTGTGGCCTCCTGTAGCAAACATCTCTGAAAGCTAAACATTTCTGCTTTCTGTGGTATTGTGTTACTGAATGGAGTGAGAAAATCTGTACTGACATGGCTGACAAAATTCAGGGTAAAAGAAAACACTTCTTATTGTGTAAAATACTGTCTTTTTGTTATAATTTTTCTTTCAGGCAAGTATTGAAAAATAGTTCCAAGTTGGTTTTTTTTCTATCTTAAGACTGAAGTCTTTCTTGAATAGTGGTTCTATGTAAATGTATTTTCTTATAATATTTTGTATTAGATCAAGAGCAGAGATTGAGCATGAAGCACTGATTGACGGAAATCTGGCTACTGAAGCAAACCTAATCATTTTGGATACATTAGAGATTGTTGTCCAGGTAAGACACAAATGAGGAATTTAAAGTATAGATTTGGGGGGGCGCCTGAGTGGCTCAGTCGTTAAGCGTCTGCCTTCGGCTCAGGTCATGATCCCAGGGTTCTGGGATCGAGCCCCGCATCAGGCTCCTTGTTCGGTGGGGAGAAAAGCCTGCTCCTCCCGCTACCATTCCTTCTGCCTGTGTTCCCCCTCTCGCTGTGTTTCTGTCAAATAAAATCTTTTAAAAAAAAATTAAAAAAAAATATATAGATTTGGTAAATTAGGGTTGTGCCAAAGGTATTTATTGAGCCATACAATTACATTGAAATATTGGTAGTTCATAAAAATTTTTTCTTTTTTTCTCACTTAAATCCTATTCATTCTTTTTTCCTCTGTTCTTCCATTAGTCAAATCCCACTCAGCTTCTTTTTCCTAAAGTCCTCCTAGATCTTATGTTGTCCTTTTTCTATTTTTTAAAAACTGTCTTCTTATATTCTGTCTCCCTAGCCAAACTGCAGGTACATCTCTATTTTATTCATCTGTTTTTAAATTGTAGACAGTTTCTGTAACAGAATCCAAAGAGAGCATCCTCGGTGGGGTACTGAAAGTCCTCCTACATAGCATGGCCTGTAACCAAAGTGCAGTTTATCTGCAACACTGTTTTGCTACACAGAGAGCCCTGGTTTCAAAGGTAAGTCATTTTTGAATATGCAGTCTCATCAGACTTTGCTTTCTCTCTTTGTGTTGTGTAAGATTATCTAACATACTCGTTGGTTGATATTGTTAAGATTTTAATAATAACCTAAGACATAAGGTTTTTCTTTGCCTGTTTTCTACTGCTTGCGTTTTGTAATTTCTTTCTTATTTGGATCACCCTTAACCAGTTTTGGGCTTAAAAAACAGTAGTTTATTTGTGGAGAAGGGCCCAAAATTAATAACTAATGTTAAATATGAGGCTTTCCTTATTTTCTCTTTAATCTCATTCTGTCTGTTCCTTATTAATTTGATTTGTTAAAGAATTTAAGGTGTAAGTAGTTCATTCCATTGGCATTAACTTTCCCTATGATGAATGGAAAAGAAGGTATTTTTGTTTGTTCAGCTACTGCAAATATTTATTTCCAGTGTTTGTTTCCCCTGGGAAATAGGTATATTCTTAAAAGTATCTATTTTATCATAGTCATCTAATAATATGGAATGCAGAGCTGTCAGTGAAGGTTTAACCAATGAGAATTCCTTATATACCATTTTATAATAAAAACATTGCAGAATTATTCCATGTTACCGTATTAAGTGTTTTGTGTATAGTATCTAATCTCAGATAGTCCTACAACCCCCCGTAGATAATTAGGCCCATTTTATGGCTGAGAAGACTTGTCCAGCACCACACTACTAGCTACTGAGTGACATAATCAGTATTCACTATACCTGGCTCTGTGGTCCACATCATTAAGCATCAGCAAATAGCGCTTAACCATTTTTAAAAACTGGACTATACTAACAACTCTCTTGTTGAGGCTGTATTAACATTCCTCTGGAACTTTGACTGCAGAAGTTCCGTGTTAGTGTTGTTTTGTTGTTACTGTTGTGTTGTTTTTTTCCCACAGTTCCCTGAACTCTTGTTTGAAGAAGAAACCGAGCAGTGTGCAGACTTATGCCTCCGGCTTCTCCGACACTGTAGCAGCAGCATTAGTACAATACGGTCACACGCCAGTGCCTCACTCTACCTCCTCATGAGACAGAACTTTGAGATTGGCAATGTGAGTATTTATCCCCGGATTCATAAGGGAACACAACTTCTGCAGATATCTAGTAAGTGTGTTTTCGGGCAAGCGTGGCATTTTGTATATTGTGAGTCTAGACTGTCTTGCTGTTTCTTATTATGTGGCTGTCTTACAAAAACCCAAGTCTCCAGCTCTGCTTCCTGCACTACAGATAAAATATAGTAGCACAACTTAGAATATGGATGGATCTTGAGCTTTTGGAAGATTCAATTATTGTCGGTAAGTAAAATGAAAATACTAATAAAGAAAATCAAAGGTTTAAATGTCTTGGCTTGATGTTTTATGATCATGGGCCAGCCTGAAGAATACCATGTTTTCATTGAAGTATTTTATTTGATAATCTGTTCACTTGTAGTACTTATTCTAACTTTCAGTCAAATGTGTAATTCATTTACTTTTATATAAGTTTTCAGTCCTAGAATTGTTCTTTGAGCACTTTTTTTGGTATCTCACAGGGTCCAATATGTAGTGTGTTCAGTATTCTCGTTTTATAGATCTTTTATAGTTTCAGTGTATACTGAAATACTGTACAAAATACTGCACAAAACTACAAAAATACAGTTTGTATTTTTAATCAAAAGAGTTGAAAGTTCTTTTTGTTTTAAAGCTTGGATGTTAATTTTTAGTTTTATTTCAATGTGATTATACAATGTTAGATAACTATGTCTCCTTTTTTGTGCTGTGGATGTGTAATGTTACACAAGCACTTAAAAAGAGTGTTCTTTATTTCAGAGTACTGAGTTAAAATACCATATTAATTACATTATTTTTCTATATCCTTGTTACTTTGGTCCACTTGGTGGACTGAAAGAGGTGATTTAAAGCCTACACATCATTTATTTCTCCTCTACTTCTTATTAGGTAAATTGATATTCATAACTATTACCTTTATTACTTTTTGTTTTGCTTTAATCTCTTATTTGGCTAAATATTGTCTTGTAGTTGTTTATGCAAGACAATTCTTGAGAATAATATTTCCCAAGTTCTTGATTGTTCATTGTTTTCTGCACTTAACGGATGGCAATGAAGTTTTTTTGCCTTAGTCTTTGAATGGAAAAAAAAGGAGGGGTGAGAAAGATCAGTAAAACATGCCAGATAAAGAACACTTAATAGAAAAAAAAAGAGAGAGATACTTGAATACCATTTTCTTCTGGCTTTAAATATTGTTGTAGAGATATCTGAAGATAGCCTGATAATTTCTTCCCTTTTAAATAACTTTCCCCTCCCAGTTGCTGAAGGGATTCTCTTTAAATTTAAAATTAAATACCTTTTCTAGAATGTGTTGTGGTATTGACCAGTTTTTATTAGTTTTCTCAGGCACATGACATCTACTTTCAGTTTATTTCGGAAAGTTTTCTTGAATATAAAATTGAGTATTTTCTTCCAGAGTTTGGGGTTTTTCTGCTGGGTACCAATTGTACTTATGTTGGATCTGTTTCATTTTACTTGTTCTGTTTTACTTTTTGCCTATCGTTTTCTCTCTTCCTTTTTAACATTTAAAATTTCCATTTATTGTGGTTCTTTTTCTTAGAATTTTTCTGTCCTTTATAGTTTATGTGCTCTCCATGATGTCCTTTCTTTCTTTTTCCAATTTAATCTTTTTTTTTTTTCTATTGAAGTAGTGTTAGCTTACATGTAAGCTCCTATTTTATGTTCTCTGTTTTGTGCTCTTGAGATTATTTCTGCCTTGTTTTCTAAAGTTCATATTTTTTATAATTTATGGCAAAATATTTCATTAGGATTTTCATCTGTTTCATAACACTTGCCTATTAAGTGTTTTTTGTCTGGTGAGTTTCACTGATCTTTTCTTTTTTTATCACTCAACGTAGAAGGAGTTGGATTGTCTTGGCCTAGGTATTGGTAGGACATTCCTTCAGGAATGTGTTTCTCATGGGATTTTGCTATTGTAAATATATCTTGCCTAACTTCCTGAAGTTTCTGGTCAGTCCATTTCGATCCAGTCTTCCCAGATTTTTAGCTCATTTTGTTTTCAAGACAAATAGCTCTGACTTCAAAATGAGTCTCTTATCTAAAAGAAGTATTTTTCCCCATTATTTCAGGAATCTGTGCCCTAGCGTTCCTCACTGTTTGCTTTCTTTTCCTTGCCTTCTTTTGAAACTACATCCTATCTTAATCTGTCTCATCAACCCTTCTACATTTTTCTAATATATGAATTATATCAGACTCATTTGCTGAAAATGTGTAGATTTTTTTCCTGTTCATCTTTCATTTTTGTATAAAATCCAAGAGAAGCAGGAAATTGCCATTTCATCCTGTCCCTTTTTCATTGGAAGCCAAGTCCTTGTTTCTTAATCGAGAACAGAAGAATCCAATTACTTTATTGATCTTATTTAGCTTTTGAGATAAAGTCCCTGAAATTCAACCACACTTAGAGTCTTCTTGATACATCTTCTGTTGTTTTAGGAAAGGTTGGTTTTTTTTGTTTTGTTTTGTTTTGTTTTAATTTATTAATTTGACAGAGAGAGAGAGGGAGATCGCAAGTAGGCAGAGCGGCAGGCGGAGAGCGAGCCTCTCTGCTGAGCAGAGAGCCTGATGCAGGGCTCGATTCCAGGATTCTGAGATCCTGACCTGAGCCAAAGGCAGAGGCTTTAACCCACTGAGCCACCCAGGTGCCCTGGAAAGGTTTATATAATAGGATAAAAATAGATAATATGTCCTCTTAGTGTCAGGTAGTACTTCTAAGAAAGAATAGATAATTTAAAACTGGCAGTGGTTTATATAGTTTTTGTATTTGACAATATTAGAACAAAAGTATTGAATTGTGTTCTAGGTTCTGTAGTAGGCATTGGGCACGCACAGGTAAAAGGACAGTCCCTTTTTTTTTTTTTCCTTAAAGTAGCTTAACACCTAGTGGAAGAAGGAATAAACAGTGCTCATCTATGAACAACTAATGTTCATCCTGATAATAGCAAGAAGTACCCTTTCTATGGTGAGGCTATATAAATTCATACTAAGTAGAACACTTAAAACAGTAACTGGCACTGAGCAAAAGCTGAAAAAGTGTTTGCTGTTGTTAATATAATGAGAGATAAGCATAGGGCACTGTGTAAGCACAGGAGGAAATGATTTATGCTCCCAGAGATGGATTTTCAGAAAGAGAAGATGCTTGAACTAAGGATGAAGAATTGCCCGGTCAGAATGATGAATAGGTGGATAGCACTTTGTAGGTGAAGAAAATGGCACGTGCATAATTAAAAAGGCATAGAGACAAGAGAAGCAAACAGGCAAACAGAGAAAGATGCTCATTTAGCACTTCGTGACGGTTCTGGCTGGAAGAGAGATTAGGAAGAGATAAAGCTGTAACTGAAAAGGCCTAGACTAAGCTATCCTACGGCAGATACTTGTTTTGGTACTGTCCTTTCAATTCCCACTCTGTAGTTGGATATATTTACTGAATCAGATACTTGAATTTTATCCTCAAGGCTGCGGTCAGCCATTGAAATATTTCAAGGAGAGGAGTTATGTGTTTAGAGTTGGAAAAATTTACACAAATTTCCCTGATACTGTGTGGAAAATAAACTTGGGTTATGAGAAAAAGGTCATAAGATCAATTAAGAAGTTATTATAGTAATCCAAGTAAGACATGGTAAGGGTGTAAACTCTAGCAGTGGCCCTGGGGATGGAGGAAGACCAGACTGGAACAGACTGGGGGGAGTGTGGACTGGATCTGTGGTATGGATAGGAGGGGGGAGAGTGACAAGGGATGACTCCTAGATTTTTTTTGGCCTGAATGACTACAAGAATAGTAGTTTCATTTGTTTAATCAGTGGGAAAAGGAGGTATATTAGAAATGTTAAAATTGGGGTTCCCTGGAGATCCAATGGAACCATCTAGTAAAATACGATGGCCTGGAGCTCTAGAGAGAAATGCAAGCTGAAGACCTAGACATATGTCTATACTAACTGAAGGCAAAGAAATGGATGAGGCTGTTTAGAATAATAAGTGTAGAGGTTTCTTGATAGAATCTTGGGGGAAAATGGTATTTAAGAAGGGCAACCAAAAAGGAATGGATATACTTAGGAAAATCAGGATAAAATGGTACCACTGAAGGTAAGGCAGGAAATTTTCAAGGAAAAAGTAATCATTACATTTAAATATACAGAAATGTCAGGTAGAATGTTGATCAGAAAGTATCTTGGATTTGGCATTTACTAGGTTATCCCACATTGACCACTTAGAAGTGGTTTCATAGTGGGAAGTGGTGGGACAGAAATGAATTTACACTGAAAAAGGAAAAATGTAAACTACTTCTAAGCCTCATTCTAAAGATTCTTCTTTAAGTTACTTGATGCATGTTGTGTGTTAAATTACTTCCATTATGGTAATGGACCTAATGAAATGAGCTGGAGGTTAAAGATGAGACATCTACCATTTAAGAATTTTTTGATATTGGTCAAACTCATATAACCTCATGTGTAAGGTTATTATTAATTATTATTATTGTTATTAAATTATTATTAATAATATATACCTCAAAACAGATTAATGTAAAGGCCTAGGCACAATTTCTAATTCAATTCTAATACATGGCTTTTATTTTTTATTTATTTATTTTTTTTTTTACTGTTTTGTAGCATATTATTCTTAGCAAAATTCTAAGTGTTAGGTCTTATAATAAGGTTTTAAAATCATTTGATTTTTAATATACATATTTCATTACTTTTTAAAAATATCTTGCTTGAAATGGTTTGATTTTTGTTGGTTTTTTTGACTAACCTTTTCCTTTTTCAAGTACAAAAAGTAGACTTTTTTCTTTAAGTTTTTCTATGTTAAATGCTGACCTGACAATTTCTCTGTTACAGAACTTTGCTAGGGTTAAAATGCAGGTAACCATGTCACTGTCATCCTTGGTGGGCACATCTCAAAATTTCAATGAGGAGTTCCTGAGACGTTCTCTAAAGACCATATTGACATATGCTGAAGAAGATCTGGAATTGAGGGAAACAACATTTCCTGATCAGGTCAGAAATGTGACTCTTTAGATCATTAATTGAAACAGGATTCTAAATAGGCACTTTCCAAATTGTTAGTTCAAACTTTGGCTTTTACTGGAGGAACCAGTAGTTTTCTTTTGGTCAACAGATCATATGCCACAGGTGGGTTGAATCTTTTTGTTTCAATAAGCCTTGCTTTCTTCTTGGAAAACTTACTATCTTTGGTAGGTAATTCTGTGAATCCGTAACAAATAGAATAAATAGTAGACCTGGGCAGTACAAACAAATATTGTTTTATGATGAAATATTATTCCCACTGATTAATGAAACAGTAATTTGCCTTAAAGAGTGAAGTTTTTACAAACTGCCTTTGAGAGAATCAGAAACAGAAACATAGAAGAGAATGTCCTTTTGTATTCTCTTCTTGTATCCTCTACGTCCCTGTATTTTATTTCTACTTCTAGTTCTATTTGTTTCCAGGTGAAAGAACTGGGGGGAAATAAAACATAAACAAAACAAAAAACAAAGCCAAAACAAACAGCCTACTGAGGAATTAGTATAAAATTTACTACATTTCACTCACCTTACCCCAGCACACCCATATCCTTTAGAACTATATTAGTATCATTTTATTTGTCTTGTAATCTTCAGATGTTTATCTGATAATCTTCCAAACTAATATAGTGATTGTGAATGAATGGTAATTAAAGAATTTTTTTTAATAAAATTCTCTGCTGCAGGTTCAAGATTTGGTTTTCAATCTCCATATGATCCTTTCTGATACCGTTAAAATGAAGGAACATCAGGAGGATCCTGAAATGTTGATTGATCTAATGTACAGGTATCATTTGTCTAATTCATTTATATCTTGTATAACAGGTTTAAATTAGTAAAAGTTAAAAATAGAGCTACCCTATGATCCGGTAATGGCACTACTAGCTGTTTACCCAAAGAGTACAAAAATACCAATTCAAAGGGATGCATGCACCCTGATGTTTATAGCAGCATTATCTACAATAGCCAGATTATGGAAGCTGCCCAATGTCTTCGACTGATGAATGGATAAAGAAGATGTGGTGTGCATATAGTAGAATATCATCCAGCCATCAAAAAGAATGAAATCTTGCCATTTGCAACAACATGGTGGGAGCTGGACTGTACTATGCTAAGTGAAATAAACCACACAGAGAAAGGCAAGACCATGTGATTTCAGTCATGTGAAATTTAAGAAATAAAACAAATGAGCAAGGGGAGAAAGGAAGAGAGACAAACCAAGAAAGAGACTCTTAACTATAGAGAACTGATGGTTACCAGAGAGGAGGGGGGTGAGGGAATGGGTGAAATAGGTGATGGGGATTAAGAGTGCACTTGGGATGAGCACCAGGTGTTGTATGGAAGTGTTGAGTCACTAAATTGTATACTTGAAACTGATATTACACTGTATTTTAGCTAACTAGAATTTAAATAAAAACTAAAAAAAAATTGGTAAAACATGCAGAAAACATTAGATAAAAAAATAAACATACCAGAATTACTTAAGTCATTTTCTGATGGTAGATTGTAAAGTCAAAATCCATTTGAAAACCAGAGGATTTTTAAAAATAATCATGACACATATTTACAGCGTAGTGTCTTGTGTCCTAGACTTCTTGCAGAAGGCCTGAAACCCATATTTTAAATGTAAAAGTCAGTCCTTTAGGAAGAAAATACAGCATATTGTTTTACCATAACAGTAAGTTTCCTGATTTTAAATATGGCTGTGCCTATAATGTAATATTTCTAAGAGCACATTTTGAGACATTTGTAATTCCTATTCTATTTTGAAAGGTGCAAGTAAAATTTGAGAGTTTTTCTTTGCCATATGACCCTCTCTTTATAGTTTTAGAGTTCTTTAAAGGCACAGATAAAACAAGTATTTCTTTAAAATAAATATGTAATAAAACTATCTTACAAATCCTTTTTTCTTAACTGTGAAACTTTTTTTTTTTTTTTTAAAGATTTTTTATTTATTTATTTGACAGGTCACAAGTAGGCAGAGAGGCAGGCAGAGAGCCCAATGCGGGGCTCGATCCCAGTGTCCTGAGATCACAACCTGAACTAAGGCAGAGGCTTTAACCCACTGAGCCACCCAGGCGCCCCAACTGTGAAACTTCTTTATATTCCCATGATAAACAGATAAATTCCCATAGTTTTCCCTTACTAGTGGCATATCTTTTTTTTTTTTTTTGTCCCTCTACAAAAAAACCTGCTATCAACCATGCCATGTGCCCACAATTAAATCTTTAAGCATATTCAGAGAGATTTTCATACCTTTCAAACACTTACCTTAATAGGTTGTGTTCAGTAACAGAAACCTCTCTAGATACATACTGAACGAGCACTCCAAACTCCCTTCCAGCTTGGGAAGCAAATGCTCATTGAAAAGAATTTCTCTTCCAATTAGAATTGCCAAAGGCTACCAGACCTCTCCAGACCTGCGACTGACCTGGTTGCAGAACATGGCGGGTAAACACTCGGAACGCAGCAACCATGCCGAAGCTGCCCAGTGCCTGGTCCACTCAGCAGCACTTGTCGCTGAATATCTGAGCATGCTGGAGGACCGCAAATACCTTCCTGTAGGATGTGTAACATTTCAGGTAGGAATCTGCCAGGTTTCCATTACATCAAGGTATGTCCTTTCGAGTTTTACCTTTTCTCACTAGTGTTAAGATTCACTCAGCTTATAAGGAAAACATGAAGACTAAAGCTAATATTTCACAAGAAATAAATTAATATTTCACTATCACTATCTTGAATATATTGGTAAAGAGTATTTCTGGTTAATTCTCCACCCACTTTTTTTTTATCTTCTACATACCAGTGTTTATTCTCTTTGCCTTTACTGCTGTGGACTTCATAGCATCTATGAAGTACATGTGAAATATGGAGAGCCCAAATACAGGAGAAACTCAATGGGCTTTTACTTAGAACATCAGATAACCCAGTGTTTCATTCTCCATTATCTGTATAAAATAGGCAGATAACCATGACTCAGAGATGATAGTGTACTTCTTCATAGGACTCCATACCTCTGACCCACTAGTCGAATTCTTTGCTTGCCAGGAGTCAGATATGCTTTGCTTTTCTTCAAAACCTGTGAATGTCAGATTTGGGAACTTACAAAACTTAATTAAATGTTATATCCTCTGGTGAAATCTGAATGTGGAAAGAAAGCCAGTCATTCTTTCCCTGAAAACTAAGTTAAATGTTTTGCCAAGACAATAAAAGTGAACCTTTAAACAGTTGCTATTGAATTAATTTTGGACCAACTACAAAATGACTGGGGGAAACTCCTAGAAATCTAGGATAATTGGATAACCTTTTAAGTTCAAGTTTTTCTCTAAAGAAATCAGAACTGGAAATCTTAACTGAAGGTTGCTTTATGGATATTTAGTCAAAAGAAATAGGGTGAAAATCTGATTTGGAGATCTGTACACAAAGAAAAGGCCTTAGATCTACTTTGAGAAAATGTCAAATGAGTGTATATTTGCTATAAATGCTTAGGGTAAAATATTTAAGGTGTTATGTATTATTTCTTCTTTAGAAATAATGGCTGATCCCAGTCTCATTGGCTTTTATTATACTTGAGTTTGTTCAGTGACTCAGTGTGTGTTAGGCAAGCCAAGTCATATTGCACCTTAATTTTCCTCATGGGACAAGTTTTGACAAGATTATTTAAGTTAAAAATAAAGATTGTCTAAGTCTCCTGAGATGTCCTGTATCGTATCACTGTTTTCCTTAGCCCATCATTTTTCTTAATTTTCTATCTCATGACTTTTATTAATGGAAAAGTTATTAAGAGTGTTACAATTATTGTCATCTTCAGAATACAGAAAGATTTTGGAGATTTGTCTTGTCTTTGTGTTGACTACCCCCACCTTTTTTTAACCCACGCTGGTATTAATATTTCATCTTCAGTTAGTTCCTTATACACATCTTTCACACTAAGAAATTAATTCCGTTTCAAGAGCCGTTCCAATTTTCTCCCCCAGAATATTTCATCTAACGTTTTAGAAGAATCCGCAGTCTCAGATGATGTGGTATCTCCAGATGAAGAAGGTATCTGCTCTGGAAAGTACTTTACTGAGTCAGGACTCGTGGGATTACTGGAACAAGCAGCTGCTTCTTTCTCTATGGTAGATGACCCCTATTCATTCTCTTTCCTTGGAGTTATTCATGATATGTATATTCCTCAGAGTTATTCATGATATGTATATTCCCTCTGCCTGTGACCCTGCTTTTCCTTTATGATCGTTTTCTCCAAGCACCTTAAAAACTCTAGGAACAGATTTTCTCTGTAGAATCATCGCTGCTTAACTCCTTTTTGTCTTAATAATCTGTCATTTCCTCTAGTGTTTTTCATTTGCTTATTTATGAACCATCACTTAATCTGTAACACACTTTTTTGTTTGTTTATAAAACTTTGACCACCGAACATTTTCTAAAACCTTAAAATTAAAAAACGGAACAAAACAGAAAACCTCTGGATGATTTTAAGTTCCTGTTTGAGTAGACTAATGTGGCTCTAGCTATAGAGCTCGTCTATTGGATGGAAGGAAAATCTTCTTTTGAGTGTTTCGGATGTTGCCCTAGTGCTCAGGAAAGTTATGACCCCTCGTCTCCTTGGTTGCACAGTGAGCCCTGTTAGGGAGGTGTCAGGACCTGGAGCTTACTTACCAGGAGCTTTATGAACCACATCCTTGATCCCTTGCCTGACCTACTGTACCATGTTAGAACGCCAGTCCTTGTCCCTCCCTCTCTGTATTTGAAGAACTAAAGCAGTTTTGCTGATCCAAGATAGGATGGTTATTGGAGAAGGGAAAAATAGCCGAATCCCTGCTTACTTTTTTTTTTTTTTTTTTTTTTTAAGATTTTTATTTATTTATTTGACAGAGGGAGAGAGATCACAAGTAGGCAGAGAGAGGGAAACAGGCTCCCCGCCGAGCAGAGAGCCTGATGCGGGGCTCGTTATCAGGACCCCAAGATCATGACCTGAGCCAAAGGCAGAGGCTTTAACCCACTGAGCCACCCAAGCGGCGCCCCCCGTCCCCCTTACTTTCTTAAACTGTGCTAATAGGGACATCTACTTTCTCTGACATTTCTGTTGGGTATTTAGTGTCCCAAGGCTTAGGAGACTGGAAGTTCGTGTTAGGGTAAGGGGGAAGCTTGGCATCATAGGCAGTGCTGCCCTTCTTCACCATTATACTGCTATAGGGAACTGGTTATTCTCCTGGC
The DNA here is from genome assembly GCA_028646535.1 of Procyon lotor. Taxonomy (NCBI): domain Eukaryota; kingdom Metazoa; phylum Chordata; class Mammalia; order Carnivora; family Procyonidae; genus Procyon; species Procyon lotor. The sequence continues at coordinate 43,129,180 of CM053606.1, read as the reverse complement.
CTTAACCCTACCCTGCAATGTATTGGTTAAGGGCATCTCTTTAGAAGACTTTCAGCCAGAATTCATATCCTGGCTCTGCTTCCTTAGTAGTTCAGTCACTTTAGGCACAGATTACTCAACCTATCAGCGCTTTGCTTTTCTCATCCATTAAATGCATCCAGTAATAACAGGAATCACATAGGAATGCTGTTAGGATTAAATGAGTTAATATATGTAAAGTGCTTATCACAGTGCCTGACTCCAAGTAAGTATTAGTGTTTGCCATTACCATCCTTTTCATCATCATTCCCACTTAGAACCAGCTTGTTTAAATATAAGTATTCTGAGACTCTAAAAATGTTAGGTGATTGGCCATTCTAAAATTCCTGTCTGAGGACCTCGACTGTCCTGATTGCTCCCCTGGATCCCTGCTCCTTGAGTTTCATTTTAAGTGATCTGAACTAGCAATGGGAAAATATTTTTTGCTACTAATGGAATATTTTGATAAATACACACTCTGTGTTTGTGTGTGTGTGATTTTAATAATTCACAGTAATACAGTGGCCTATATTACGGAAATTCTTTTGTAATGGCATATAATTATGAAATCCACTGTTTTTCAACTAATCTGTTTAATCTCTTCTTTTTTTTTTTTAAAGATTTATTTTTATTTTATTTATTTCAGAGAGAGAGAGAGACAGAGAGAATGAGCATGAGAGGGGAGAGGTCAGAGGGAGAAGCAGGCTCTCCGAGGAGCAAGGGGCCCGATGTGGGACTCGATTCTGGGACTCCAGGATCATGACCTGAACTGAAGGCAGTTGCTTAACCAACTGAGCCACCCAGGCACCCTAATCTTTTCTTTTTTTAAAAAAAAAATTTAATAATTTTATTTGAGAGAGAGAGAGAGAGCGCATGACAGTGTGAGGGGCAGAGAGAAAAGCAGGCTCCCTGCTCAGCAAGGCTCAACCCCAGGATCCTGGGATCATGACCTGAGCCCAAAGCAGACGCTTAACCAACTAAACCACCCAGGCGTCCCTAATCTGTCTAATCTCAATTACAATAGTTACTGAGGCATTTTAGTTACACTATATATATTTCACTATTACAGTTACGTGATCGCTTAAACTCCTGTGAACTTCTACTTTAAGAACCATATGTTTATGTTCTTGGGAAAGCATTTGCTGATTTGTGAGGTAATAGGAACTTATTGGAAAACTCTTGGAAACATCTCTTTCTTCCTTTACTACAGCCACCAACCCATTATTAAGGACAAGAAAATGGAAAAACAGTACAAACACATGTTGTGCCTCACTCTGATTATAAGCAGAGCAGCCCTTGGCCAGTCAGCTAGCCCCTGGTGGAATAAAGTGTGGTAGCTCAGAACCTTCTTAAATTCGGTGAAAGATTGCTGCTTTTTTTCCCCACAGGATATTTTCAATAAGATTCCCTGTGCCAATTCAGTATTTTAGAAATGTAAATAATTTTAGTTTGCCAGGGTGCCACAGGTTATCTTGATACCTATGACCAGTATAGTAATTAGATTTCTTTTATTCCTCTGCTCAGAATTAATTTCTGCCACAGTTTATATGCATCTGTAAGTACTCACACAAACACACTAGTGAAGTAATTACTGCATAGATAGTAGAATGTTCAATTTAAATTATATAGAAATTTAAATATGCATATATATATGTATATGGTGTGTATGTTAAATATACCCACATGTACATATCCATCCATCTAGAGATAATGTTTTGTGCAAAATTCTTAAAAATTAAATTAAAAAATTTAATTAAAATTAATTTTAAAAAATTCTTAAAAAATTAAAAATTAGTAGTGTTTGTTTTTATGCCTTTCTGGGAAGGCTTCAGTGGTATTGCCTTAGTGAAAGTATTGTGAATTCATAAATTGTAATTCTTTACTTTCATATTGAAGTAAAAGAAAATAATATAACATTATTATTATAGGCTGGCATGTATGAAGCAGTAAATGAGGTTTACAAAGTACTTATTCCTATTCACGAAGCTAATCGGGATGCAAAGAAACTATCCGCAATTCATGGTAAACTTCAAGAAGCATTCAGCAAAATTGTTCATCAGGTAATGATTGCAATTTCTAGCTTCACTGTAAATGGAGAAAACTATCTGAAAGCATTAGTGCTGTTTTTTATTGATGTCAAACTAGATCGACTGAAATGACCATTTTAATCAGGTTACAAATGAACAATGTCAAAATGATGGTTCATGGCAAGAACAAGATTCATTAACAAAAAATGAATTTACCTAAAGTAGATCATGATCATCATAAACTTTCTACGTAGTATTTTTTCTTTACTTTTTAAAAATTATTAACAGTTGGCAGATTTTTAAAATTGTGAGTTCTATTTCAACTGTGGGTTAAAATTGTGAATCTGATTTTTAAGTTGATTTCTTTTGCTGCCAAAAAAGTTTTTTTATTTAAGTTAGTTTTTATTAAATGTATGAAAGTTTACTAAACTAATATTGTTAATGTTTTCAACTCAGCTTAATTTTCCTAGATGTTCCATTCAATCATCCCTTAACATATTCTAATTTGAAAATAATATTTAGTGAAAATAATAACTAAAACTGTTGTCTTATGTTTATTCAATTATAATAGTATGATTTTAGTACTTGTTTATAGTTCATGGGATCCACATATTATCACCAAAATTAAAATCAAAATAAGGCTTGGTTTAAAAATGAAGCAGACTACTAGCAATTGATTTGCATGAAACTAAATTCTCGGCTCTGTTAAAATACTCTGAGACAGCCTGTTGAGCCTCGTCCTTCCCCACTTTCCCTTCCCTTCCCTGGGCCACCTGTGGTGTTATCTGCTGCTACCATCATCCAAGAAGGACGTGGAGTATTGATTACCCACTTTTGTATTCATTACTGGTCCTGCTCTACTGTCTGTCAGCTTGACCTCCTCTTTCTCGCTGTGGACTAAGCACTTCTGGATGAATTGTTATATCTGAAAAATTTTAATAGTCTTAAAACAGGACAGCTATACTGTTAAACCAATATTTTATTGTCCTCTACTAAGACACTGAAGTTGCCAGAGATTTATTAGGATTCATGAGGGTAACAAGTGAGTCTTACTATAATCAGTTGTGCATACACCGTTAGTTACATGTCCATTCTGGAACACCTGGAGCTAGTAGTTGGCAAGAAATTTTCCTCCATTTGTATCATAGGCATTTGAGCAAAATTGCGATTTCTATTCCAGTTTACTCTGGGTAGTTCAGCGAGGCACAGCTCCCATTAGTTAGAGGTCTAACTCAGACACATTGATGGACCGTGTAGCTGTCTCTTTTTCACCAAAATTTATAGTTTCCCTTGCTAAAGTTTTTAAAAGTGAAATTTTAACTACTTAGGTTTTGAGCAAGCAATGTAGGAAATTATCACAGATCTTAAATGAAAGAATATGGTGTTTAAAATATCCTACTGTCTTCTATTCAAGGAGGAGAATTTATGGTATATGGTGACTTACACTGCTCAAGTTCCTTTGGCCTTTTTTTGTTCTTTTAAAATAGCTTTTTTTTTTATGACTTGCCCTTTTTTACTTTTTATTATACAGAGTACTGGCTGGGAGGTAGGTAATGTTTTAGTTAGTTAAAGACACTAATAGATTGATTTGACCAGATTTCATATGCCAATGCTTTGCCCACATGTGCTAGCTGTGGGCATTCTGTTGCTATCTGCTATCAACTGAATTCATTAACCAAAGAAATTTTGTTAAAATACTGTAAGTTATTTTAAACAATTTATTATTAAGAGGTTGTAGGCAGTGCATGGAAATTCATATGTTACACTAATGAGATTCTTTGGTAAATGAGCCACTTTGTCATCACTTTAGTTTGTTTTTATCCTTTGAAGCATTTTCTTTCATCAACATTTACACACAGATTTCTTTTTTTAACCATATTGTTTCACCTCATTTTACAGAGGTCGATTTATGTGTTATTGCTCAGAGGTGTAAATAGAAAATACCATATTTCATCTGATCAAAGACGCCGTCAATTATAAGACATACCATTATTTTATATGGCTTTAGGAAAGAAAAGGAAACCTATTGAATCACAACATCCCATCAGTTGAAAGATGAATGCTAACTACAGGGATATTAAAATGTGGGCCAAAAAAATGTGCGTCTCAGAATTGATGAAATAATGTGTTGATTTGATCTTGAGTCACTTCACCTTGAGTATGAGCACTACTGAGCAAAGAAATTCACTTTATCATTTAAATTTTGTTGGTGGAAGGGATAGAGAGACTGGGAGAACATGAAATTTACTTTGACCTCCAATACTGACATTTTGAAAATTTGTGTTGAAGACTACATAGGCTTCCTTTTATGTAGGAGGTAGGCTTGTGAAAAGCAATGCATGAGTCAAATTTTACCTGAAAAAAGCCAGAAAGATTTGATTGCTGTTGTTTTAAATCTTTCTGTCAAGAAAAGAGTTCTGGAAAATGTGCCATCATTTATTTTGATGCGGTAAAGCCAGGATATTAATAAATCAGGTTTACTTTAAGCAAGATGTCTTTGTAAAGGTGTCTGCTCTGCCTCTCACTTTGAGGTCACATATACACTGGCTCAGCAGCTTATACTTTTCTGTGGTTTTGCACTGCAGTCCTTATTTGAGGACCCAAGTAGAAACCCTTAGGAATAAATGTTACTACTGTGTTTCTCCCACTCCTGAATTCGTCCCTGCCTTTTGCTTTTCTTCAGAGGAAGCCAGTACTTGTACATCTGCCTTAATTCTCCAGATTCACATGTATGATCTTATTAATATCTAATATAGAATTCCTCATTTCTGTGGCCCAGTTAAGAGATCTAGAAAAAGACTTGCCGTGGTTAATCTAGGAGTGGTAACGTTCCTTATGGATTTCCTCACATGAAATGAAATTAGCTGAAAAGTAGGCATGGAAGAAGATATATTGAAACCTCTGAGCAGTTTATTTCTAGTCGGCTTGATGCTAAATCGACCCCTGAAAGGTATAATTTTCACTGGTTATGACATTAATATCATTCTGTCATCATGTTTATTGCATGGTAAAAGTTGCACAGACTTTATTTTTCTGTTTATATTCTTGTCACTGCCTTTCACTGGACTTTTAGCTTTGTAGCTTCTAAAATTGTTGCACGTTTGTTTTTTGCTTTTCCCTTGTAAAACTTAAATGGATGCTTGCATTTAAAAACCGTGTTTGCCACCATTTGCTGCTTATTTGTTTTGAAATTTCCCTAATTAAAATGCTTTCTGTTTTCTCTTCTCTCTTGCCCCTGGTTGCTGACCCTACTCCCTACTTTTACTATTGTCTATTGTGGTAAGTTCCTATCTTGTGAATATTTTTCTTTTTAACTCTGGGAAAACTTCAATAATTTTGTTTTTTTTTTCTAGAAGCTATGTTTCCTAGCTAATATCCTAGTATTCTCAAAAAACTCACTGGTTTAATATCCAGTAAGGATGACTTATCCATTGTGTAGAAAGGCTCTTTGCGTTGATAACTCACTACCTGATTTACAGGAAAAAGACTTTCTGGACGTATGTATTAGCAGTGTGTTTCATTTGTCATTATGCTCTTTGATTTGGTACAAATTATTTGAGTTGGCAAAGCTTTTGAGGGGTGTGTGTGTGTGTGTGTGTGTGTGTGTGTGTGTGCACGCATGTGTAAAAGATAACTCTAAAACTTGACATTTAACAATTTGGTGAAGTATTTGCCATGCAAATGAACAAATCAGAAGCCCGTCACAAATCATGGCGGTTCTTACCTGCCCTGCTGGTCTCAGTACCTTAATGACTATTTAGTGTTCACCTTTATTTTCTCTCTTACCAAGCCCATTTCTTTTTCTGTCAATAATAGGAAATAAAGGGTATTTTAATCATTTCTTTCTTAGATTGCATTTTTAAAATATTTCTAGGAAAAGAGAAATACTGAATTTCTATATGGAAGTTTTTATACTGATTTCATATTTGTTGTGGGTGTGTTTAATTTTTTAAAAAAGCATTTATCTAGTTATCCAACAGTGATCAATTTCAGAAACAGATTAATACAAGTTTGGATTTTTTAGAATAATTAATCCCCAAACATTGGTAATAGGCACGTGACATTTTCTCCACTTTTTTTTTTTTCTTAAAAGATTACAATGTTTTTCTTCAAAGGGAATATCACTACTATATTAGGTATATCTTACCATCTCCAGAAAGGCTAGAGAAGGTGGGCTTATTAGCTTTGTGAGGCTAGACTCTTCCTGCTGGACTGCTTTAAGAAAAGTGAGGCACCTTACCTTTTGAGATCAAAACATGGAAAAAGGCTGGATCTTAACTCTTGTCCTTGGGCTACATGGACATGAATATGAGGCTGTATTTGGGTTTTATATGCTCAGAAATACTGGCCATAGTTCTGGTGCCTTGGTTTCTGTTGAACTTTTTATGCTTTGATCCATGCTAAAGCTAAGTGAGATAAATTAACTCATCTAAGCAAGCAAAGGTAGAGCAGAATTAGAAACAGCGATATAATAGAGGTGGAGGGGAGTCTCTGAAAGAAGGGAATGAAAAAAAAATTCCAAGAGCATAGTCTTTACCTCAGGAATGTTGAGTCAGACATAAAGAAAGCTAAGGAAAACATAATAGGTGGGAAGCATCTTATCCCCAGGAGGAGACACTTTGCGGGTAGTTGGTGACTCCCTGATAATTGGTACAGACCCATGACTGAGCACCTGACAGTGCCGTCCCGCTGATCGTGTTCTGCCCTTTATGCTGCTTTTCAGAAAAAGAAAGACATGGACAGCAAACATGTATGATGTAGATGATATTAGATATGATTTCTTTTTCTTGAACTATGACATGGAATGGTTGAAACCGAACTTCTGATAAAAAATGTAGCAGGATACGATGAACCACCAACCTGGTTCTCATATTAGAGTACAGAGGACAGTGTTGTAATAGAGAGCAAGACAAACCATAGGGTAGGAGGTGCCCATTAATTCTCAAAAGACTTACTCAAGGCAATTCTCAAAAGTTCTCAAGGAAAACATCAGAAGTGAGAGATGGTTCAGAGATCATACTCCTGTCCTAACGTTTGTATATCAGTACATAGGGTATGGGAATTTTCATAGTTTAATTAAGAACTTGGACTTCAGGTGTCAGATATATTGGTATCTAACTCTCAGCCTGGCCACTGATTAACACTGTGACCTTGGACAACTTATTTTTCCTTACCTATAAAATGAGGGCCAAAAAAAATGGTACCTATCTTATAGTTGTGATAAGAATTAATAATGTGTGTAAAGGGGATATAGTGTCTCTCACAGAGTAAGTAGTTTAAAAATGTTGGAGATTATTATTTTTATTATTGTTACTGTAACATCATCATTATTGCTGCTTGAAATCTTAATTTGGCTAATGAAATGGAAGAGGCGTTATGCTCCCAAGTTGACATCTACTACTAACTAAACTGGTAAACGTGTTTGTGTTCTGTAAGAGGAACAAGGCCAGTAGAAGAGAAGGGTGGTTACCACTGTTTGAAATACTGGTGTGCCTACTTGGAAATCAATAACCTTGACGGAAGCATAGGAGAAAACAATTGGATGAGGATACAAGAAGTTTTTAGTAGTGATGGTATTGTGGAAATACACAACTAGCCCAACAGAGTGTTCTTGCTAAATAAAGATAACAAAACTAGAAAAGATTTGAGATCCATTTGTCATAAGACATTTCAGCTGTTAGAGACATGGAGAGATGAGCAGATGGGTTTTGCTCATCTGGGACTTGGTCTTATCACTCACAAGATGGTGGAATCAGTAAATACAACTGCTAAGGAAGAATCAGGTGGAGTGTGGGCATGATGGGAAATTCAGAAAGAATTCATGATAGTACGGGAAGGTGATGCTAGAAAAATAGAGGCTAGGTTATAGGAAAGTAGAAAACATTGTCATCTGGCAGTCTAAAACTCAGAAGAGGAAATAAGATGAAGTGATGTGTTTTTTTGTTTTTTTTTTCCTGAGGAAGAAGCTACATGATTAGGGGTTCGTGAATATGATAGAGTCGGTGGTTTCACACTAGAGAACCTTTTATAAATTGAAAATAAATTTACCCAAACTCTTAACCTTCCTTCTGCTCCCTCCCCCATTCCAGTGCACACACATTCATTCTCAACTCTAGTAACTCCTTAGAGTTACCTCTCTGATCTACTCCATTCTGCCTCTTACACACTCCTCTTCGACTACCCCGGCCACCTTCCTGTTCTTCGGATGTACTAGGTAGGCTGCTCTCCTAGGACCTGTGCACTGGCTCACTCTTCTTCCTCCAGAGATCCACATGAGTAACTCTCCCACTTGTCCACATCTTTGCTCAGATGTCACCTTTTGATGAGACCTACCCTGACCATGCTCTTTGTTTCTTTTGCTCACTGATCTATCACAAATGCCTGGAACAGTTTGCTGGCATATATGGTGGGCAGTCAGTATGTGAGTGGATGAATGGTTTCCCTTATATTCTGTTTCATGGTTTTGTATCTTCTTTTTTTCCTTTCTCTCTCTCTGCTGAAATGTTCTTTCCTTCCTTCCCACATCCAGTTAGCCATTCTGGGTTGTAGAACCCTGTGTGTCACCTCTTCTGTGATCTGGGTCCAGCAGGATTAATCTTTCCTTTCTTGATACCCCTTTTTATTATAACACATAACCCTTTGTATTGTAATTACTTAAGTATATCCTTTACTTTCTTGAGGAGCCAAATCTTTTCATTTTTATTTTCATATTATTGAGGATGAACAGTGTCTAATGCATTATAAGCACTCAATAATTTTTTTCCTTGAACTGCATATCAGTATGAGAAAGTAAATAAAAAGAGCTTTAAGTGCTTAGTAACTAGTTATAAGCTGCACTAATAAGATTCAAGTTCATATTGGCAGTGAGCCTGCTGATCCCTGAGATGATCACAGCACATCAGCAGTATTGTGTCTGTTTGTGGGATGCCACAGTTGGCAAGGTGGCATTGAAAAACTAATAAAATGCCAACGAGATAGTAATTCCTATCATATAAAGATGCTTGAGAACTGGAAAGTTTAGCTAAGGGAAATAGGTCCTAATCGCAGTCTTCAAATATTTTAAAGGCCACAATATTAAAGATTTGGAATAGTGTTTTATGTTGGACACCTGAGAGGAGTTTAGCCAGAATAACAAAACTTTAATTTTTGTGGTTTCTAAAAGTAGAAACATATATGTATATGACATTTTTGAAACATAACTACAAGGTATTTTCTCAGAAGCCATTTTTATTTTCCATGCAGTCCCTTCATTCCTTGATTATGTCAAAATTTGATCTTATATTGTTTCATTGGCTTATGGATAGTTTAAATCAGGATTTTGATTGAATACATTTTTTTTCTAGAGCGATTTCATTTTCTATAGGAACTCCGTTAATTTTTATACCTTTTAAATTTTCAAATAACTGTGAAAATAGTTTTTTAGATTAGAAATCTCAAGGTTTGGGTTTTTTTGTTTTGTTGGGTTTTTTTTTTTTAAGCTCCAAACGACATTTTTTTTTTTTTATTCAAAACTTTATTTCTCCTGAATAGAAATGTGGGGATATTTTTAGTCACTGGAATTTTGGTGGGGTTGGGGGGGTATTATGAAACTAGTAAATTAAGGATCAGAGTTTCCTGTTTTGCTTAATTATCTGTTTCATTTGTGACTTATTTTACCTAACCTTTAGCCTTTCCAGTAAGAACTCAATAGGAAAAGTGAGTGTAAGACATATTAGGCTAAAAGAGAATTCCGAGGTTTTTAAATACTTAATGTGTGGCTGTGTATATAGGCACTACCACAAAATCCTTCTGAAACATCTTAATTTTTTTAATATTTATTTGGGGCAGAGGGAGAATGAGAATCTTTTCTTTTCTTTTTAAAGACTTTATTTATTTGAGAGAGAGAGAGAGAGAGAGACAGAAATAGTGACAGAGAGCCTGAGTGGGGAGGAGAGGGAGAAGCAGGCTCCCCACTGAGCACGGAGCCTGACATGAGACTCCATCCCAGGGCTTTGGGATCACAACCTGAGCTGAAGCCAGCCCTTTAACTGAATGAGCCACCCAGGGGCCCTGAAAGCGAGAATCTTAAGCAACCCCAGCACGGGGCTCAATCTAATGACCCCGAGATGGGGACCTGTGCCAAAACCAAGCATCAGATGCTTAACCGGCAGCACCACCCAGCCCCCGCTTCTGAAACATCTTTGTAAATAAATTGTAAGGATTACATAGAAAGCTTCCAAATTTTTTATCTTTACTAAAGGAATTTGTTCTCAAATGCTCTGTGTAAGAGTTCAGATGGTCTTAGTGTACTTTGTACTTGAATGTGTGGCTAATGTATGCAGGGGGTGGTTTGGGGACTTTAGAGTGACTAACTCGTGTCAAGTTTTTTTCTCTTCATCTTTCACACACTTTTCCCTTTCTGTTCCATGTTTTGTTCCTCTTCCATATAGAAGTATTTTTATTGCCAGGGGGACACCCACTATAAATTGTTTGCTTCAGGGCTTCTGGATGATCTTGCCATTTACTGCCTGTCTCCTCTATGCCAGGTGCTATGTACTTGGCTCCTAACTTTTATGATCTCATTGATTATATGTATATATATACATATATTTATATATATAAAGGCAAATGCTAAGAATGTTAGTGTTATTTTTAAATTTCATTTTATTTAGTGTACTATAATTTCAGAATAATTAAGACACAGTTCATGTTTTACCAACATTTTTTGTTGCAATAAGGAAAATAAGTTAATTTATCTCAGAAGTATAGGAACTTAAAAACGTAGACCAGTGTGAGGTAATCACTTGGTACAAACTGAAAAACATAAACCATATGTGATTTAGTCACTTGATAAAAGACCTAATTGCAGAATGTCATTCGTTAGAAATAACAAAAAAGAAAGAATATTTACTTTGTTTTTACCGTCATTTGAAAAACAATAAAATTTTGTAATCTTTTTGCAATGTTTTGAGAATTTTATGCTATAGCAATGTAAGCGTGATGTGAAAAACAAAACAAAACAAAAAAACCTTTGTATTAAAGTTTCTTCATTTTCCTACACCTAGGATGGTAAGCGGATGTTTGGCACCTATTTTCGTGTTGGTTTTTATGGAACCAAGTTCGGGGATTTGGATGAACAGGAATTTGTTTACAAGGAGCCTGCAATAACCAAACTTGCAGAGATCTCTCACAGATTGGAGGTGAATGCTGTGGTAGTTTATAAATATCTTATTTAATTATTTATTTATTTAAGATTTTATTTATTTGTCAGAGAGAGAGAAAGAGAGGAACCAGCAAGGGGAGCAGCAGGCAAAGGGAGAAGCAGGCTTCCCACTCAGCAAGGAACCCGATGTGGGACTTGATCCCAGGACCCTGGGATCATGACCTGAGCTGAAGGCAGACGCTTAACCAACTGAACCACCCAAACGTCCCTAAATGTCATCTTTCATTTGTATTCTCTATGATGCATAGACTTTCAGATCCAGATCAAGTCATTTAGTAAGCCAGATCCTGCCCAATAAACTACTCCTTTAGAGAATAAGGATTTTTGATCCGTATTCTTTCAAATCCTTCAAATTTTTTATGGCAACAGTAAAATAATACTAACTTTTTCTTGTGGCTTTATTTTCACACATGTTTTAGAAACCCCTACAACCTTCAGAATTACTGCAATTTATGGAGAAATGTATAGTATTACCTACATTTTGCAGAAAAAGGCATAAGGAGTTAAGTAGCAACTAATGATGGAACTGGAACCCCTAGAAATTTCTGACCCAAGTGCATTATCTCTGTAGCCTGATTCCCAGTGAAAATCCTTTAGAAATTAAGTCTGAAATCATACCCTGAGAATACCTCTTAGAACTCCTTAACCTTTAGAACTTCTTCATCTTCACCATGAATGTCTAATTTTCGTATTTTTGACATTTACCAGTCTTTTCTGCTATAGTTACTCCTTCCAATCTCTCATTATTTTTACTCAGAATGCAGCCCATGGACCAGAAGCACTGGCATCATCTAGGAGATTGAAATATAGAATCTCATACCCTGCCCCAGATATTCTGAATTAAAATCTCCATTTTAACAAGATCCCCGGGTAACTTGTAATCACATAAGAGTTTGAGAAGCAATGTTCTGGGTTTAATTCTCAGCTCCTATTAATTTCTGGAATGTTACGTTCTCACTGGTGACTTCCCTGGGCTCACCTTCCATACAATTGGCCTGAAGTGTGACTTCTTATTTTTTAAGAGCTAAGTAAGTCTTGGAAAACACTGAGACAATATTTTCCAAATTTATTCCATCATAAAAATTATCTTTGAGGGAGGAGTAGGGGTTCTCCTCTGAAGATTCAGATGTAATTTTTCCTGTTGAGTAGCTCCATCTGTTGCCCGTGCTGCTCCTCCATTTTATATGGAAGTCTCTACATTCATCACTGGGTTGCCTTTTCAAAATCTAAACCAGTATAAAACTTTGAGCAGATCAGTGCTTTTATTTGAAAATTCTGGACTATTAAATCATTCATAGGAATGAATATTGGTTTATTGACCCATGTCTGCAAGAAATCAGGCCATATCAGACTCAATAAAAGTAAGATCCTATACGTCAAAGATACCAAGTTTCTTTTGTCTCAGCTTTCTGTTCCCTTTTTATTTTTCTTGAGAATCCCTTCCGGAGTCCTGTACTTTTACTGCAGAAAATTGTTCTATTTTGTGTTAAAGTGAGTAGATGGGAATAATATCAAATAAATAGGCTAACACAGTTTTTGTGAACCTAAATAATTATTTTGTTAGTATTCAGACAGTTGTACAAGAACTCAGTAAATGGCCTAATTGTGCTCAGAAGTCTCCCTCAGGTCTTCTCTGTTCTTCACTTAATGTTAACTTCATGTAAAAAGGTTTCTTTTGCTTTTACTATAGGGATTTTATGGAGAAAGATTTGGAGAGGACGTGGTTGAAGTAATCAAGGACTCTAATCCTGTAGACAAGTGTAAATTAGATCCTAACAAGGTATGGTGGATGAGACCGAATGCCCCTTAGGGGTAGCTCTGAGGCCGTAATTTTGTGGGAGAAGGACTGAATGATGATTTAACAGTGAGAAAATGAAGACCTTTTCTCCCCCCAGGCATATATTCAGATTACCTATGTGGAGCCGTACTTTGACACATATGAGATGAAGGACAGAATCACCTATTTTGACAAAAATTATAATCTTCGCCGCTTTATGTACTGTACACCCTTCACTTTAGATGGCCGTGCCCATGGGGAACTTCATGAACAATTCAAACGGAAGACCATTCTGACCACCTCTCATGCCTTTCCTTATATTAAGACGAGAGTTAATGTCACTCACAAAGAGGAGGTAAGTCTCCAAACGGGAATAGGATTAGCAAAACAAAGACCCGGGAGCCATGTGAGAACTGCCCCTCACAGGGCAGCATCCTTGAACTTTACCCATTTTTGAATAACTGGCTTATTTTCTAAATCCCTAGTTTAAGCCCCAGCTTATGCTTTAAAAGGCTGGCTTTTTTTTTTTTCCCCACCCATTTAGGGATCCAAAGTTTGGAATTCTATTATTAGAAAACAGTTTATAGGGCGCTTGGGTAGCTCAGTGGGTTAAAGCCTCTGCCTTTGGCTCAGGTCATGATCTCGGGTTCCTGGGATCGGCCCGTATAGGGCTCTCTGCTCAGCGGGGAGCCTGCTTCCCCCTCTCTCTCTGCCTGCCTCTCTGCCTGCTTGTGATCTTTCTCTCTGTCAAATAAATAAAATCTTTTTAAAAAAAAAAAAAGGAAAACACTTTATAGTTTTTCTCCACTTTTTTTTTTTTTTTAAGATTTCGTTTATTTATTTGACAGAGAAATACAGAGATAGAGGAGACACAAGCAGGGGGAGTGAGAGAGGAAGAAGCAGGGAGCTCAATGCGGGGCTCGATCCCAGGACCCTGGGGTCATGAGCCAAAGGCGGATGCTTAACGACTGGGCCACCCAAGCGCCCCTCGTCTCTACTTTTTAAAAAAACGATTCTGTATCAAGTTCATTAAGTACTTTTCAATCAGTACACTGACCTAACAGATGTTATTTCACCCAGATCATCTTAACTCCAATTGAAGTTGCTATTGAAGACATGCAGAAAAAGACCCAGGAGTTGGCATTTGCCACACATCAGGATCCAGCAGACCCCAAAATGCTTCAGATGGTGCTCCAGGGGTCTGTAGGCACAACAGTGAATCAGGTGCGTGCTTTCTGCTGGTCCTCTGTGACTTCAGGCATAAGTGGAATTGGAAATGATTTCATAATTATGTTTCACAAAGGCCACAAGTGTCAGATCAAGTGGAAAGAGATACATGTTAGGAGTGGTTTGCCAAAGACACAAAGTATAAAAGAAGATAAAAATCTTTTTAGTATAGTCATAGTTATTAAGGTTTTCATGCCTGCCCCTCTGTACTGCTTGTATTTTTCTACCTATCTATTCTTAAACATTCTGTTGAGAAGGAACTGATTCACTTGAAATGGCCTTTCCTTTAAAACCTCATAGGGAAAAGAACATGATCTCGTTTTCAGAGGTCAGTTGGTTACGTGAATGCCTGCTTCCTTAGATACTCCCTGAGGTTATCTTCTCCACCTCTCCTTCACGTGAGTCAGGAGGAGGAAATAAGTAATGTGGAATCACTTTAAAAATTTTAATAATGTACATGAGATATAATTGTTGCTTTGTCATATGCAGATTAGAAGCCATCCCATTATCTCCTTGTAATGGGTTCATTCAGATTCTCTTGCTGATGATTAGGGAGTATTCTAGGGTAAGGGAAAATCCAAAAAGGCTTCAAGTAAGAATTCATATTATATATCTTACCTATACTTTAGGTTAAAGAAACAAAGCCAAGAAGTGCCCTACCAAAGCAGAAACAAAAATTTTTAATAACTTTACCCCTAAAAACATACGTGATTTGGGAGTTTTACTTTCAAATGATAAGACAATCCAAGGGATCATCTTTAATTTGCAGTGTTAGAACACATTTGGACCACTGAGGGAAGCTATTTTAGCAGAATCAAGTGTCTAATAACCAGTGGCTTGACAACTGATTGCATCCCAGGTAAATTAAGGAATGTGAAAAGTACAAGGCAAAATGCATTGATGAATATAGTAGTCCTTGAACTCCTACTCTTTTTCGTTGAAAAATACTCATCAGTTTAATTTCAGTACCTAAACATATAGATTTGGCATTAAGAGAAGCTAAAAATATATGACCAGAATCTGTCTGTGAGATGTTTTTGTATTTTTTGTTTTTAAAGATGCATTTCTTTATTTTAGAGAGAGAGCACACTCAAGGGTGGGGAGAGTCAGAGGTAGAGAGGAGCAGGAGAGTCTCAAGCAGATGCCCTGCTGAGCCCAGACAACAGGACCAGAGTTACAGTCTCATGACCCTGAGATCATGACCTGAATCAGAGTGTGACGCATAACTGACTGAGTCACCCAGGTGCCCTGAAAAGTTTTGATATAGACATAGCCATACATGCTCTTAAGCTTAAATGCAGTCATCTCAGTGCTAAGAAAAAATCATTTAGGGAGTGTCTGGATGGCTCAGTCCTTAAGTGTCTGCCTTCAGCTTGGGTCATGATCTCAGGGTCCTGGGATCAAACCCCACATCAGGCTCCCTGCTCAGCGGGAAGCCTGCTTCTCCCTCTGCCACTCCCCCTGCTTGTGTTCCCTCTCTCACTGTGTTTTCTGTCAAATAAATAAATAAATAATTTTTAAAAAGACTTTATTTATTTGACACAGAGAGAGAGATCACAAGTAGGCAGAGAGGGAGAAGCAGGCTCCCCGCTGAGCAGAGAGCCCAATTCGGGGCTCAATCCCAGGACCCTGGGATCATGACCTGAGCCGAAGGCAGAGGCTTTAACCCACTGAGCCACCCAGGCGCCCCAAATAAATAAAATCTTAAAGAAAAGAATCATTTAGGCAAATTCTACATCTGACTTTGGAGAAGACAAAACACACTTGTTTTATTTTCTTATTTTACAGGGCCCTTTGGAAGTTGCCCAGGTTTTTCTATCTGAAATACCCAGTGACCCAAAGCTCTTCAGACATCATAATAAACTACGACTGTGCTTCAAAGATTTTACTAAAAGGTACTCAAGGCTTCCTGTGTAAAGACCCTCAAAATGAGAATGTCTAAACCACAGAATGGTGTAAGGGTCTTAAGGGACTATTGAAAAGAGAAAATCTAGGAAAGTGGTTCACGATGAGGAACAGTTTGTGTACGACTTACTGTTTCTTCAGGGTGTACACATGCCCCCCCACCTCCACTACTTTATGTTGCCATATTGTTAGTTTTAAAGATTAGAAAAGCCTAGACTCAAAATTTTTTAACATGAAAGTATTATTAGACTATTTAACTATTTAACCTGAGAGTTGTTGTTTATTGTGAACCTTCAGTGTGAAAGTTTTTGCTTCCCTCCCCTCAGGAAACACACAAGCAGCAAACTTGGAAGCAGAAAATTTGTGTTCAAATCTTGTCTTTGTCATTGTGTGTCCTATTCCAGGTCACTTATTCTCTATGATCCTTCATTTTCTAATCTATTAAGTAAGGATGATAATAATAATGTACTTCCCACAGGGAGGTTGTACAAGTTAGATGAAATAATATATGGGGGTCTCGGGATCCCCAGGACCACCCCCAGTTTTAATGATTTGCTAGGAGGACTCTTAGGACTCTGCATATAGCTGTAGTCATGGCTGTGATTGATGTCTGTGGGAAGGGACAAAGTAAAACCCTCAGAGGGAAAAGGTACCATGCTTGAAGTCTGGGGGGATCCAGGTGTAGGCTCTAAAATCCTCTCTTGGGATTCACACAGGAGCCCCTGACTCCTCCATCCATGAGCTGGGATAGCGTATGTGAAATATCTGCCCGGAAGCTCACTAGAGATTTCGTGCCCAGATTGTTGTTGGGGGCTGTTCCTGTGGGCACCTTCTCCCTGGCAGGTACCCGAATTCTGAAAGCAGGTGTTCAGCATAAGCCATAATGTTTGGATAAATAGTACAGGCACAGTGAGCCACTCATCTTCTGGGAATGATTACCTCCCAAAATCTAAATTCCCAGCCACCAACCAAGGACCAGCCTTGCAGATAGGCCTTTGAAGGATACCAGTCTCAGGCCTGCAGTGAACTCTTTTCTGCACAAATAATATTTGGCACGTAATAAATAGGTGTTTGGTAAATGTTAAATTTTGAAACACTAGGGAAAAAACAGTCATTTATCAACTTGAGACTGATTCCTGCTTCACTAACACTGCAAGCTTGACAATAGAGGAGATGAGTAATATTACAGGGGGATACCAGGGAAGATTTCCCAGAGAATTCAACATTTGATATGGACCTTGAAGGATGAATATTAGTTTTTCAGGCAGAAACGTGGAGGCGAAGGGTCTACTAAATAGAAAAGAAAAAACCCATCATGTGCAGTTTAGAGACTGTTCTGAGAAAGGTGAATAGTTTAATAAAGCTGGACCCGTAGACTCTGTAAAGACAAGCAGCAGTCAGATACCAGGTAAGTCGGCTGGGACTGAATCGTAAGAGAGCCTCATGTGCCATCCAGGAAATGACGTGATGCTCACCTAACAGAGCGGCATCGGAACCTAGTCTTTGACTCCTTTTTGTGGTTTCTCTTATCAAGTCATTCGCTGAATAGCTTTATCAGGGGTAGAAATAATTTCACATCAGTTTTGTCATCAGAAAATTATGAGGAATGCTAACATGTTCAAGTATTTTAGAATGGAATTTCCCCCGTTCTCATTGCAGTAGCTATCTTGAATTCCTGTCGGTTTCTCCTGCCTGAACATGGTGACTGTCTTTTAAAAGGCTTCAGAAAGCTTAATCGGAAATCTGAGATTACAGAATCTGATTATTGGGCCAGACCACCTTCTAAGTTTGGTTTTAGGAGACAACAGGAAATATAGCTTCTAGTGTATGGAGTAGATGAACTGTGGTAGTAAAATAAAGAAATCTACTTTATACTTGTAGAATTGACTGATTTCTAGCATTATGTTTATTATTAGGGAAGTTTTGGATAACAACCAAAAAAACCCTGCTATCTTTGTGTGCCAGATGATCTTGGAAAAATGTATACTGCTTTAGGTCCTCGACATTTAAGTATAGACAGTTACTTCTTTTTTTGCTGTTGTTTTGACTACATTTTAAATCGCATGTCCCCCCCCCTTATGTATGTTGTTGATAAGGTGATGCATTTCTGTAGTCCGCTGGTCTCTTTAAGTATTACCAGCTGTAGAAAAGGTTTTCTTCTTGAATAATGAAAAGAAGAAAACTCTCTATATAATACAAACCTTATCAAGAAAGTTATAGCCATTTTTATTATTTTGTTCAAGTCATGCTGTCTTTTTTATTTTTGTTATGTTTAATGTTTATATCAGTATGCATATATATTTATAAAGTTCACTCACAGTATACATATAATCTTTTTATTTTTCAATTAAAGTTAAAACTTTCTAATGGTTATATTATTTTATCAAATGTTTGAATTTAAGTTGAATTTAAGTGTGCCATCATTCACCAGTGCGTTGGATCTTTTTTCTTTTTCTTTACTTAACTTATTTTTAAGATTTTATTTACTTATTTGACAGAGAGATCACAAGTAGGCAGAGAGGCAGGCAGATAGAGAGGGGGAAACAGGCTCCCCACTGAGTAGGAGCCCAATGCAGGACTCGATCTCAGGATCCCGAGATAATGACCTGAGCCAAAGGCAGAGGCTTAACCCACTGAGCCACCCAGGCGTCCCTAATTATTATTATTTTTTTGAGTGTAGTTGGCACACAATGTTATATTAGTTTCTAGCGTATAACATAGTGATTCACCTTCCCTATACCTTATGCTGTGCTCACAAGCATAGCTACTGTCTATCATTGTACACTAGAACAATACCATTGACTACATTCCCTGTGCTGTGCCTTTTAGGCTTGTGACCTACTCATTGCATAACTGGAAGCATGTGTCTCCCAGTCTCCTTTACCTCTACTGCACTCCCCCCTGGCAACCATTAGTTTGTTCTCTGTATTTGTAGGTCTGATTCTGGGACTTATTCCACCTACCATAATACCCTCTATGCCCATTCATGTTGTCACAAATGGGAAGATATCCTCCTTATTATGGCTGAGTAATATTCTAGTGTGTGTGTATGTATCACATGTTCTTTATTCACTCATCTATCAGTGGACACTTAGGTTGCTTCCATAATCTTGGCTAATGTAAATAATGCTGAAGTAAACATAGGGATGCATGTATCTTTACAAATTAGTGTTTTCATTTTCTTTAGGTAAATACCCCGTAGTGAAATTATTGGATCATATGGTATTTCCATCTTTAATTTTTTGAGGAGCCTCTATACTATTTTTTACAGTGACTGTACCTTTTTTTCTTTTGTTAAATTTTAATCATGAAATGACTGAGCCAAAGTACATGAACATTTTTATTGGCCCTTAATATATCATGCATTGCAAAAAGTTTCTAAGTATTAATAGTGTAAAGTATGCAAGTGTACTTTGCTTTAAATAATGCCATTTAGGTAGGATGTCTGTTGTTAATCAGTTTAAATGGTACTTCAGTTTGCATTGATTTATTCCTAAAAATGAACACTTTTGTGTGTGTTTACTTTTTATATTTTGGGGTTTATCCTTTAAAACTGGTTTTCATTAAATCTTGAATAGATTCAATATAGTATTTATAACACTTGCTATTAAAGAACAGGGAGAAAAAAATCACGTACCTACCCACCCTACTCAAGAAATAGCATTCTCATTGCTTTGAGATCCCCTCCTCATATGTTCTTTTCTGATAGCATCTCTCCTTTCCTTTAGAGGTAACCACTGTCATGAATTTCATATTATTTATTTTATTGTCTTTATTGTTTTATCATAAATGAATATTATCCTTTAATACACTACTCCATTTTGCATGTCGTTTATGTAAATGGATAGTGAATATAATTCTGTGACTTGCCGTTTTCAGTGTTTGTGAGATATACCAATAATGTTGCTTTAATTTATTTTTATATATTGTATGAATATACCCTGATTTATTCATTTTTCTGTTGGTGGATATTTGGTGGTTTCCTATGTTTTGTTTTTAGTTACAAAGAGTACTATTCAAATATTCCTCTATTTCTGAATTGACAAGTGATTTTCCAGGAGTTATATACCTAAGAGTAGTGTTGGTTCATAGGTTCAACTTCAACCAGATAATGCCACTTTTTTCCCCAAGGTGTGTAAGCCATTATACATAAAGGAAAAAGAACAAACAAAAGAAAACGAACTAACAAAACCCCAAACCAGCAAAAAGGAAGGAAATAATAAAGATGAGAGCAGAGATAAATGATAGATAAGGAAACTAAAATAAACAATAGATCAATAAAACCAGGAGCTCCTTTGAAAAGATCAGAACTGATAAACTTTCACTCAGATTCATCAAAAAGAGAGAACTCAAATAAGCAAAATCATAAATGAAAGAAGACAAATAACAACAATACCACAGAAATATAAACAATTACAAGAGAATATTATGAAAAATGGTGTGCCAACAGATTTGACAACCTTAGAGGAAATGGATAAATTCCTAGAAACAAAACAACCTACCAAAACTGAAACAGGAAGAAATAGAAAATTTGAACAGACTGAGTACCAGCAATGAAATTGAATCCATAATAAAGAAACTCCCAACAGACAAAAGTGAAACCGGATAGTTTCACAGGTGAATTGTACCAAACATTAAAGGAATACCTATTTTTCTCAAGCTATTCCAAAAAATAGAAGAGGAAGGGGAACTTGCAGAATCATTCTGTGAGGCCAGTATTACACTAAATATAATAGTTATACTATTATATTTTAATATTTAATATTTTTATATTTATAAAATATATTTATATTTTATATTATAATATATATTATATATAATAAATATATTAATATATTTATAAAATATATTTATATTTTAAATTTTATATTTTAATAGTTATACTAAACCCAGATAAACACCACAATAAAGAAGAGAACCACAGGCCAATATCTCTTATGAACATAGATGCAAAAATGCTCAACAAAATACTAGCAAACTGAATCCACCAAGATGTTTAAAAAAATCATTCACCACAATCAAGTGGGATTTATTCCCAGGATGGAAGGGTGGTTCAGGATTCTCAAGTCAATCAACATGATACATCACATTGATAAGGATCATTGATAAGAGGATAAAAGCCATAGGATCATTTCAGTAGATGTAGAGAAAGTATTTGACAAAGTACAACATCCATTCTTGATAAAAACCCTCAACAAAGTAGGTCTGGAGGGAACGAACATAGCCTCAATATTATAAGTTGGTAAGGAAGAAGTAAAACTTCCACTGTTTGCAGATGACATGATACTATATATAGAATATCCTAATAACTCTACCAAAAAACTACTAGAACTGATAAATGAATTTAGTGAAGTTTCAGGGTACAGAATCAATGTACAGAAATCTCTTGTATTTTTATGCATTAATAATGAAGCAGCAGAAAGAGAAATTAAGAAAGCAGTCCCATTTACAGTTGCACCAAAAATAATAAAATACCTAGGCATAAACCAAAGAAGTGAAAGACCTGTACTCTGAAAACTATAAAACATTGATGAAAGAAATTGAAGATGACACAAAGAAATGGGAAGAGGAAATGCTCATGGAAGCACCAAAATAATAATAATAATATGCCACCCAAAGCATTTTACATATTTAACACAAGCTCTATCAAAATACCAACAACCTTTTTAAAAAGGTTTTATGTTTAAGTAATCTGTACCCAGCATGGGCCTTCAACTCATGACCTTGAGATCAAGAGTTGCTCACTTTTCCAGCCCAACAGCATTTTTCACAGAACTAGAACAAGTAATCCTAAAATTTGTATGGACCCACAAAAGACCCCAAATAGCCAAAGCAATCTTGAAAAAGAAAAATAAAACTGGAGGTATCATAATTCCAGACTTAATTTATATTACATTGCTGTAGTAATCAGAAGAGTATGGGACTAGCACAAAAGTAAACACATAGATCAATGGAACAGAATAGAAGACCCAGAAATAAGCCCACAATCATATGGTCAATTAGTCTTCAACAAAGAGGAAAGAATATGCCATGGGAAAAAGTCTCTTCAACAAATGGCATTGGGGGGCGCCTGGGTGGCTCAGTGGGTTAAAGCCTCTGCCTTCAGCTCAGTTCATGATCCCAGGGTCCTGGGATCGAGCCCTGCATCGGGCTCTCTGCTTGGCGGGGAGCTTGCTTCCCCTTCTTTCTCTGTCTGCCTCTCTGCCTACTTGTGATCTCTCTCTCTCTCTCTGTCAAATAAATAAATAAAACCTTAAAAAAAAAAAAATTGGCGTTGGGAAAGCTCAACAGCTACATGCAAAAGAATGAAACCGGACCACTGTTTTTCACCACACACAAAAATAACCTCAAAATAGATTAAAGACCTAAAGGCGGGGGGGTGGAGGGGAAGTCCTAGAAGAGAGTACAGACAGTAAATTCTTTGACACCAATCATAGCATTTTCCTAGATATGTCTCCTAAAGCAATGGAAATAAAAGCGAAAATAATCTACTGAGACCACATTAAAATTAAACACTTCCGCACAGCGAAGGAAACAACAGAAACTAAAAGGCAACCTGTGGAATGGGAAGAGATATTTGCAAATGATGTATATGATAAAGGGTTAATATCCAAAATATATAAAGAAATGATACAACTCAACACCTAAAAAAAAAAAAAAAAAAAAATCCAATTAAAAAATGGGCAGAAGACATGAATACACATTTCTCCAAAAAAGACATCCAGATGGCGGACACACACGTGAAAAGATGATCGTCACCACCATCAGGGAAATGCAAATCAAAACTATACCTCGCACCTATCAGAATGGCTAAAATCAACAACAAAAGAAACAATGCGTTTGCCATGATGTGGAGAAAAAGGAACTCTTGTGCATTACTGATGGGAATGCAAACTGGTACAGCCATTATGGAAAACTGTGGAGTTTCCTCAGAAAGTTAAAAATAGAACTACCCTATGATGCAGTAATTGCACTACTGGGTATCTACCCCCAAAATACAAAAGCATTAATTCAAAGGGATACGTGTACCCTGTGTTTATTGCAGCATTATTTACATTAATCAAATTATGGAAGCAGCCCAGATGCCCATAGATAGATGAATGGATAAAGAAGAGGTGGTATAGATACACAATGGAATATTACTCAGCCATAAAAAAAGAATGAAATCTTGCCATTTGCAACAAAATGGATGGAGCTAGAGAGTATAACACTGAGAAATAAGTTTGTCAGAGAAAGACAAATACCACATGATTTCACTCTTAATGGGATTTAAGAAACAAAACCAATAAGCAAAGGGGAAAAAAAGGAGGGAGACAGGGAAACCAAGAAACAGACCCTTAATTATAGAGAACAAACTGATGGTTACCAGAGGAGAGGTGAATTAAAGAGTACAATTATCATGATCAGCACTGTGTAATGTATAAACTGTGTTGAATCACTATATTGCACAACTGAAACCAGTATAAAACTGTATGTTAACTATACTGGAATTAAAATTAAAAACTTTTTTTTTTTTTTTTTTTTTTAATTTTAAAGATTTTTATTTATTTGACAGAGAGAAACACAGCGAGAGAGGGAACACAAGCAGAGGGAATGGTACCGGGAGAAGCAGGCTTCCTGCAGAGCAGAGAGCCCGATGCGGGGCTCGATCCCAGGTCCCTGGGATCTGACCTGGGCTGAAGGCAGACGCTTAACGACTGAGCCACCCAG
>CM053606.1:43056989-43104814 GCA_028646535.1 Procyon lotor | reverse complement strand
TTTTTAATTTTAAAGATTTTTATTTATTTGACAGAGAGAAACACAGCGAGAGAGGGAACACAAGCAGAGGGAATGGTACCGGGAGAAGCAGGCTTCCTGCAGAGCAGAGAGCCCGATGCGGGGCTCGATCCCAGGTCCCTGGGATCTGACCTGGGCTGAAGGCAGACGCTTAACGACTGAGCCACCCAGGCGCCCCTAAAATTAAAAACTTTTAAGAACTTAAAGCGTTCAAGACAAATTTAAACCTCACCGGTAATGTTTGAGAGTTCCTCTTGCTGTATAACTACACTATTACTTAGTGTTCTCTAACAGTTTAACTTTTGCCAGTTTGATGGGTATGAAATGATAGGGGATTATGGATCAAATTTGCATGTTGCTTTTTCAAAGAGGTCAAATATCTTGTCATGTGTTTGTTAGCCGTTTTACCTTCCTCTCTGTAAAGTTACATGTTCAGGTCCTTTGCCATTTTCCTAATGGATTCTTTTCCTTACTGATTTCTAAGTATCATAAATGTCTTATCTGAATTTGGGTTTTACCACCCTTTTTTTTTTTTTTTTTTAAAATGTTCTTTAATGTGGCTAAAGGATTCAGTATTTTCTTTATGACTACTGCTTTTTGTATCTTAAGAAATTACTTTTTTGCTGAGGTCATAGTAGTATTTCTTATTTTTAGATTTATTTATTTATTTGGCGGAGAGAAAGAGATAGTGCACAAGCAGGGAGAACAGCAGAGGGAGAGGGAGAACCAGACTGCGGAGGGTGAAGCCTGACACGGGGCTCGATCCCAGGAGGACCCAGGGATCATAAAGGCAGACGTTTAACTGACTGAGCCACCCAAGTGCCTAGGTCATAGTAGTATTCTATATTGACTTCAATATAATGGTATCTAAAGTATATACATCTATATATATAGATACATATATAGATATACACACACACACATATAAATGGTATCTCTAAAATTCAGTACGGGGTAAACGAAAGGGGAAAAGACAAAAATGGCTATTTTATTTTATTTTTTATTTTATATTTTATTTTCAAATCCACTTGCAGTTGATTTTTTTAGTATGGTTCAAGGTAGGGATTAGTTTGACTTTTGTCCATACTGATGACTGATAATTATCTCAGTATCATTTATTAACTGTGGTGTGAATTGGGGTCTGATTTCTTTTCCATATGGATATCCAGTTGACACAGCGCTACTTAAAGAATTGCCCTTTCTCTTCTGCTTTGCGGTATTATAATAAATATTATAAATCAGGTGCTCGTGTTGGTATGCATCTGTTTCTGTTATCTTATTTTCCATTATTCTCTCTCTCCTTGAGCCAATATCATGCTCTCTTAATTACTGCAGCTTTGATATCTGGTAGAGCAATTTCTCTCACCTTTATTTAAGGACTATTTTGGGCCCTTTTCCTTTTGATATAAATTATAGAATCAATTTATCATTCCCTCCACCTTTCTACCCTTCTAAAACTAATAACCTGAATCTGTAGATAAGTTGACAGAGAGTTGGAACTTCTTTAGAACTTGACTCTTTGAGTCCATGAATGTGACCTCGTTCTCATTTACTTAGATCTTTTGTTTTCTTAATATTTTAATTTTTTTTAAGATTATTTATTTATTTGACAGAGATCACAAGAAGGCAGAGAGGCAGGTGGGGGAGGTGGGAAGCAGGCTCCCTGCTGAGCAGAGAGCCCAACGTGGGGCTCGATCCCAGGACCCTGAGATCATGACCTAATATTTTGATTTTCTGTAGAGGCCTTACATACGTTGATTTTATTCCTTAGTATTTCACATTTTTATGCTTTTGTTAATAGTATCTTTAGAATTATATTTTGTTTGCTGGCATACAGAGTACAGTTGAATTTTTTATTTTTACAGTAGAATATTGCCAAATTCACTTGTTAATTCTAATAATTTATCTGTAGAATCTTTTTTTTCCCCCCTTTTTTACAGTGATGTTTAGAACCTCCAGTAAGTACTATGTTATTCTGAATAGCAGTGTGATAGAGGACATCACTTTTTTGTTCCTGATTTAAAAGGAAAAAGATGCTCTCCATCGAGTATGGTGTTTTTTTCAGGCTTTTTGTAGATACTTTTAAGTTAAAGTTCCCAACTATTTGTTGTTATGCTGAATTTTCATCATGACAAATTTTAGAATGTTGTCAAAGGGGTGTGTGACATTGGTGGAACAGTGTCCTATTGTATTGTTGAGGAGTTTTGCAACTGTGTTTATGTGGAGTTTAAAATACACTTTTTTGGGGCACCTAGGTGGCTCAGTGGGTTAAAGCCTCTGCCTTAGGCTCAGGTCATGATCTCAGGGTCCTGGGATCGAGCCCCGCATGGGACTGTCTGCTTAGCAGGGAGCCTGCCTTCCCCCTCTCTCTCTCTGCCTGCCTCTCTGCCTACTTGTGATCTGTCAAATAAATAAATATTTAAAAAAATAAAATAAATAAGTAAAATAAACTTTTTTCTTTTTAGTCCCATTAGGTTTTGGTCTCCCAGCCTTGAAGTAGGAGTTGGAAACTCTTCTCAGAAATAGAGTTTTCCCCCCTCTATACTGTAGAGTAATTGTGTTACACTGGGATTACCTGTCCTTAGAATGTTTAGTAGAATTTGCAGATTGTTTTCTCTGTGGAAAGATTGTGATTTGACTTCAAGTTTGTTCTGTTCTTTTTAAGTCGCTAAGCTCTTTGCCTTTAGCTTTAAAAAAAAAAAAAAATTAAGACTATACATTTTCCTCTGAACATCACTTAGCTGCAATTCTATAAGTATTTCAATGTGTACATTGGTTTTGGGGTTTTTTTTCTGTTAAGTGTTTGAAGCAGTGAGATATGTGTATATCCTACTACACTGATCTATTAAGAGTCCAGGTACTTTTTCTTAAGGATCTGAATAAATCATTGTTATCAAGGACTATTCATTTAAGCAGCTTATTCGAATACCAGCAGTCCACTGTGCCAGATGCCATTGTTGGTACAAGAATGAGTAGATAAAATCCCTTAAAGAGCTTTCAGTCTGGTGGTGATATGTGGGAAAATGGCTTAAGATTTAACATTAAAAAATATATAATTTCCAATTAAACGAAGACTGTTAAGTGAATGTTTGTGTAAAAGAACTCAAGTTGATCTCTGTTCCCTGCCTTACCCCCAATACAAGAGCGGATATTTAACATTCTGCGGAAAAACTGAATGACAGTTGTCATGGTGAATGTGTGTACTAGTGTCAAGCTCTCAAAGTATGCCAGAAGAAATCTTTTGGTAACACACTGTTTTTCCTAGGTGTGAGGATGCCTTACGAAAAAATAAGAGCCTAATTGGGCCAGATCAAAAGGAGTATCAAAGGGAACTGGAGAGAAACTATCATCGCCTTAAAGAGGCCTTACAGCCTCTGATAAACAGAAAAATCCCTCAGTTATACAAGGCAGTATTACCTGTCACCTGCCACAGGTATGCTCATTGTTTTCTATGATTTTGGGTATCTTCAGGAAAATGAAATCTTGAATTGTTTAATAATAATGAATTAGTGTAACTTTTATTGCATGGTTTCAGATATTGTATCTTGAAACCTAGTAAGTTCAACTAACCTATTAAGAATAACCCTGTTATGAATCAGCCTTCAGGAGAGAAGTCAGTTCTTTCTGTAATCTGAGAACAATAAACTTGTGTTAAATATGCATAATAACCGAAACACAACATTTAAGTCTGGCTTCCTAAAACTATTTCTTTTAGTCCTGATACATTTATATGGGAGAATTTACTAGAATGTATCAAGAGCCAGATACTCATTTTCCTTGGCCCTAAGAGTAAATAGTATTACAATATGTTCTTCTAGATTTGTATTAAAGCAGGCAGCCCCATTGAGTATCATGAGGGCTTCAGTATTTTTCTCCACTAATTGTGATAAAGTAATACTTATCTTTAGGAAGTAACCTTTAAGAAGTTGTTAGAGAAAATAAATTTTAGGCATGTCCAAGGACAGTGTTAAAACACTGTTGGTACCTGAATTCTGGAGAGGGCATGATAACTGTTAAACGTTAAATACTCTTTTTTTTGCATTTTGAAATCCAAATATATATGACCATTGAGTATTTTACCACCCTTTTCTTTGAACTAGCAACAGTAAACCTTTTAAGTTGTACTTAGTAAGTTGATATCTGGAAGGCCTTTGAAGTTGCTTGCATGAAAACAGAATGTACATGCATGGTATAACATACTACAAAACAAAGTGAAAGGAGCTCTTTGATCATCTGGAAATTAGTCCCTGTTCCTCAGTGATATAGGAAAAAATCACACATGCATTCAAAGAAGGTCTACTAAGTGCCTGCTGTAAGTCATGTCCCCTACTTGGAGCATTGTTGAAGCTGTACAATAACAGAGGGAGACAGGGGCCTTTCTAAAATCTGTCTCTCTTAGGGATAGAGAACTGAGGGTTGATGGAGGGGGTGGGTGAGGGGCTAATGGGGGATGGGTATTAAAGATGGCAGTTGTTATGATGAGCATTGGGTATTTTAAGTGATGAATCACTGAATTCTACCCTAGAAACCAGTTTGCACTGTATGTTAACTAAAATTTAAACTAAAAAAATCCTGTCTCTGGCAAAATATATTTTGTATCCACCATTCCATAACTGATACATTTCCTCTTAAAATTCTCAGTGGGAAGCAACACCAGTCCCCTCTACTTTGTGCTTCCCCTCAGTCTTTTTGCAATTTTTGCCTCCTTGTTGCCTTTACCCACCTCCTCTAAACTCACTGGTCCAAGGTCCTGGGAAGAAGTACTGGGTCCTTGACACAGGCAGGCCCTTTGCAAATGCTAGTCTTGCTTCCTTCAAATCTGCAGCCCATTTCAGTGCAACGATTGTATCATTCCAATCTAAAGGAGCTTTTCCCTTAACACCATAATCCTGAGTTTTGCCTTCCTCTGTCATCTATGTTATGGTCAGTCCCCCAAGCTTTTCTTAATATTGTTCTTTTGGAATTAACAAACACACTTGGGGGGGTGGGTGCTGGTGTGGAGAACAGTGTCTAGCTTTCAAGACTGGTATTTCCCTGGAACCAGAAAAACAAGTTTTGAGATTCAAAGATGAACTTTTTGTACCTGCCCTCACCTTTCTTGGAGATCATCTAAGCCTCAGGGTTTAACCTTAATTGGAGGAAGGATAAATGAAAGAAACCAGTTTCAGGATGGAAAAAAATACATTAAGAGGTATTGAAGAATATTATCCACTTCACTCTTAATTTCTTGAGAACTTAGAAAATAACATTTCCATAGAATCTGAATTTTGCTGATTAACATAACCTGGAATATTATTTTGCAGTAGGCTTAGAAGCTGTTAAGATGGTGGGTCCAAAGTGTGACCTTGGGACACAAGGATGGGGTCCCTGAAACCCTTTGAGGTTTCTAAATCAAAACTATTTTCATATTAATACCAAACATTTTTTACTTTTTTCCACTTTCATTCTTAAGAGTACCATAGAGTTTTCCAGAGACCAAATGCAATATGAGTATTGTAAAAGATTGAATGCAGAAGCAGATATGAGAATTCAGGCTCTCTGTGAACTAGACATTGAATAAGAATGCCAATCTCCTAAAATTCTTACAGGCTTTTGAAAACAAACAGTACTATTTATACTAACATGTAATGGGTTATTTTATAAAGTAGTAATTTAAAATTTCCTTAATTTCTAATATGGGAAACTATCAATATAGAACCCATTTTCAAAAGCTTCTTGGGGTCCTCAATTTTTAAGTGTAAAAAGGACCTAAAATCCAGGAGTTTGAGAACTGCTTAATTCGTAGGATTTAAAATTTTAAATAAGCAGCACCTGCCTTTTCCCTTTTAATAATCACAAATCTTTTCCTGAAATCTCTCCTCTTATCCCTTTGCTGTTTCATCACAATTATCTAATGCACCTATTGGACGAATGAATGATCAATGCACTTGGCAAAGTGGTTACTGTAATATACTTTTAATCTATAAAACCAGAATATATAAAGGCAGAATGTATAGGATGAACATGTAACTTGAAAAAAACTTTGAGATAGCTCTGCAGAAAAAAGTATGGAATGCATAAAGGAATATGCAAAAATTGTTTACACTTATATCCTTTCATTTTCTCCCCAGAGATTCCTTCAGTCGGATGAGCCTGCGCAAAATGGATCTTTAAAATAAATGTACTTGTGTTATTCATTTGAAGAGAGCCATGTATTCAACACTGAGTGTGAAAAGAAGTTAAGATTTATTGAAAAACAAGACTTGGGCTTAATTCTGGAAATTCTAGCATTAATTTACTACTCATTGAAGAGCACAGTGGCCAAAACAGTATCAAATGTAGATCACTGAAGTTTGAGAATCATGGCCATGGTTTCTCATGTTCTGGTAATATGCTGTTATCCTTTTTTAAGACTCAAAAAGTAATGACTCACTATACCTTTACTGTTATTTATACCATAGCTAATGTTAAATTTATTTACTTTAAGTTTGTATTTTTTAATTTATATTACCATTTATAGATTCATTTTGGAACCATTTTAAATGTAGTAATGCTTATTTTAAAGGTACTATTAAATATGTGAACGTTTACACTAATTTTACTGAGTGAGACTTTAAAAATTTTGTTGACAAAAGCAGAGAATCTTGAGTTGATTCAAGAACTAGTTCCAAAACTAGTGAAGTTTTAAAAATGAAAATTGACATTGTATGGGCCGAAGAGCCCCAAATTAAATAAATGAATAAATGGGTATAGATAGATACTGACAACTGCTTTGTGAAGTCTTAAAACGGGTTTCTAAGGTATTTTCCACTTGGAAACCAAAAAAAGGGATTTAGGATAAATTGTAGAGTAACTTTACATGATGCAACTTTTATCTATAACAAATAAATACTGGGATAGTTGCTACCAGTCACAGTAGCTTAATCTTTGACTCTCAGTCTTGTTATACTCACTGTAGTATGAACTTCATGACTCTCAGCAACTAGTGAATGATTCCTGTGTTTCAAATTAAGGCGGTCATTTTATGAGTTTGGTCATCTAAACTGGTAAACTAGAAATCTGCTTTAGAGCCATCTTACATCACCATAAAAATGACAGCGAGAGCTGGTGTTTGATTTTAATCTACCGGATGAATCAAAAGTTTTATTTAACACTTGTATAGACTTCATATATGTTAAAGGTAAAATAGCTGTTTTAATTGAAATTAAGAACTAATTTAAAATAGCTTTGACATGAGAAACTAAGGCAAAAATCTTTCTGAATGTATTTATTGCAATTACTTGGCAAGTTTATCCAAGAAATCACATATTAATGATTTTTGGAAGTGTTTTCAACAATGTCTTTTTTTCTCTGTGTAGTAATACAGCTTATACAAAGGCATCATTTTTAATCTGTCACTTTGACCTATTGGCCAGTGACATGAATCACTTAAAAGCTGATTAAATATGGTGCCTTCATTCTGTAGTTGATGTTGAAACAAGATCTCCAAAACGTCTGCCTCTCGTGAGACCATAGGGGATGGTTGATATCCTTTCTCCAGCCTACCTTTCTAACTGGCAATATTATCTCAAATTCATCTTATCTACATCAATTCAAAGAATGAATCACACAAAGATTTTTCCGATGAGTCAACAGTGTTGGATGAAAAGGGGTGAACTGAGGAGTCAGAAAGGCATAACCTCAAAACAAATTTGGGGACAGAGGATCCACATGAACAATAAGGAAAGACAAGGAGTCAAGAATGGAAATTCATTAAAACAAAAACAAGGTAACAAATACTCTCTCCTCTTTAGGGCAAGGGATGGGGGAGGTGTATAAGAGAATCTTAAGTAATCCCTAGGTCATTACTTATTAGATTATATTAGAGCTTGGAATATTTCACATCTCAGTGACAGTATCAAGAAGTCTAGAATTTATATAATTATGATTTAATTACCATGCAATAGTTTTCTGACAAATAAAAACAGGCTTCCTCTGAGAACAATGGTATGATACTGAGCACTTCCTTACTTCCCACATACTTCAATTTTCTTAAAACATAAAGTTTCTCCTATCAAAAATCTATACCAGTAGTTCTTAACATTGGCTGTCTCTTGAGTGTGAGGCCCAGGCTGTATCCTAGAACTATTCCATCAGAAGCTTATCAGTAGTGTTCAGGACTGTTGCATTTTAAAAGTTCCATTAATGATTCTTACTCTATCAGAAACTTATAAGTAATGTTCAAGGCTGTTTTTAAAAGTTCCATTAGTGATTCTGAATGTAGAATGAGGCGAGAACCGTGACATTTTATATCACACCATTCTGTGGAAGAATATAAGACATGATTTAACTGTGTGACTAATTTATTAGTTGACAGGTATTCTTATTTGTTGAAATGGGGGTATAAAAGTGTTACTCTAATAGCATTTATATATTCTTTAGAATTTTTTTAATGTCTTAAGTCATAAGGTAATTGATCATTTACCAATTTAATATACATTTAGAATGAAAATTTAACCACATTTTTGTGTGTGCACAAAAGCATCATCTTTACGGATTCCATAAAGTTATGTCTACTTTAAAGGACAACTAGAATGCAACAGTTTTTACTATAAACTTAAGTATGACAACATGGATGGACTAAGCAGTTTCTCCTATTTGAAAAATCTCTTCACCTCCAACTGTCACAGTATTATTAAAGGTAATTATGCATGTTTATTCTCTTCTAGGTATGTGTTTGTACATATGCATATATTATACATACACATACATTTTCTCATGAGAACTCAGCTACAGTTATGATAAAAATATGCAAGTAAAAAAAAATATGAGCAGTTGTATACATAGTTGTTAAGCAGTTTAAATTTTATTGACCTCCCGGTTTTTAAAAAAAGTTAAATTTAAGGTCACACCTCTAAATTTGATATACTATATACAGATCGTGCAGAATATGACTATGAAGAGATACAAATTAGTCCATGCCCAAGAAGATTTACTAGAATACAGAATCATTTTCATAAATACATATAAAATTCTTGTGAAGATAGAAGGGGACTGGCTGTCCAAGTTTTCTGAGACACTTTTCAAAGTGATTCAAGGCACAAAATGTACACTACTGTGAATACACACATATTCCAGACTTTGTGCCTCTAAATACAACCCATTAAAGATTTGGCTTCATGACTTATAAAACTAAATGTACTGAAATGAGATTCTGCGTCTTAGCTGAAAAACCACAGGACCTATAAACATCATATAATTACTCCAAAATATGGAGATACAAATACAAGCACTTTATTTTAAAAAGCAAACACAAAAGATAGTTGTAAATTCAAAAGTGTTTAAATGCTTCCCAATTGAATAATTCAATTAAGAACCTATACAAGTTTGTTCCCAGAAGCTAATGCCATCACTAGTCTCTACTACGGGAAATGAATTCTAAAAATTAACATGGTTTTCAGTAATTCAAATTTCACTATATAAAAACCTAGAGAGACCAATAATATCCAATAGCTTCAAAAGATAAGCTAGATTCTTTGATGTAATCAACTTTACCAGCTTTTGTCCAGGTCTGTTTAATATATACAAAAGGAAAATACTCTATAATTTCTTATAAAATAGCAAATAAGGAGTAGATGTAGGAGATGTAGAAGGGGAAAGAGAATTCAGAAAGTCCTTCTCTTCCGTAACTTTCACTTCAGAATCATCAAAAAGTAACCACTTCCCCTCATACTCCTTTAAGCTTTGTACTACATATGAAATTTTGTTCTCAAATCCACTAAAGTTAATGCCTGTTTGGTCACTGGATTCCTTGTCTGTATCAAATTCATGGGTCCCATTAGTACTGTTAGTCTCAGAATTTCTATTTTCAGCAAGTGCTGTACTGGCACCTTTATCAGGATTAGATGCTTTGTTGTATAGCTCATAATCTGCTTTGCTCTTTTGTCCTCCAAGAAGTCCAATAGCTTCTACATTTTTTTTGTTCAAAACTTTACTTGGCTGTGTATTTCCACTGACTCTAATTGACACATCTTCATCATCATAATTTTCAGCCACACCCCTTGCTTCCTCCTCATTCAATGGTTCTGGCTTACCTATTTCACACATTTGGTCGATCACAAAATTTCCCTTATCTAGCTCTAAACTGTTAAGGTCAGTGACTTTAACAGAAGCAGTGTAATGCCCACTACTGATGGTAATGCCACTGTGCATCACAACCGCAAATAATCCATAGCTGTCGTTGGTTGGCTTTGTGCTCCATTCTTCTAGTGACAATTTAAGAGGTGTCAGTAAAGGAGTGTTGATCTTGGAAAGTCCACCACCATAACAATCAAACCTTTGGGAGAAAAAAAAAAAAGGGGTTTTCTGCAATTCTACATTACATATATTCAGTTTTACCCCCAAATGTGAAACCAAGTAGAAGTCTGAATGACCCTTAATATTTAGTGCTTATACAAACATAAAAAACCAGACTCTATATTTTGTATACTTAAGGTATACACACGAAGAAGAACTGAAATAAGTGCTAATACTGAACTGTTTCTGGGAAGGATATATGGCATTCTCCTTTTCATATTCTTTACTTTCATATTCTTTACTTTCCCAATTTGTTCAAAGAGAAAATGAGTTTTTTAAGTGCCATTTTAACTTCAAAATCCTTTATATTTTAGTAAGTAATTTTAATGTGGCAGTTTTCTCTACCAGGATTTGGGGAACAAAAAGAAAAAAAGGTCCACTGAAAGAAGGCACTGTGTATGGTCTTCAGGCATAATTAAGTGTGTAGAGAGGTGGTGGTAAGCCCTCGTGGTAACTTCAGACAATTCATTAACATGTATACATGTCATGGAGATACTTAAGTTTTCTTTTTAAGATTTTATTTAGAGAGAAACACAGCGAGAGAGGGAACACAAGCAGAGGGAATGGTAGCGGGAGAAGCAGGCTTCCTGCAGAGCAGAGAGCCCGATGTGGGGCTCGATCCCAGGCCCCTGGGATCTGACCTGGGCCGAAGGCAGACGCGTAACGACTGAGCCACCCAGGCGCCCGAGATACTTAAATTTTCAACAGGAGACTCTCACCTGGCTTACTCTGAAAATTAATTTTCAGAGTAATTAATTTTACCTTTTTTTTTTTTACCTTACCTCTTTATCAGAATTTTACCTTTTTCTCCCCTCAAAAAAAAAAATCTCAATTCAACTTGAAACTGTTTCTAATAAGGAATGAAGATTAAAAGATGTGGGAGGAAATCCTAGAATATGTATTCATACCCAAAGGATTTAAAGTGATGCATTTTTACAACTAAACTGTTAAAAACAGAACAGTCTTTTCTAAGGTAATCTTTATAAGGTAATCTTTATAAATTACTTCATTTCAGTAGTTTATATTACACTATTACACTTGTTATTTTGAACAAAACTTCTTATAGAAGCTCATTTTTTTCATATAGCTTTTATTTGTAATACTCACTCCAAGCCACTAGCAGCAAAGCACTTCAAGTGAATAGTTATAACTTCAGGCATTTTGTCAAACAAAAGACTTCTTTCGGCTTCAGTATAATGATGGCAATTTTCACAGAAATATTTATCTTCTCCTACAATCCTCTCCACTGAAGCAAATTGTGAAATTGCCCATCTCAGGGTCTTCATTTCTGTTTTTGGCTCTGGAGAAACTACATAAGAGAATTCCTTTCACTCACAAATGAAAAACTTCTCAGATATTTAAAATTAAACAAGTTCCACATTCAAAATTAGCATGCAATTTCTAAATAATAAAAACATTCCTTTGAGTTTCAGAAACTTGTAAGTTCATCCTCAACAGTATACATATCTTTTAAATATTTCTATCTGGGAAGTAAAAAGTATTGAGGTGATAGGGACAGCAAAATGAAGATAACCTAGTTTCTGAGTGTTAGGACACAGACTTTAGTTTAGCTATTTATTTCCAGCATCTGAACAGGTAAGCCAGTCTTCCCATATCCTTTCCCGACTTTTTGTCGTTTTATACTAAACAGTGGCTCAAATATGTAGCTCAAAGAGTGAGATACCCAAAAGTTGTTAAAGCATTTCATTTTCCCACTGTATATATCAAAATAAAGATGGCAACAATTTTCCAAATGCTAACTATTAACAAGTGAATCTATATGAACAGAAAGATTTTATTATACCAGCGACACTAAAAGTCAGCTCCTTTTTCTCAATAATTATACAAGCTACTATTAGACTGTGTTTTGTTGAAGAAAACTACTTATTCCATGGTCGACACAAGTCCAGACAAGACTTCAATTCTGCTTACTTTCAGAACTCTCCTCTACTTTGGAAAGCTCGTCTTCTTGTACTGGTACACTGATGTCCTGAAAATCTTCTCTTCTTTCTGTTAAACTTTCACATTCTAAGCAACGAGTCCTTAATACCAGCTGCCCTTGAAATAATTTCTCTACTAGCTCAAAACCAATTTGCTCTGCACCTTAAAAAAAAAAAAAAAAAAAAAAAGCTTTTCAGCATAGCCCACATAACCAATAGTTCATTAACAGCACAGCATGAGTGAAAGTTTAAACTTATTAGCATTAAGAGGTACCTTACTCATAACCTATAAATTCCCTGTAAAGATAGTTTTGAGTATGAATTACAATTGTCATTTTAATTCCCTTCCCAAAGACATTCCTATAGGAATAACCCCAAAATAAGTACAACACTGTTGATAAATCCATTAACCACCTCAATACTACACATTTTGTCTGAGATCTGGAAACTAGGTAGAAATCCAGTTCAAGTACAGTATAATCATTTAATTCTCTAAAAATGTATTTCATTAAATGCAATTTCTTGTTAGTATTGCCAAGTACTGCTTTCAAAAGGAGGTAAAATAATTCTCCATTCAAATGTATTGAACCCCCCCTTGTTTACAAACCATAAATTAATATTACCCTACATTAACATCACTTTAAGAATAATAAGATTTATACACACACATCTAAGCACAGTGTTTAAAACATAATTCATGCTGTGTTAAAATTTTCTCTTAAAACTTGAAGCAGATTTATATTGTACATGTATCTAAGAACATTATGGTTCTGCAGCTGTTAATCCTCCTACCTATCAAAGTCTAAGAATAAATTATACTGACCTTTGTTTATGGGCTTAACTTCATTAACATTAACGGGCTTAACATTATTCCCTGGAGACTCAAGTTCAGAACCATTAGTTGTGTTATCATTTTCACACTTCCCCAAGTCCTCTTCAAGATCATATTCATTTTCTTTTGACTGTCCTTTGGATCCCTGGTTGGTTGTTATTTTCCCCAGACTACAGAATTTAGAAAGAATGCTGGGTTGCTTGGTTGCAGGCTTTAACCAATTTATTTTAACTCTTGATTTCTTTTGTGAGGGTCTTGCACTTTCATTTTCAGAAACATACTTGGGGATTATTTTAGAAGGAATCTCTAATGTATCACCAGTAGCTTTCCTTTTTGATCTGGTTTGTCTCTGGTTCTCTTCCAATGACTGGTGTTCCTTGGATACTTTAACTTTTTTCTTCATGTTACCAAATTCGATGTCATTTTTTCTTTTCCCATTTCCTTTTGCGAGTTTTTCTTTATTGTCTTCAGAATGCCTCAGGTTGTCCATCTCTATGCTGTTAACACCACTCATTTCCTCTTTCTGATGAGATTTTTCTTCTACCTTAGTAGATAGTTCTACCACATTTACTTCTTCTTTTTTTAGGAGTTGGCATGTTTCTTGAATGTTTCCCAAAATACACTGTAATACTTCCTGTGCATCATGCTGTAGATATCCTTCATACATAGGGTTGAGTTCCCTATAAATAAAAATTTCCATTTCATCTATTCTAGTTTTAAAGATAGAATACAAAAACCCTTTCTATAGAGAAATTAACTTCTTTAGAGGGATATCATAAATTTTAAAAATCTAAAAATTTTATTCAACTAATTTGAAACTTAAACCTGTAACTAAAAAACATTTTACCACAAATAGTTTCATCCTCTTCTAAATACTAACAGCTATTGTATATATATATAGTTTACCATGTACCAGGTTTTACTCAAGATGTTTATGTTAGATATATAAAACATAATTTTAATAACCCTATGAGGTAAGTACTACTATCATCCTGATTTAGACAAGGTACCTTGCTCAAAGCCAGGACTCAAACCTGCTCTTGGCCACCATGCTACACTACACAGCTCATCAACAAGCACAGAACAGTGTATTTACACCCAGGTTTGTTGTTTGTTTACACACACACCCAATAGGAGGCTCAAACTCACACCCCCTAGAGTAAGAGTTGCAGGCTCTACCAACTGAGTCAGCCAGGTGCCCTACCCTAGGTCTATTCTTAAACTAAGTAACTTTTTAAAGACTTACCCTATAACATTTGGATAAAGTTTCATTTAAGACGATACAAAGGGAGTTGGGGTGCCTGGGTGGCTCAGTGGGTTAAAGCCCCTGCCTTTCACTCCTATCATGATCCCAAGATCCTGGGATCAAGCCCCACATCAGGCTCTCTGCTCAGCCAGGAATCTTCCTCTCCCTCTCTTTCTAAACAAACAAAAATCTAATCCAGTTAATAGTTCTGCAAACCCATATAACAAAACTAGAATATGTGCAATTTACAGTTCTTATGCATAATATATTTTGAATAAAAACCTTTAATTCCTAATCTGAAATGTCTTAGGATCAAACGTATTTGAGAAATGCAATAATTTTCAGATCTAAAATATGGCACTTAAAATATTTTGCACCAACATGATGGGGCAGTATCCCATGAACATCTCATTTCTACAGAAACATGTATAAATATTCACATTACAAATAAAGACTGTAAGAGCCTCCTACTGATTCAGATCCAATGAATTTATTTGATTAGTACCAAACTCACCAAAGGAATGTCTAATTTCCAGAGCCTCTAGATACTAGGGACTGTAGATCTGTAGTTTGTTTTCCTTGCCCTTTATTCCCTCTGTTTATTCACATATCACTCTCTTCCAAAGAGAGCAATAAATTGCTAAGTTGGAATCCTAAAATTATATTAAAGGCTATACCTGAGTGTGTTAAGCAGTCGCCTTGGCTGAGTAGCAAGTTCATCAGTGTATTTCTCTGGATTTAAGAGAAAGCTAGCCTGAAGCTGTTCAACTGAAATGATCAAGGACTGTAAGCTGCATATTAGTTCATAACTTGCCAAAGAATCTTCTTTGCAATTTCCCTGTCAAAAAGAAACCCACAAACCATTAAACAAATTAAGTACATTCCCCTTTTTGTCTCACTAGACAATACTGGCTTTTGCTAAATTTCACTTCATGGTAACACTAATTTTATGGAGGTATACAAATTAAAAATTTTTAAGAGTATTTTTTGATTACTTTGGAAGAGAATGGTTTTCAACTGTATAAGTCAAAGTTTTTATATTTTAAAAGTGAGTATTTGAAAATGATAAGTAGCAGATGGTACAATGGTATGATAAACTGAGACTGTGGCACATAAATGACAATGTTTATGGGTAAGCAATAAATTAGACGGCAGGAGAAGACACTGTAAAAGGTGATAACATAATTAGCTAACCTACAAGAATGAGGGAAAAAAAACCCTTTCTGAAAACACAGAATACTGAGAAATCTGTTCTCCTCCTCCCAAATCTTCTGTGTATGTTACTTTTTCGTTCCTACAAGTGAATTTCCATTATTTTACTTTTATATATTCTTTTATTTTTTACCTTATCTTTTTGATTGGTTTCATCTTTTAGGGCTTCTTTCTTCCTTGAAATAATGTTAAATAAGTGCTTCACTCCAGATTTAAAACCAGGACAAAAATATAATACCTATAAAAAATAAGTGAGTGTTTATCTACATTTTTTGTACAGCACTTTTAAATGTGCATTAGTTAAAAATCTGAGATTAGCATTAGATCAAAAATTGTTTTCTCCATCATAGTGGCCCACTGTCTTCCCTCACTGGCAGCAAACCACTGAGGCTGGGCACATACTGTTAAGACGTATGGTTACAGGGTACAACATAAAGCAGAGTTCCAAAGGTAAAATTCATGCACCAGAGCACTATGAATCGAGCAGAAAAACTAAGTGTTTGGCATCTTCCAATTAACCGAAGTCAATTCAGTTTTGTTATCCCAGTTTCACTTAATATATCACTTTCTCTCACCCCACAGGAAGCTGGTAGCATGCAATTTAGAATCATTACTTTAGTTCGTTCTAGTTTATTTACAAGCAAAGACATATGGAAAATTAAAATACTCCCAATAATCTGAAATTCTCAGAATTTTAAATGTGACATCATGCTTTGCCTACTAAAGCTTTATTATATAGCAAAATTATCAATTTACCTGAAGTATACTATTAAGATAACAAGTATTGCCAAGATTATTCAGTCCCACAAATGGTAACAAGTTTTCTCTCTTCTCACAGTTTATAGGTGAGGACTGTGCTGCAGGAACAACTTGATCACTATTAAGTAAAGAGCAGAGAGAGGTTTTATGAAGTGTAGTATCTTAGTAAAGAAACAAAGTGGAAATAATACCTCCTTAGATTTACTCTTTTCCCAAAAGTTGGATGAGCTGAAAAGCATATGGACTTTATTCAGGTGACACTTGAGAAGAAATCCGTACAGGTGCAAAAACTGCTACCTACCCAGAATAAAAGTTTTACAAGCACTTTAAAAATATTATACACAATAAGCCTCTAAATGATTCCATCATGAAGCTGTTAATCCCATTTTAGAAAGTAGAAAATTGAACTGGTACTATGCTTAATAAACCCTATATGACATTTTTAAAGGTAGTCTAACTCTCAGGAGCCTGAGTGGCTCAGTCATTAAGCGTCTGCCTTTGGCTCAGCTCATGATCCCAGGGTCCTGGGATTCAGTGTATCGGGCTCCCTGCTCAGTGTGGAGCCTGCTTCTCCCTCTCCCTGTTTGTGTCCCCTCTCTTGCTGTGTGTGTGTGTGTGTTGTGTGTGTCTCAAATAAATAGACTACTTTTTTTTTTTTTTTTTTAAAGATTTTAACTCTCA
Source organism: Procyon lotor (assembly GCA_028646535.1). Taxonomy (NCBI): domain Eukaryota; kingdom Metazoa; phylum Chordata; class Mammalia; order Carnivora; family Procyonidae; genus Procyon; species Procyon lotor. Next base: position 43,087,812 of record CM053606.1, on the reverse strand, counting down.
GTAAAAACCTGGGAATAAGCTATGACAGTATCTAGGAGAGGCTGTACTACCTAAATCAGGTTAAGATTAAAAGAGTCTATAAAGAGAATTACAGTTGTCCTTCACTTTAAAATGAATTAACAAATAGCAGTCCCTTACAGCATTTTTATTTATTTTACAGCTGCTACTTACTACTCTAGCAGGTCAAAAGTGTTTTAAACATAAGAGTCACATCTCCTAAACTGATTATTGGTAAAACATAGGAAATTACACAAGGCCAAATCCAGTTTAGTCATATAGCAGTGCAACCTATTTGTTGAATGGCGACCTGGTATAAATTACAACTAGAACAATGGTATTGAAGTATTCCATTTTGTTCAGATCTCGGTCACTGAAAGATTTATTTGCATCAAAGCATTTATTTTTAAATTTATCTTAAATTGGCAACTATACAACAGGTTTGATAATTCATACATATTAGGTTTGACTATAAATATCTCAAGAACTGTTAAGTCTTCTGAGTCACCAAAAAAAAACCCAAAAACACAGATTTCTTTACCTTTTACACAGACTGTGTTATACTACGAACAAGTTTGAATTGAAAATTTTAGCCAAGTAAATAGGTCTCCAAATTAATCTAATTAGCTAATAGGTTTGTTTTTGCCTTCAGAGACTATCTGGTCAGAATTTCTGGAGCTATCAAAGTTCACTGCTTCTTCAGTGATAATGGCATTTTTAAAATACAGAAATATACTTAAGATACATACATTTCAGATCCTCTATATTCAGAAGCCTTTTCTTCATTTTCTTGAGAATCCGTGAAATCCAAGGCTCTCTTAGTTTCCTTTTTCTGAAAAAACTTCAAGGAAAGTCTGTTTTTCTTTGATGGGCTACCTCTTGAAAGCCCATTACTTTCACTAGGTATGACACCAGGCATTTTCTCTTCAAATCCCAAGGAGTTGACAAGAATTAATTTATACAAGGACGTTGTAATCACCAATCATATCTGTTAATCGCAGAGAAAAGGTTTCAATACTTTTCAGTTATCTGCTGTAGACAATAAAATCATTAATTCTGAAAATTTACCAAGGAATGGAACTAATTAGAACTTCACACTTGAAAACCCGTTTCTTGGCCAATAATGGGCACTCGATGCTTGTTGCTTAAATGAAGGAGCTTGCCATTTGTCCTTACCTTTCTTAAACAAGGAAAAAATACCAGATACTGAAATTTTATTAGTCTATTAGACTAAGGGTCACATCACAAAATATCCCCATTTTAGTACACCTAAAGTAGTCTTGAGTAAAAAGTTAATTTTCATTTTAACTTATTCAGAAAATACTGACCGAGCAACAACCATCTCTAATTCTTAAGTACAGGGTGAGAAAGAGAAAGGAATGAATGGGAAGACAACAGTGCTAGACATGAATGAGTCTTCTTCCTTCCAAGGTCTTTTCTAGTTATTAATATGAACACATGAAATAAAGTCTCTAAAAAGCTTCTTTAAAGTGGAATTTGCACAAGTCACTATATTGTACACCTGAAACTCAAAATTGTGTCAACTATACTCCCAATTAAAGTATAATTTGCATATAAGCGAAGGCATAGGTCTGGTGTTCAGTTATACCTAAAAACTTGAGTGAAAACTAGTAAAACATGCATAGTTGGGATAGTGGTGTAAAGAATTGCTACACTTCATGCAGACCAACTTTTTATGCACTCAACACCACAATACGCTACTGATTTTCCAAACACTTCTTTAAACTATAAATTTTTTTTAATGCTGCTCAGAGTAGAAAAAATAAGATTTTGACTTTTTTTTTTGTTAAAACTTTTGGATTAAAAAAAAAAAACCTTAGTAGTACTTGTGATAGTTATTTTATACACCCGTCCTACTTTTATTAAGATATCCGGGGGAAAATTATCTGAATGAAATATTAGAGCATAAAAGCTCCACAATGACTTTCAAATACACAGTAATAGAATGAATAGAAAAACTAACAAAATTCACTCAAACTCCAACTTTACTAATTAATAAGCATTTAACTCAGCTGCCGCTGATCCGGGAATTCGCAACACTGAACTCGGTAGTGAAACCACATTTTGGAGACAACTCAGAAGTAACTGGAAAGTTGACCAATTTCCCCATCTCTCCTACAACTCAATTTACTCTCCTAACCACTTAATGCTATTGATGGAAAGCTATCACGAATGATAAGCCAGCCTGCGCGAAGCTGTCAGGGATCTCTAAGCATTAACGATTCTGGTCAAAGGTTTTTCTTGGGAGCCAATTCTTAGAAATGATGTAAAGTGCATTCTCTAACCGGGTTTAAGTACATATTAGAAAAAAAATGACCCCGCAGTTGAAATAACGGGTAAATCCTAAGCAAAAAACCCTTCTGGCTCCTTCAAATCAATCACATTTAACATCACTGACAATGTCACATTTTTACCAGGTGCCGTATGTTACACCACTTCTTGCTCCTGGCTTTCCTTACGTCTAAATCGAGTTTCGCAAAAAAACACGATAAATCGAGCACTAACTACTCTTGAACAAATGACAGTATGAACATTCAGCCTCATTAGTTTTAAGTTCTTCCCTTTACAAGACGACACGACTCAATTCCAATTTTTCAGGAAAAACGTAAGACAAGAATAGCATCCTCGACAAAGGTTTAAAACACGTGGCTTTCTAAATACTTCTAAAAAAACTGAGTGCGCGCGATAAAATTTAGCAATTGCCAACACCGGACAACGTGAGTGGAAACACTTGCTCCCGACCCCGCACCATTCCCGGAACGTAAAAGTGGAAAGCCGAGGCTGCGCTGCCGTCCGTGCCCGTCAGACCCGGCCCGGGCCCGGCGGGAGGCTGGCGGGTGGCGGGGGAGATTCCGGGCCCCCCTTGCCCGCGGAGTTGGCCTATTTACGCCCGGCCCGCACCTGCCTCCTCGAACCCCTGCGGCGGCAGGAGAGGCACCCTCCCCCTCCCGCCAACACACACACCGGTGCCCTTTCCGCTGGCAGGTCGGCAAGGGCGCCGCAGCTAAGTGGTCCTGGTGTCTCCCCCGCGGCGCAGACACCGGGGTCTCAGGGCAGCGCCCCTCGGGAGCCGGCCGAACTTGCCTCGGCGCCTAAGCGCCTGCCCCTCCTCCCCAGGCCCTCCTTACCTGGTCATGGCCCAAAGCGAGGTCCGCGGCGGTGACGCCCGGAGTGCAGCCGGGATGGGTGTGGGTGCGACAGGTGAGACCCTGCCCTGGGCCCCCCCGGGCCCCGGACCCAAGGAAAAGCTGGACGGACCGCTCTCCCCGCAGGGGAGTGACCATTCGCTCTCAAGAGCGGGAACCCGGGCTGCCGCTCGGTCCTGCCCTGCGCCGGCACCAACTACATCCCGGGAGCGGCGCCCGCCCCCGCCCCGGGATGGCAAGGAGCACTAGAAGTAGCCCCGCTGGCCAAGCGCCTGAACCGCTAGGGTCTTTCCCACTCCACCACCGAGGGGAACTTGGCGCGTTTTCCTCACTCTCAGGACCCCCGTGTTTTAGCCTCCGCCCGCGCCAGCACTGCGATTGGAGGTGGCGTCCTTCGAAAGTGCCGGTTCTAGTCTCCACGCTGCAGAGACGCGAAAGGCAGGAGCCGCCTCGCGACCGCCGCTCGCCCCCCTGGCACGCAGGGGCTCGGGAACCAGCTGGAACGGTAGTTTCCCCAAGATCCTAACGGGTTCTGCAGTTTCAAACAGCGCAGGCAGCGTCACGGGCAGCTCGCGCGGGTCCTCGCTGAGGGCGCGCGCTAGGTGCTGGAGGCCTGGCTGGCGGGCTCGAGCCTCACACCCTTTTTTTTTTTTTTTTTTAACCATTCGTGCGCGCGAGTTGAGGGAAAGCGTACGGGTCGGGAGACGGGACAGGGAGAGGATGGGACGGTCTCCTTCCCCGAGAAGACGACGCCAGGGGCTCAAATCCACCAATCTGCGATGAGCAATCCCCAAAACCTTGCTCCTCCCACCACCATCCAGGAGGAGCCAATCACAAGTAACTAGACAAAAAGCCAAGTGGGTGGGCGGAAGAAGGAAGTCTAGCCAATACCAAAAAGAAGAGAGGAGAACTCCACCAATCATTGCTAGATATGCAAAGTACCCTTTAGGAGCGGTCCTCTCCTTCCGCTCTCATTGGCGTTCGAGTGCGCGCTTTCGCCGCCGACTGTTAAATCTGGCTCCTCGTTTTGTGAATCCTCGACTGTGGGACGCCTCCGAGGGTGCGGTTTCCGGAGTGAGGCCCTCACAATAAGTCCCGCCCCCCCTTTCTTGCGTACGCACTCGGGCGGCGTTACTAGGGAGACTAGTTTCGGAAAATGGCTGACGGGTTTGCTTGGTGCTCGGCGCCTGGGCTTAACAATTGGAATCGCAGTCCCGGCCCCGGGGCCCCCCAACAGAAACCAGCGCAGCCACGGATAACAGCGAATTCTCAACCGTATACTGTAGCGCCGAGGCTCCTTCCTCAGCCTTCCATGCCTCACTTTCTCCCGTTTACCCCTTTTCCTTCCAGGCCAGACAAGGAAAAGAGCATTCTAAACCCAGCTCCGGTTGGGGAGCTAGAAAGGGTTTCTGCGCGAGCCCTTACTAGAGCTCAAATGCGGCAAGGCAGGCTTTTACTTGACTTTTGTTTACTTTTGTTGGTATGCTTACCTTAGTGAGGTGACCTCACAAAACAAGTGATGCAGTTAAGCGGGATAAGTTCGGTCCAAATTCATTTAATCAAGCATGACTTTAGGTGCCTGGTATGGTGCCAGGCATGCATTTTTCAAGGCGCTAGGGACACGGTGTGAATGAAATACATTTCCTGCTCTATAGGAACTTTACATTCTAGAGAGGGGCAGAAGTTAAACTAAAGTGGTAAGAGATAATGAGTGGTGGGGAAAGGAGATAAAAGAGTGGGCTGTTCTAGATACTTTTAGTCTGGAAAGACCTCTGAGTTGACATTTGAGTAGAGAGCGGGATGAAAGTAGAGTGAAACTTGGAGGAATCTCCGGGAAGAATGGTTCAGGCAAAGAGAACAGTGAGTTTAAAAAGTCCTCAAGCTTAACGTGCTCGGTGTTGGGAACACAGGCAAGGAAGCTAGGGTGCTTAGAGCACACTGAGTTTGGATGTGATGATTGTGGGAAATGAGGTTAATAACATCAGCAGGGCTCTGATTAAGCAGAATAAGGAAATGGAATGAGAGCCACTGGATGGTTTTGAGCTGGGGAGTGACATAATTTGTAAAGTGGCTGCTTGTAGTGGATAGACTGTTGACCTGCAAAAGTGCAAGCAGGAAGGTTGGTTAGGAGACTGTTCCAGAAGCCCAAGAAATAAATTATTTGGCTTGGAATGAGGTGGCAGCAGTGGAAATGTTAAGAACTAGTAGGATTCGGGATATGTTTTGAAGTAGAGCCAACAGGATCCACGGATGGGTTGTAACAAAAAAAGAGACAAAAATGACAAGGATTATTTTTTCCCCAAAGTAATAACTGGATAGTGGTTGGTCCTTGCTGAAATGGGGAACATTAGGGTATTAGTGGGTTTGTTATGAGGGTCTATTGTTCTTGCCCACTAAAACTAACATGCCTACTTTACATACAGAGAAGGTGAGCCAACAAATAGTTTGGAGCTGGGGGGTGGGGGTGGATTTGGATCAGGGGACCTAAATTTAGGAGTCACCAAATGGTATTTAAAACCACAAGACTGGAAGAAATCACCTAGAATGGAAATCTTTATCCCAAAAACCCTGCAGGGCATTAATAAACTCTTCCCTTGCCAAGCCAAGAATCCTAAATCCAGGTAACTGCCTCTTAATTTACTCACCTTACTCAATACCCTTTCCAAATACTCATTTTAAGAGTGAGACTTCAAAGCTCCTAATCACTGAATTTTTACAAAGAACAGTATGACACACACAGCAACTCTGAACTGCCTACAGAGAAATTAATGCTGCTATCACTTGGTAAAATAAGTTCAAAGCTAGGGTGTGAGCTACTTTCAAGGGATTAATAATTCCTATTTGAGAGCAGAAAAGAAAGTACCCCAACTCATTTTGAAGTCAGTACAGTGTCGATAACCAAAATAGACAAGGACAGAACTAGAACTACAATTATAGGTCAGTCTCTTAGTTTGCTATTGTGGATCACGTACTGGAGTGTCTCATTCTCTAGTACTAGCAGAACCACTGTTACTTTCAAACTCTACCAGGAGAGATAACCAATTCTAGTTTTCTATTATAATTTTCCTAATTCTAGTTCTTTTATCTTAATTGAAATCCTATTGTCTGCAGCCACCATTCTTCCTCTACAATTTATGATACCAGCCAAGGTTCAGTTGAAGAGAATAGAATCCATTCCCCTGGTATAAGCACAACGAGTACTGAATACTAATCAATACTTGGGAGTGTTGATTAAATAGACTCTAAGATTAGTTTTTCAGAAATGAGTCCCAGAGTCTTCACAGAACCAGGCCACCAAGGGAGCAATGACTCTTCTACAATCAGGAAATGAAGACTCCTGATCTCTACTGCTCCTTCATATACCTAGGAACCACAACCGTCAGAAAGCTGCTTGTGTGGCCAGCTCCAGAACCCCGCTATATCCACTGCGATCTGCTCTAGTACAATACAAGACTTCAGTCCTGAATGTTAGGGCCTAGAGCACTAGTGGCTAGATATTGACACCTCTGCTAATGCTGCTCCAGAATTACCAAACACCTCCACAACTGTGCTTGTCTGTAGCAACAGTGGATGCCCAGGAATGCATAGCAGGCTTGGTGTTTCTGGCAATATAATTCATGGAAAAATGTAAAAGGTCTTTGATCCTTTTGTTTTCACTCAGTTCTATGTGGGAGAAATTACAGCTGTAGTTCTTGCCAAGATATAATTTTTAAGCCCAAAGACTTATTTCCTGGCTTCCGTGTGTGCCCAAATACTTCACTCTTAATGACAGCGAACTTGGGGGCATCTGAAATAATGCGATTTTACAGATTGACAGCATTCTTTTTTTTTTTTTAAGGTTTTATTTATTTGAGAGAGAGCAGGGGGAAGAGCAGAGGGAGCAAATCTTCAAGCAGACACCCTGCTGAGCAGGGAGCCTGACACAGGTGTCAGTCTCACCACCAAGATCATGACCTGAGCCAAAATCAAGAGTCGGATGCTTAACTGACATTCTTAATCCACTTTTTGGCAGCTTGTGTGGCTAAACAGCAGACAAAAGACTTCCTTCTAAGGCTTTTGTTCACAGGCAGTTTCTGTGTGCTTTTTTTTTTTTTAAGATTTTTATTTATTTATTTGACAGAGAGAGCACAAGCAGAGGGAGCAGCAGACAGAGGGAAAGGGGGAGGGAGAAGCAGGCTCCCTACTGAGCAAGGAGCCTGATGTAGCGCTCCATCCCAGAACCCTGGGATCATGGCCTGAGCTGAAGGCAGACTCTCAACCAAATGAGCCACCCAGGCGCCCCTGTGCTTTGATTTAAAGGCATAGAAGTGTTGGGTTTTTCAGCCCTTCAAAATTCTGGAACTCTCAATCCACTTAGATTATAGACAGAGTTCCCCTGTGAGCAAAGCTGTATACTTTTCCATCCCTACTTGCCGATTGACTAGCTCTGGCCTGAGCTAATCAAAGAACTTTGGTGAAACTGGTGAAAATTTAAAGCCAGCAAATTAAGTTTATACCTTTTTCCAATCATTTCCCCTCATGCCACAAATACCTTGCAACTGGACAAGGGTCTCTGCAGTATCTGAGTCTTTAGCACACACTGCCCAAATGCTTCCACTAAGCCAATCTCACATTTATTAATATTTTTTAAGTGTCCTTAGCCGAGATGGGCACTTATTTCCTTATCACATAAACAGAGTGGAGAGGTAGGCAGTATAGATCAGTGTCACCATCACCATCAGGGACCTAATTTCCTCCATTCTCAACATGTGGCTTCTATCTTATGGTCCAGATGGCTACTTAAGTTCCAGCCATCATGTCTACATTTTAATAAGCAGAAAGGAGGAAAGACAATCCTGCCTCCTCAAAGGATACTTTCTAGAAATTGTACACACCATTCCTGCTTACAACCCATGGGCCAGAACTGACTTTATTCTCAGTGCCTATATATATCCTATAAGTGACGATAATATCAAGAAAGAAGTATACAGTAGATATTGGAGGACAAATATTCTTTGCTATGCCTCCACCTTCCTGGCTAAATAAAAGATTTCCCCAGCTGGGGAAGCAGAAGGTAAAAAAAAAAAAAAAAAAAGTAAGTAGATCTTTTGGTTCTTTGCAAAAGAGAATGTGCTTGATATCTCTGTTTGCCCTAGTGGAACATATGGAGATGCTGCCAGAACACCTTTTAAGGAAGGACCTACTCCCAAGCTGCAGGGAGGACCTCCAGTTGTCAGCTCCGTCAGGGTCTACTTCAGCTACAGAGAGGAGCCTTGCCCAAGGTCATGCCCTTTCCAGGGCAGCTGATTCTAGGTGATTGCACAAGGCTGGAGTAGAAAGGCTCTGCCATTATGGCCCATCCCGGGACGTACGATTTGCAATATTCACTCCAGAGCTGCTGTGCAGGTTATTCAAAGCTTTCTTGTACCCATGGCGGGCCTGGATGGGTCAGCTGATAAGCATCCAACTCTTATTTTCAACTCAGGTGGTGATATCAGGGTTGTGAGATCCAGCCCCACATCAGGCTCCAGGCCCAGTGCAGCATCTGCTTGAGATTCCCTCTCTCTCTCTCTCTCTCTCTCTCTCTCTCCTCCCTTCCCCCTCCCCCTCTGCCACTTCCCCTGCTCATGCTCTCTCTCTCAAATACATAAATCTTAAAAAAAAAAAAAAAGCCTTTCTTAAACTGTATTAAAATTTGACTTCTTTCCATTATCTTCTATGTTCTGTCCCAGTGTCTGCTTCCTAAAAACCCTACCTATGATAACTGATAGTAGGATTGGCTGGAGAAAGCAGGCAATAAGATGGAATTTGGGAGATGGATTATGGACCACCTGGCCTGTAGTAGATGAAGCACAGGCAGCCCCAGCACAGAGTGATGGTCTAACTGCGGTGATATATGAGACGGAAGGGAACACTAGAGGTGTGACATATCAAGAATTTGAGACATATAGTAAAAGTAACAGTGATAAGGATAACAGAATTGGATGACTATTGCTAAGCTCCATTGGTTACCAAAAAAGAATGAACAGCTCAGGGTAGGTAATAGGCAATTGCAAGTGAGAAAGCCAGAGCCACTGTTCATTGCACACAAAAAAAAGCTCTCATCAGCAGGGAGGGAGTGGAGAATGACAAGCAGTAAGACCAGACTTTAGAGTGGTTAAAAGATGGTTAAATGATCAAAAGCGGCAGGGCCATTATGGCAAGGTCAGAGCCATGATTGAGAAAATCTAGCATTCCAACACACACAGGAGACATCTGGATGATGCTCCTAGAGATTTTCATTCTTCAGGCTCCTCAGATGCCTACAGTGTGGGCTCACTCCTCCCTACTAAGAGCTATCCCTTCCCTGTGCTAGAAGACTTTGCAGAGGCTTCTGACTGGAAGGCAGCACGCTCCCCTCTCCCCCAGAAGACAACCCCCCCACCACATACACACACACACACACACACACACACACACACACACACACACATCTTCTGCCACTAGGCCTATAATTAGGGTTGAATTATAGCATAATCTAGTTGGAGGTACTGTGTCTAATAATGGAAGTAAAGGACAATTCCCCAAAGAAAATGTTAAGACCTAGCCAGCATGTACCATCAGTAGCTTGAGGAGTAGGCCTGGGACCGGATTCAGAGAGGCCTTGATCAAGGAGGCCAGACCATAAAATGGGATAGGGAAAATTCTACTGATGATGGAGCACTCTCCCAAAATATTTAACATCCTGACAAGGGCCCAAAGAGTTGGTGTGAACTCACTACTGTGATTGCTCCTAGAAGCATGGAAAAAAAAACAACAAGACAAAACACAACAGTAACCCTCACTAACACTGATATATATATCAGTGAATATATCAGTGAAATACCAGAAGTGCTAGGACAGGTAGGTAGGACAACCAAAGGTTCAAGGAAGTAGGTGTGTGAGAACGGATGTACTATCGGGGCGCCTGGGTGGCTCAGTGGGTGAAAGCCTCTGCCTTGGGCTCAGGTCATGATCTCAGGGTCCTGGGATTGAGCCCTGCATCGGGCTCTCTGCTCAGCGGGGAGCCTGCTTCCCCCTCTCTCTCTGCCTGCCTCTCTGCCTACTTGTGATCTCTCTCCTCTCTGTCAAATAAATAAATACATAAATAAATAAATCTTAAAAAAAAAAGAATGGATGTACTATCTACAGCCAGAAGGTTATGATAATTCTGTTCTGAAGGAGAGCCCAGAGGACACACCATTTATCAAGGCCATCAGAAATGCATTAGTGCAAAGGGCAGGAATATCACTAAAAAGTCCAGTGGTGGCTCTCTGCTTGTCATGGCTGAAGGTAGGCCTCCAGAACCTGGCCCCCTGATAGCAACGCAGATGACAGAACCCCAAAGCAATAAAGGCCAAGTGGCACTGCTCAACTACCAGAAGCCAGGGAATTATAAACATTATAATGTGGACCTAACCCACACAGTTACGGAAATGGGTAATAGAACATGGTAACTCTGCCTTTGCCTTCGGCTCAGGTCATGATCTCAGGGTCCAGGGATCGAGCCCCACATTGGGCTCTCTGCTTGGCACAGAGCCTGCTTCCTCCTCTCTGCCTGCCTCTCAGCCTACTTGTGATCTCTGTCAAATAAATAAATAAAATCTAAAAAGAAAAAAAGAACATGGTAACCCTAAGGGCAAAATAGGTGGGCACCCAACAAAGGTCCTGTTTAGTTTGTATCAGCAGAAAAAAAAAATCAAATCTAGCTGATCAGGAGGTTAAGATCCGTCACTCAATAAATTCACCATTCCTTAATCCATTTGCATACCTGAGCTAGTTTACAGACCTGGAATCACTGGCTGAAGCGGTCCTTCGGAGGAAGGGCCCCACTACATTTCAAGTATAAATGACAACGATTTTCCCAATTCATCCCCAAAGCATCTTCGGTCATTTATCTGGGTAACCATACCTTGAGGAGATGGGAATACCCAGACATTTCCAGGACTGTTAGACACAGGGTCTGAATTGACATCGACATCCAGAGACCGGGAAGCATCATCATGACCCTGTTAGGTAGGGGCATAGAGAGGGCAGTTAATAAACAGGGTCATGACAAGGTCTAGCTCGGAGTGGGTCTTTTGGGTCTGGGGCCCCAACCAGTCATTGTCCCCGTCCCTAAATGTATAATGGGATTCACCTGTTGGGCAATTGGTACAAATCCACTGGAACCTTGGCCTGTAAAGTACAAAGCCATCATAGTGCAGACGGCCAAGTGGGGTTCCCTGAAATAGCTTCCCTTCCCCAGCCAAACATGGCACAGGAAGTCAAAATAATACCGCACCTCAGGAAGGGATGGCTGAAATTAGTGTCACTTTTACGAATTTAAAGGACACAAGGTGCAGAGTCCCATCCTATCTCCATTTAACTCATCATGCGGCTCTGCAAAAAACATCCCTGAAGGATGACAGCAGATTACTATAAAGCTCAACCAATTAGTAGGTGTGATGGCCGCTGCTGGGCCGGATGTAGTGTATCTACTATAGTACATGAATACAGCCTCAAGTATTTGGTGCACACCACAGACCGAGTGGATGCGTTCTTTTCTATCCCGATCATAAGAAGGGATAGAAGAAACATAAGAAGGGATAGAAACAGTTGGCATAAACCCCATGAAACAGATAAAAGGACACATTTACAGCATGGCCCAGGGCTAGGTTCGCATTCCTCTCCCATGTTATGAAACAACCTGAAGTGATCTGCACCTTCTGGATATCCTGAGGAACATCACATAATCTGTGACATCAATGACCTCCTGCTGATTGGGCAGGATGAGCAAATTATGCTGTAACAATACCAGGAGAATTAAAAGACTAAAAACGCAGTTGTGTGGTGGAAGTGCCAAGGAACGTGCAAAAGAAGGCTAAATCCTTACCTTCCAAGTCAGGAAGTCGGTAGCTACCGGCTGACTGAAAAGCAAGAAGTAGAAATATGAATGTGTCATTTAGATAAGTGGGGGTAAATACCAAAGAATCGGCTTAAAGTTGAAAGCAGTAGCCTTGAGGGACATGAAGCCTTTGCTGGAACAATTTAACTCTTTAGATCATGTACAACTTGGAAAAAAATAAGAAAAACTAAAAAAAAAAATTTTTTTTTATTTTTTTGTTTTTGTTTTTGTTTAAGCACTGTCAATGAATTATTTTTTCCGATTTTGTACCCTGGGAAAGGTCAGAGCAAATAAGTTCAACAGGAATGGATTATTTAAGATTGGGGTGACAATTCTTCTAACCTTCACCTCTGGTGCAAGTTAAAAAAGGCTCAGTGTGTGAACCCTTGGCCTTAATCCAGCATCTTGAGTACCCACAAAAGGCAACCAACCTCAAAACCGCTAGTAAAACCACTATCCAGTAGTTAAATTTAAATAATAGATTATTTCCACAAGCTAAAGTCTGTTTAAAAGGTAAAATCCACTTGGCTTCAGGATTTTATATTTTGTTTCACAATCTAAAGCTCCAGGGTCAGGTGGGAGGACCTCCCATGCTTAAGAAAGGAATGCCTCGCCCCACTTCCTTAATGTTTGGTAACAATTTAGTAGAGGAATGTCCGGTAAGTGGGTGGGTGCTGAGGGGGCAGCAGGACGTCTCATGAGCCTATTTATATTTCACGGAAAGAGAGTCTTGTCTTTCTCATACCATTAAGATTCTCTTATCCTTTGTATGTTTAACCCATCCTGAAGAGAGATCTATAGTTAAACTCCCAATATATTTTCTACTCTGAATAAGATTTACTTCAATAAAATGCTAAGTACTTAGAGAGAAAATAAAGTCTTATTCTTTCGACTATTATTATGGACTCATGGCTTTTTACAGTCTTAATTTGTTTTAATTAAGTATAATTTTTAGTTCCTTTTTGAAGCAAAGACGGTCATATTTCAACCTGTTGGGACTCCTTTTATTTTTTTAAAGTTTTTATTTATTTGTCAGGGAGAGAGAGCACAGCAGAGGGAGCGGCAGACAGGGAAAAGCAGGCTCCACATCGAGCAAGAAGCCCAATGCAGGACTTGATCCTAGGACCCTGGGATCATGACCTGAGCCCAAGGCAGGTGCTTAATGGGCTGAGCCACTCAGGCGTCCCATGGGGACTCCTTTTAAACAGGTGTCCAGGTCTTTCAACGTTTTGAAAGAATCCTTGCCTTTGAGCAAATTCCAGGTTCATCTTTAAAAATATTTTTTTTTACTGGGGCGCCTGGGTGGCTCAGTGGTTTAAGCCTCTGCCTTCGGCTCGGGTCATGGTCTCGGGGTCCTGGGATCGAGCCCCGCGTTGGGCTCTCTGCTCGGCGGGGAGCCTGCTTCCCCCTCTCTCTCTGCCTGCCTTTCTGACTGATTGTGATCTCTTTCCTCTCTGTCAAATAAATAAATAAAATCTTTAAAAATATATATATATTTTTTTTTACTAACTTGATTATACTATGTTATTTTACTGTACTGTATGTTTAAACCTCAATATTATTAAAGTCTTATAAGCCTTAATATAAAAAAATAAATATTATTTAAATATGTCATAAGTCACTTCATATCACTTTATCATTTCATTCTAGGCTTTGAAAAGAGCCCATATATTTTTCTTTTAAAGATTATTTATTTGAGAGAGAGAGTATGTGTGCACACACACTTGCAAGCACAGGAGCAGGGGGAGGAGCAGAAGGAGAGAATCTCAGGCAGATTCCCTGCTGAGCATACCCCCCAGACACAACTTGGCCCAATCCTACCACCCTGAGATCATGACCGGAGCTAAAATCAAGAGCCGGACACTCAATGGACTGAGCCACCCAGGTGCCCCCCAACCATGTATTTGTAATTAGACAAAAATAACAATGGTTCTAACATGAGGATTGTGTGATATTATCTTTCAACTAATTCGGATTTAGATTTTGTGTAGGTATTGGTATGGAAGCAAAACCCCAAAACTTGGTCATCTAAAATGATAATCTCTTATTTCTCATGATTCTGTGGCTTGGCCATGGTCCTTTGGAGGCTGCATTCTGGTGGAGGGTCATCTGGGGACTGGAATCAGTGGGGTTGGCTAGGCTTCCCTCTCCCTTGGGTGCTCCTCTTCAAAGAGATGGCATGGGGCTTCTCCACAAGACCGTGGCAACAGAGTTCCAAGGGGGCAAAACCCAGTGTGCAAGTGTATACCAAGCCTTTGTCTGTATTCCTCCCTTTGGTCAAAGCCAATCCCATGGCCAAACTCAAAGTCAGGCATCTTCATAAGGGCATGGATATTGAGGAGGGAGGGGCTGAGTCACTGAGGTCATTAATGTAACAAACTACTCCAGTCTTCCTGTGAATATTATCTTAAAGTAGAAGTCCTATCACTCAAAGTATTTATCTTAAAAAATAAAACTGCCAGTTATTTCACCAGCAAAAAAAAATTTTTTTTTCAGGAATAGCAGAGAATTATAATCTGGAACAAGCAAACTAAGGCAAAACCATAGGCAAATCTGGAGAACAAAGGAATGAAACCCTTTTTAACAGAGGAAAAGTGGAAGCTGGGAGGACTATTATAAACAAAAAGTCCATTAGAGTAAACTAGGATTTCAAAGTATAGTAGCTTTTCATTGGCTAACTGTGACAGTCACTCATTGGCTGGGCTGTTGCTGGGGGAGGAAGAAAAACTTCCTTTCTTCTGCTGGGATGGGGTAAAATCATATCCACTTGCAAGGTCCCTCTCTCTTCCTGTTGGGTCTGCAATTGACAAGGAGTGCTAATATGTGAGAGCTCCCCTTGCTGGCCTCCCAATTTCATTCTAAATGATACTTCCTATTATTAATTTTCATATTTTCCCCTTTAAATCAAGGACTTTCTTTGAAATGATCACTGATCAAGAGTCAGGGTCTCCATATTTAGTGGTTTTTGTCTTTCCATGCTAGGAAGACCTTTCCTGATTGCCATGTCCCATGTCAGAGTGAAAGTGCATAACAGTTGAAAACCACTGAAGGCCTCATTTGAGTAACAAGAAAGGTTAGGGGGGAGTCCTCTCAGGCACTTCTCATCTATAGCCCATATGTTATTAAGATTGTAAGAGTTGGAGATCATCCCAAAGCATTGAGCCAGCCTCACCTTATGGGGTACATTTTAAAAAATTTTTGACAGGTGAAAAAATGCAAAACAAAATAATTACATAAAACAGAAGAAGTAACATGAAAATTCCAAATTGTATGATGGTTCTGAACCAGGACTCTAGGTCTGAAAGTAGCCAATTGAAATATTTACTGGTATTTATTATTATGACTTTGGGAAGAAAGGTTCTCTCATAATGGCAAAAATGTAGTCATGTATGCCTCCTGGAAGTCTTTGCTTAAAGAAATCACAAAAGGAAAATAGTGGATACCGCAAAAGTATACTGATAGAATTAACTGAGTGCATTTGGTAAGATACAGTGCAGGTGTAAACATGAAGCAATAGCTAATGAACATTTTGCAAAACAGCAAAACTGCAGAAGTGTTTTAAAACAGCGTTATCTCAAAATATCATTTGGAACCAAATGTGTTATCAATAATATATCCTGTAAAGTTGTAAATTCAGAAACCATGACTTTGGATAAGAATTTAGAGTTAGTGAATAGTTCAGATGAGAAAAGACTTTTGTGAATTCTGAACTTTCTAGCCCTTCAGAAAATTTAATTGGTGAAAATTTAATTTGTCACAGGATCATGATGAGTCTGTTTCTGAAAGGCCGTAAGAGGTTTCTCCTTTTTGTATGAATTTGAAAATGTAGATAAGGGCATTATCTTTCCATGAAAGAGACAGAAGCAGCAACAATGAGAAGAAGGTGGATAGGCCTAGTCCAGACATCTTGGGAAAGCTGTCTCGTCAGATGTCGTCTGTTTCAATTCCAGGAAATCTTTACTCTTAGGTCACCAGATGGTGTATAGGTCCAGCTAGGGTTTGGGGCTTTCTTTAGATGTGTCACGTGAATCCAAGAGTCTATTTTCTGACCTTTGGTGGCATAAGGATTGGGTAGCAGTTCCTGATAAAGGCCTTTCCAGTGAGGTTGAAAAGAGTGTTTCTAGAGGTATCTTTTGAAATCTCCAGCAAGATATGATGCTTAGAGTTTTCATCTCCTGGGAGCACACTGCAAAAAAGACTGCTTTACAAAGCATGATTAGTTTTAATAGAAGTAATTAGGCCTTTATAATATTGAAGTACATCTTTTATCAACTGTGGGTCAAAGAAGGCAGGACCAAGTGCGCTGGACATCTTGTGACTATCTCAAAGGGTGAAAGTCTACAACTCCCCAAGGGGGTGGATCCGAGATTTAGAAGTAGCAACACTTTAGACCAAGGTATTTGGAGGTACCTACAAATCTTGCCAACTGACTCTTAATAGTGCTGTTAGTATGTTCCACTAACCCTTAAGACTGAAGATGGTATGCACAATAAAAAAAGTGTTGTAATAGAGGCCAAACAGCACAGACTTGTTGAGGCCCCTGACCAGTAAAAGGGTTTTCCCAATCACTACGAAGTTCAAGAGGGGTTCCCCAGGCAGGGATAATCTTTTCTAACACAGTTTATGCAACAAAAGAAAGAGTGTCCTGTCCTGTCCTGTCTTTCAAGAGAAAGCTTTGGTCCAGAGAGAAAGCACAAACTATGACTGAAACAAATATATACCCATGAGATGGGGAAGCTGTAGGAAATCCACTTAGACAAAGGGGATTCTTTGGATTATATTTTGAATGGGTGGGACAAGTGAGGTAAGCACTTTATGAGACCTGATTAATATTTTCCCACCAATACTGATTTATAAATATTATCATTTTGTCAGTAGAGCGATCGTTTAATGCATGTACAGTGTTAAGTAGTGGGTATATTACAGTTTCTGATAGGGCTGGATTCTTATTTGGCCCAAACCAGACTTCTCTTTTTAATGAGCCAACAATTAGATTTCCAATATTATTTTTCCCTCTCTGGTGCCAGCTGTTGGGTATCTCTTGTTGTCAGTTTTTCCAAATTATCATTTGGGAGAATATCCCTTTGGATCATGACAGAGGTTTGGTTACTGGTTTCACTTGACCTCCAGGGAATTGAGTCTGGAATGCCTAGGAACCTCAATGATGGCCAGAGCAGGCATCAATCTAATAAATTTTGGACTTAGGAGCCATTTTTAATTTTATCCCCATTGGAGATAAGGAAGCCTTGTTGTTTCCCTAACATTCCAAAGTCGTGAGCTGCCCCAAAGGCATACCAACTGTTGGTATAAAGGTTTGCGGGTTTACCCTTGGTGAAGGATGTACAATTCAACTTATTGGACTGAAATAGCCAAAGGTAAATGTGCTGCCTCAATGACTTCAAAAGGAGTTGCAACAGCGTACCCAGTAAAAGATTTGCCATTTTCATCCCTTAAATAAGAACCATCAGTCAATCATGAAAAATCTGCATCGGGTAAAGGAGTTTCCTGTAAATTGTCACAGAGACTCAAAAGACAATCTGTCAGCATTAAGCTGAGGGGGTTTCATCTGGATCCAAGTGTGGCCTTTGTTTCAAGATCAGCTGCTCTAAGTCTTGAACTTGAGTTAAGAAAACTGCAGTTTTTTTCTGGAGACCTTATATCTCTTTAAGGCCAAAATTTTTAACAGGTGGACCCCTGTCTTCTGGTGAAGAGGTTTGGGAAGGGGAGCTGAGAAGCAAATCATCTGTGTATAGTAACAAAGTAGAGCATGCAGAAAACTTTCTGTCATCCAAACCAATTTTTAAGGTTTGTGAAAAGTAAAGACTGCAAAACCCTGGGGCATTACCGTCCAGGTCTATTTCCATTCTTTCTAAGTGAAAGCAAAAAGATAGTGGCTATCCTTATCAACTGGAACATTAAAAATGCATTGTGTAGATTAACTACAGTGAGGAATCTATTTTCAGTGGGAATGGATGTCAAGAGCATATGGGGATTTGGAACAACAGGAAGAGCAGGGGGTCGAGAGTAACAGGAATAACAGGGTTATTTATTGCTTAGAGGTCCTGGACAAACCTCCATCCTTAGACACTGGGTTTTCTCACAGGTAAAAGGGTGGTATTACAGGGCTGGTGCAGGGGATAATGAGGTCCTGAGCCTTGTAATCTTTAATTACAGGCTTGATGTCTTAGAGGGCTTCTTTATTTATAGGATGTTAATTGGGGGGGTGCTTTTGAGGGATCTTTCTGAATCTTGATGGGAAGTGTACTGTGGATTCTGCCAATATCGATTCAGGATTTTGCTCATAAAGAGGATGGTAGCTAATCTAATAGGAACACATGATCGGTGTCCCCAGACTCGGCTATAGCAATGATAGTGTTGTGGGAGACAGGGCAAATAAAAAAATGTTGAAGGGTCACTTAATTAATTTCCCTGACTGACTATTTTGATTCCTACTATTGAAGTCTAGAAATATTCCCCCCACCTTTGGAAGAAAGGAATTCTGGCAAGATACTTTCCCAAGAAATCTTGGCCCAGTTAATGAACAGAGGTGGAGAAACCAAGAAGAAAAGGCTGTGTATCTTACAAAAAAAAAGGGAATAGGTTCAGAGACAGGAATCTGTTGAAGTTTATTAGAGACCCCTACTATTCGAACTGCTTTTATATTCGGGGGAAGGGGCTGCTTTAAAGTAGTGGAGCTGAGCACCAAGTGTATAGTGGTCACGTCAATACAGAAATTCATTCTCAATCTGGAGAGTGGATTCTCTAAGCTGATTAAGAAAGAGGATTGGGGGAATGCCTGGCTGGCTCAGTTGGCAGAGCATGCAACTCTTGATCCCAGGGTTGTAGGTTCGAGCCCCACGTAGGGTGTAGACATTACTTAAAAATAAAATCTTTTAAACAGAGAGAGAGGATTGGATTCCCATCATTGGGAATTAGGAGGATATTGGAAAGGCTGGCTAGAGGTCTTAAGGCACCTGGAGCTCTTAAGTTGGTAGCAATCTTTTCTTCCAATGTCCTGGCTCTTTGCAATAATACTGGAAACTGGGGGGTGGGGTAGGGGGTGGGTTGGGTTTGTGTAGGGGCCATTTGCCAGAATTAAAAATGAATAATTTTAGTGGTCTCTCTTTTAGGTAACTCATCTAGGATGTGAGCAAATTAGTTTATCAAACTAACTAAATCTGGAATGGACATAGTTTCCCATTTCATCCTGGTCCTTTTAACTAAAGGAGAAAGATCCTGGTTCAGCCCATTTATAAACATAGAGCTAAATGCTACCCAGGTAGATTCAATGTCTGGAAGACCAGAATTCTTAAAAAAACAATTTGGAGTCTTTTGTAACAGTTATGAACAGGTTCATCAGGCTTTTGTGTGCAATCCTGAAATTCGTTCCAATCAGAGGCTTAGGAAAAGCTATTATAATTGTTCTGTGGAGACGTCCAGCGAGTGGTCTAGTATCTAACTTCTTGCCAAAGTTAGGGGTCTGTTTCTCTAAATTCTCTTCAGGATGTTCCCATTGGGTTAGTTCCATCCAATGTTTGGCCTAGTCCTCGCCAACAAGCATGTGGACTAATTGATAGAAATCTGAGAGACCAAGCTGGTCAGTCTGAATACCTGTGTTAAATTCTTTAGCAAACTTACAGGGGCCTTAGTCCAGGGGACATAAAAAACTTAAGTTTATTTAGATCCTTAAGAGTTAACTTTAGAGAGACAGGTTTTAATAGATTCAGGAGAGGAGAAAGTGGTGAGAGATTCAGAGGAAAAGAGAAATTCAGCAGAGAGAAAGAGGAAAATGGTGCTGGAGGCAGACCGTGAGCACAGGGCGGCTGCCAAGTATCCACAGACGAAGATGAGGGAGGGGAAAAGATCCCTCAGAAGCCATTTTGATTCCTTTCAATTGTTTGTTCGCCTCGGTTAATTTAGAAATAGTATTTTGTCAAGAGGCAAACTGAATCCTGAAGAAGTTTGGAAGCCTCACGTTACAAATTCCAATAGGCATCCCCATTCAGTTATCTTTTTCTCGCCTTGTTTTCTTTTGTAGGAGCCATAGCTTCTAATTCATTTTTGAATAAAATAACTTTGAGGAGATGAAAATTGCCCATAATGGATGTTGGTGTCCTAAATTATCTTTGGTTAAGCTAGTCCATTTAGTTATACATATGCAGGCAGGGGCACCATAGTTTTTTAGACATAAAACCGGCCAGGTGTGCCTAGGTGGTCCAACTCTTGGTTTTAGCTCAGGTCATGATCTCAAGGGTCATGGGATGGAGCCCAGCCTAGGGCTCAGTGCTCAGCAGGGAGTCTGTCTGAAGGATTCTCGCCCCCTGACCTTCCCCCACTAGAACTCTCTCTCTCTCTCTCAAATAAAAAATAAATAAATAAAAGCTTAAAAACTGGCCAGAGTCTCAGTAAGGGGAAGTGGGGCACCCTCAAACATTTTGATGACTGGGATCCCATTTCCTGGAGGTTTTCCCTCAAACCTCTAAATAAATTCCTAAACAGCACAGTTTACCAAGAGCCTGGTTCCAAAAGGAATCAGGCCAAAGACCAGCACAGTTCCAGTAGGAACAGTGTGGTTCCGAAAAGGGGTCAGATCAAAGGCCAACAGAGTTCCAACTGGCACGGCTCCCACACAAACGGTCTGAAAAAGGAAGGTCAGATTAGTACTCTGACTGAAGGTCAAATTAGTACTCTGAAGAGACAAGGCCTTAAAACAGATCCGGAATAAAACCTGGAGGAGTCGAACACAAAGAAAGGGAAGCTTGAAACCCAGGAGAAAACTCACTCTCCAACTCCAGGGTCAGTGAGGAAGCAGTGAGTCCAACTGGTGTACCAGCTCCAGTACCTCGTGTACCAGTACCTCGCGTACCAGCACCAGTATGCTCACAGCCTTGGGGCTGCTGGGGGTCCTCTCCGCATCCCACTTCTCATCACCAAGTCATGTTAACCTGAAAAAACAAAACCACCAGTTATTTTACCAGCAAAAATAAGCTCATTTGGGAATAGCAGAGGACTGCACCCTGGGGCAAGGAAACTAAGGCAAATCCGTAGGCAAGCCTGGAGAACGCTGAGGGCTGCTCTCTTATAGACGAGAGGGGGAGGCTGGGACAGCTGTTATAAACAAAGTCCATTGGATTAAACTGGGAGTTCAAAGGATAGTGAGTTTGGACTCATTGGCTGAGTTGTGACAGTTTCTCATTGGCTGGACTGTTGCTGGGGGAGGAGGACAAACTTCCTTCCTCAGCAGGAATAGGGCATAGTAGCATCCAAGTGCAAGGTCTTCCGGTCTGCAATTGACAAGGATGTGAGAGCTCCGCTTGCTGGCCTCCAGACTCCATTCTAAATGAGTCTCTTTTTATTAATTTTCAGAATTGATACAGAATTTTATATGAGATTTGGTGTAAATAGGTTTTTTAAATATACAAATATACATTTGCTAGTATCATTTTTAATCTTTTATTGCAGGCAGTTAACATTGAACTCAAATACTTTATTTAAAAAAATTTTTTTTGGTCCAAGTTTTTATTTAAATTCCAGTTCATCAACATAAAGTGTAACAGTAGTTTCAGGTGTACAATTTAGTGATTCATCACCTACATACAACACCCTGTGCTCATCACAAGTGCCCTGCTTAATACCCATCACCCACTTCATCCGTCCCATCACCCACCTCCCCTCCAGTAACCCTCAGTTTGTTCTCAGTAGTGGAGAGTCTGTTTTCTGGTTTGCCTCTCTTCCCCGCGCCCCCCATGTTCATCTGTTTGCGTCTTAATTTCCACATATGAGTGAACTCATATGGTATTTCTTTCTCTGACTAACTTATGTCACTTAGCATTATATTCTCTAGCTCCATCCATGTTGTTTCAAATGACAAGATTTTAATTCTTTTTTATCGCTGAGTAATATTCCATTGTCTATAAACACCATATCTTCTTTATTCATTCATCAGTGGATGGACATTTAGGCTCTTTTCATAGTTTCGCTCTTGTTGATGATGCTGCAGTAAACATCAGGGTGCATGTACCCCTTCAAATTACTATTTTTTTAAGACTCTATAATAAATTCATATACTTATTTCATCTACAGTCTCCAAAGCCAATTAAAAATTTTAAAGCAACTTAATATTAACATGCAAAAATTTTAATATTGTAATTAAGAATTACAAATACATTTTTCAAAACTACCCATTAAGATGAAAGAAAATGCTTTCTATAGGTTTGTATTTTATATTTTCATCTGTAATCATAAGAACTAATTTATTTTATTTATTTTTAAAAATATTTTATTTATTTATTTGAGAGAGAGAGAGAGAGGGAAAGGACATGAGTAGGGTGGAGGGGCAGAGAGAGAGGGAGAAGCATCCCTGCTGGGCAGGGAGCCCAACATGGGGCTTGATTCCAGGACCCTGGGATCATGACCTGTCCCAAAGGTAGATGTTTAACTGACTGAGCCACCCAGGTATCCCTATAAGAACTAATTTATAAGAGAGTGGATATGTGAATTATATTACATCTCAACTGTAATATGTTTACATTTATACTTTTTTCAGTATCATCACAAACATTTTAGCTACTTTAATGTTAGAGAAAAATTCTGAATCTTTGCAAGAAATAAAATAAACCATGTTCATATTTCCAGTTTTTAATTTTTTTAAAAAAATTTATTTTTTAATTAATGAACATGGGGCTCGAACTCATGACCCAGCAATCAAGAGTCACACGCTCTACCAAATGAGCCAGCCAGGCATACCTACAATTTTTTATTTTCTAGTAGCTACATTTTCCCTTCAGATGTGTATCATAAAGTCACACTAAAAATGTCAAAGTTCATAAAAATTTTTCTTTTGATCAACAGATTTTTTTAATTTCACTTGTTTAATATTAAGTAAGGAAATCTTCATAGTAAGAAATGTTAATGCTCCTCGGTTAGTTATATCATATATATTTATTAGCTTTGAACTTAAACATTTAATATAATTCTAAAATTTGTAATTATAAAATTTACATCAAAAAACCCCATAAGAACTCACATATGATTTTTCTACCCTACCAAAAAAGGCAAAAGGAATGGCTTAACTCTCCTATTATCAGCCCAGAAACCATGGACTTTGGAATCAAGATAAAAAACGACACCTTTTTTCCTCACTGAAAAGTTAGGCATGGAGGAAGTGTGTTTTTTGTTTGTTTTTTTAAAGACTTGATTTATTTATTTGACAGAGAGAAACACAGAGAGAAGGAACACAAGCAGGGGTAGTAGAAGAGGGAGAAGCAGGCTTCCTGCTTAGCAGGGAACCTGATGTGGGGCTCCATCTGGGGCTCAATCCCAGGACTCTGGGATCATGACCTGAGCCAAAGGCAGATGCTTAACAATTGAGGTAGGGTGCCCCAGAACTGTGTGTCTGTTACCAGATATGTAAGTACATGTGTGAGCATGTGTGCATAGGCATTTTATTATTAGTATATCATAACATAATCATTTCTCAGTATGCTGTGACTTTTTTGGAGCTTGGACGTGAATTCTTTTTCTCATGTAAGGTTATGGTGAAAAACAATTGTTTTAAAACAAATTAATTCATAAATTATAGTTTTACTAGTTTATCACAATTTGTCACAATACCAATAAAAGTTTTGTACACAAAACATGCTTATGCATCTTCATTCTTGCAAATAGATATTAAAATAATTTGTTCTTACACCCTTTACCAATAGAATTTTGTGTTTTCAATTAAGGATTTTATTTAGCTGCTTGTAAGGAACCTTTTCTAAACAATTGTTTTTGAGATCTCAAGACATCAAAATACCTTTTTTTTTTAGGATTTTATTTATTTATTTGAGAGCAAGCAAGAGAGAAAGAGCATGAGGAGGAGGAGAAGCAAAGGCAGAGGGAGAAGCAGACTCCCCACTGAGCAGGGAGCCTGATGCAGGGCTTGATCGCAGGACCCTGAGATTATGACCTGAACTAAAGTCAGATGCCTAACTGACTGAACCACCCAGGCGCCTTCATCCAAATACCTCTTCGAAACTAAATTAGTTCATAGAACATGTCTGTAAATTACACTGCTTTTAGGTCATGCTTTTTTAATTTTTTGTTTTTAAAAGCAAACAACTTATTACATTAAAAGTTATTCAAAAATATAAACTTTAAAAAGATCAAAAAATAAACATTTAAAAAATTTCCCCTCATTTTGAATTATAAAATCTGTAATAATGTCTGCCATCTCTTGGTCATTCTTGTCAATGGGACATAAGAAACAGGTTGGGGGTGACACCTGGCAGGCTCAGTCAGTGGAATGTGTGACTCTTGATCTCAGGGTTGTGAGTTCAAGCCCACATTTGGTGTATGGATTACTTAAAAAATAAAATCTAGGGGTGCCTGCATGGCTCAGTTGGTTGAATGTCCTACTCTTGATTTTTGGCTCAGGTCATGATCTTGGAATCGTGAGATGGAGCCCTGCATTGGGCTCTGCACTCAGCACACAGCCTGCTTGAGATTCTCTCTCTCTCTCTCTCCCTCTGTACCTCCCCCTGCTTTCTCTCTCTCAAATAAATACATAAAATCTTTAAAAATAAAATAAAATAAAACCAAAAAAAAAAAAAAAAAGCAGGTTGGACTGCCTTACCTGGTTTTGCTGAAAACTTTGACCTGGCCTTCTAGAGTTTTGAAGTTTCCACAACTGAGATTTCTAAATATTTCATTGTGTCCTCATACATTATGATAAAGTCCAGTCTACCAGGCTTTCTTGTAGCCTCCTGCTCCCTTGAGTTTCATATGCATCCTCAGAATAGTAACATCATGTCCCACATTACCTATGGTGCACAGATTTCCAAAATCTGTGAATCAACATTTATGTATACTTTAAATCAATTTATAAGCATGTCCTTGGAGCTACCCTCTTATCTCAGTTCTCACAATAAACAATACCCCTTCAAAGTACTTGGCCTTGATTTACCCAGAATTTTTCCTCCATTCACATGGCAGTGAGGGGAGCACAAAACACTAAATTCAAACTGAATCTGTTCTTAACTTACGACTTTTTCAATGTAAAACCAAAGCTTCTAGATCCTCATCTCTAAAGACCCCTTGAAAAAAGGCAGCCAGGCTGCAGGTATCACATTCTTCCTGAAGTGTAAACATTTTTACACTTTTCTTACCTAAGCAGCTATATTTATTAGAAATCCCTCACGTTCCTTGTAGCGATCTTTTAAACAGACCTAGTACCAGTTTAGCTAACGCAAATTCAGCTAGAGTTTGCATGAAAAAGCAGAATTTCACAGAAGGAAAAAAATATGTATCTGGTAGAGCAAAATGAGTTTCGAGAATTTTCAAAAAATTACCCATAATAAATTTATACCCACTACAGTAATTTTTGTTACTTACTCTGCCGGACTTCCTTTTTACCTATTTAGGCTGCTTTCCAGATATTTCTTATTATGAACTATTTGAGAGATATGGAAGAATGCACAAGAGAAATATAACTTGGGCTGCATAATAAAATGAGCACCCATGAAACCAGCAATCAACTGAAAAGCTAGACGTCAATAGCTCTGTAGGCTCCCGCTGGGCCCCTTCCCCAGCCCATCTCATTCTCCAGCCTTCCTCCCTAGGTAAATACTACTTTGTTTTCATTCTCATCTTTATAATTCTATCAAACATATGTGTGCATTGGGATAAACTATCACATTATGTTTGGTATCAAAGTTTATATAAGTAGTAACATTCTATAGCTTGATTTTTATATTGGTTGTATGTTTGAGGAATTCAACTATGCTATTGCATATAGCCATAGTTGATTCCTTGTTTCCTATTGTGTTATGCCACAATTTATTTATTCCTTATCCTATCAATGAGCATTTGAATTATTCCCAGGTTTTTTTCCTGTAACATATATATTTATATATATATTATATATTATTTATATATAATATATATATTTTATTTTATAAACACATATAAAAATGTGTGTATATATATTTATATATATGTATATGTATGATACATATGATACATATATCATAGTAGATATGTGCACGTATTTCTCTATGGTATATGTTAACTTTGCCAGATAATGTCAAATGGTTTTCCAAAGTGTTTATACTAGTTTACACCCACAAAATGTATAAGAATTCCTGGTTCTTTTCAACCTCATCAACACTTGATATTGTCAAATTTTTAAATTTTAATTTTCCCTAAACGAGAGGATATAAAACAGTAACTGATAGGGTGCCTGGTTGGCTCAGTCCATACAGCATGTGGCTCTTCATCATGGGGTTGTGAGTTTGAGTCCTATGTTGGATGTAGAGATTGCTTAGATAAACTTTTTTTAAAAATCTTAAAAAATAAAACAAACAAAAAAACCAGCAACTCACTGTGGTTTATATTTGTATTTTCCTAATAATTAATGAAGCTGAAGATCGTTCTAAAGTGCTAGCTTTCTATTGGTATATTTTCTTTAATGATGTTTCTATCCAAGTCTTGTGCCTAAGTTATTTAAAAACTGGGCTGTTTTCTTCCTATAATTATAAGACTTTTTTTTTAAATTATAAGACTTCTTATATACTATATAGAAGTTTTCTTCAGATACATTTTGCAAATATTTGCCCTCTATGGCTTCCCTTTTTATTTTCTTAACAATGTCTTCTGAAAAAATTTTAAATTTTGATGAATTCCAATTTATCATTCATTTTCCTTTATGGTTCATACTTCTAGTACTGTATCTAAGAAATTGTTACTTGACCTAAGGTCAAAAAGACTCCTGAAATTTTATAATTTCAGCTTTTATATTTAGTTCTATTTTCTATTTTAAGCTTATTTTTGGATGTTGTGTGAGATAATAATTGAGATTATCCAACTTTGTATATAGATATTCCAGCACCATTCTTTGAAGAGATCATCTTTTTTCCTTTAAATTACCCCGGTACCTTAGTTAAAAATCAGTTAATTATATACATGTGGGTTTATTTCTGAACTCTTTTTTTTCCTTCTGAACTCTATTAAATTCTATTAATCTATATGTCTGAAGATACCTCAAATGATATATCTGAGAAAGGGTTAATATCCAAAATATATAAAGAACTTATACAACTCAACACCAAAAAACTCAAATAATCCAATTTAAACATGGGCAAAAGACCTGAATAAACATTTTCTCAAAGAAGACATACAAATAGCCAACAGATACATGAAAAGATGCTCAACATCACTACTTATCAGGGAAATGCAAATCAAAACCACAACAACGTATCACCTTACACTTGTTGGAATGGTTAGTATCAAAAAGACAAGAAATAATAGGTGTTAGCCAGGATGCAGAGAAAAAAGAACCCTTGTACACTGTTGGTGGGAATGTAAACTGGTGTGGCCACTATGGAAAACAGTGATGCCGGTGCTGGATATTTACCCAAAGAAAATGAAAACTCTATTTTGAAATGATTTATGCACCCCTGTGTTTATTGCAGCATGATTTGCAATAGCCAAGATATGGAAGCCACCTAAGGGTCTATCAAAAGATGAACGGATAAAGAAAATGTGATTATATGTATGAGTAGGGGTGGGGGGATAGGCAATATATGTGAAGGAGAGTGGGAGATATATGCTTCCAGTTATGGAATAAATAAG
The DNA here is from genome assembly GCA_028646535.1 of Procyon lotor. Classification (NCBI taxonomy): domain Eukaryota; kingdom Metazoa; phylum Chordata; class Mammalia; order Carnivora; family Procyonidae; genus Procyon; species Procyon lotor. Next base: position 43,060,152 of record CM053606.1, on the reverse strand, counting down.
TCATGGGGATGAAAGACACAGCACAGGGAATATAGTCAATAGTATCATAATAGTACTGTATGGTGATAGAAGGTCACCTTCCATACTTGTGATAAGCATAACATAACCTAGAGAGTTGTTGAATCACTCTATTGTACACCTGAAACTAATGTAACATTGTGTGTCAACTACACTTCAATTAATATATATATGTCTTTATACTAATATCACATGATCTTGATTACTGTAGCTTTATAGTGAGTCTTGAAATCAAATAATGTCAGTCTTCTGAATTTGTTCTTCTTCGAAGTTATTTTAACTATTCTAGAATTGCTTTGCATTTACCTTTAAATTTGGAATCAAGTTGTTGATTTGTAAAAACACAAAAAACACTTAGCCTTATCTCTTTACTCTTTTTATGTTTTGTTTTAATAAATAGATGTTCCTAATTTTAATATGATCTAATTTTATCAGTCTTTTATTTAAGGTCTGCTTTTTTTTTTTTTTTCAGATTTATTTATTCACCTTAGAGTGAATAAATCTTTGCACTCAGACTCCACACTGAGTACAAAGCCTGCCACAGGGTTCAATCTCATGATCATGAGATCATGATGATGAGATCACGACCTGAGCCAAAACCAAGAGTCAGATCCTCAACTGACTGCACCACCCAGATGCCTCTCCTTTTGTTTTTGATCTAGTCCAAGAAATCCTTTCTTATCCTGAGGTTAAAAATATTTTTCCCAATATTTTATTCAAAAAGGTTCAAAGTTTTACATTTAACTTTTATTGATTTTTTGCGTACAATCTAATGTATGAACCTAATTTTATTTTATTCTTCCCATATGGATAAAACATTATCCCATAACATTTATTAAATAGTCCATCCTTACTCCAGGAATCTGTAGTAATCTCTGTCATATATCTACTTTACAAATATGAGTCTGTTTATGCATTTTCTGTCAAATTACTATAGTTTTGAAACAAATCTTGATATGTGGCAGGACTAGCACTTATGTCTTATTTTGCTTCAAGATGTCTATTTTTAGCTTTTACTCTTTCATATAAATTTAAGAATATGATTGCAAAGTTCCATTAAAACTGGAGTAGCTTATGTGGGTTCTATCTTTCTCTCCTCTTGAATCTGGGCTGGCCCCAATTTGCTTGATAAAATGTACTAGAAGTGATATGTTGTAATTTCTAAGACTGATGATCTTTAAGAGATTTACAGATTCTTTCTTTGCTGCATGGAACACTCCTTCAGGCCTGAATATACTTAAAGGGAGCTCAAACAAGCTATGTGAAGAAAACTATATGTAGAGAGGCAGTGTAGAGTTCTAGGCTTCCAGCCAGCCCTAGCAAAGCATGAGACATGAGAGAATACTAGCACTATCTGACATGCAACTTTATGAACCAATGTGGAGCCAAAAATTATCCACTCAAGTTTTGGTCACATTCTTGACCCTCAGAATTGTGAACAAATAAAATGGTTGTAGTTTAAAGGCAGTATTTGTGGTTTTTATACATCAGGTAGAGGCCTGAAGAGCAGTAATGTGGCCAAATATTTGGCAATCCTGTTACCTGTAGTATGTGAAAGATAGAAAATATACCTAATAAAGTTGTCTTAACTTTACCTTCCATGTCTCTTAATTTCTTCATATTTTTTCATAGGAATTTGAACTCCAATTTATAGTCTACATAATTTCTTCAGTCCTATCTTCCATTTAACCAATTCTCTCTTGGGCTGCATCTAGTCTATTCATCCTAGCAATGAGTTTTTCATTTCCTTTGTGATGTTTTTCGTTTAAAGATATATATATATGTGTGTGTGTGTGTGTGTGTGTGTGTATCTTTAGGAAACAAAAAACATATACATATACATATATATATCTCGCCAGCTCAGGTCATGATCCCAGGGTCCTGGGATAGAGTCCTACACTGGGCTCCCAGCTCAGAGGGGAGTCTGCTTCTCCCTCTCCCTCTGCCTTCCCCCCTGTTTGTTCTCTCTCTCACTTTCACTCTCATACTCTCTCTCTCTCTCAAATAAATAAATAAATAAATAAATAAATAAATAAATAAATATCTTTAAAAAGATAGATGGGGTGCCTGGGTGGCTCAGTCAGTTCAGTGTCTGCCTTTGGCTCAGGTCATGATCCTAGTCCTGGGATCGAGCCCCGTATCAGACTCCTTGCTTCTCTCTGTCCCTCTGCTGCTGCCCCTGCTTGTGCTCACTCACTCTCTCTGTCAAATAAATAAAATCTTTAAAAAAAATAAAGATATAGATATCTATATCTCTATACATCTATAAATGTTTTAATCTGTCTGCATATTTCTTTTATTCCTCCTTATCTACATTTTAAATTTCATCTTTCATTTATTTAAACAAATAAAGTGTTATTTAAAATTTTTTTATCCAGTAATCCCAATATCTGAAATCTTTCCCAGTCTGGTTCTATTAATTTTATTTTTTTCTGGTTGACCCTTGCTCATGGTGGCTTTTTCTTTGTGTGGGATTTTTTGTTTTGTTTTGTTTTACTTTTTAGGTTGACATTTGTTGCAACTATATCTGTAGGACTATTTTGAGGTATGGGTTGAGAGATCTTGTGGTAGGTAGAATAATAATCTCCCAAAGATGCTGATGTCCTATTGCCTGAAACTTACGAATATACTGTCTTACATGGAAAAGGGGACTTTGCAAACATGATTAAGTTTAAGGACCTTGAGATTAAAAAAATTCTGGATTGTCCAGTGGACCCAATACCATCACATGAGTCCTTAAATCTGGAGAATTTTTCCCAGTTGTAGTGAAAGGAGATAGGATTACAGGAGAGTCAGAGGGATGGAAAGTTGCTGACCTTGAAGACAGAAAGGGCATATGAACCACAGAATATGGTTAGCCCCTAGAAGCTGGAAAAGGCAAGGAACAGGATTTTTCCCTAGAACCTCCAGACAGGAAAGCTGACACTTTAATTTTAGACCAGTGAGGCCCATGTTGGACATCTGACCTATGAACTATAAAATAATAAATTTGTGTTGTTTTAAGCCACTGTATTTTTGGTAATTTGTTATAGCAGCCACAGAAAACTAACGCATTTTTTTCCCCAAGGAGGATTTCTTCAATTTCTTGCTTATGCCCAGAGGCATTCCAGACCTGGGTCCATCTTAAATAATGATTTGGGAGGAG
>CM053606.1:43019136-43050729 GCA_028646535.1 Procyon lotor | reverse complement strand
ACATTAGATATTGGGCGGCTGGGTGGCTCAGTGGGTTGAGGCCTCTACTTTCGGTTCAGGTCATAATCACAGGGCCCTGGGATCGAGCCCCACATCAGGCTCTCTGTTAGGCAGGGAGCCTGCTTCCCCCTCTCTCTCTGCCTGCCTCTCTGCCTACTTGTGATGTCTCTCTCTGTCAAATAAACAAATAAAATCTTTAAAAAAAAAAAGCGCTTTAGATATTAACAGATGATCTAGACATCCCTAAATAAATTTGTATTAATAGAATAAAAAAAAAAAATCTCCCGGGTGCCTGGATGGCTCAGTTAAGTGTCTGCCTTCTGCTCAGGTCATGATCTCAGCGTCCTGGGACTGAGTCCCACATTGGGCTCCCTGCTCACTGGGGAGCCTGCTTCTCCCTCTCCCTCTTCCCCTCCCTCTACCACCCCTGCTTTTATGCACATGTGCATGTACAGGCATTCTCTCTCTCCCACAAAAACAAATAAAATCTTTTAAAAAAGTATTTAAAAAATTTCTCCCAATATTATCTGCCAGGAGGCACAAGGATACAGCAATGAGAAGAAAAACACAAACCCACAAGATGTAAGGTTAATGACATAATCACTTACCATCTGTATTTGTAGAAATCTTCAGAACTTACAATGACATTGTTTGGGTCCATCCTCACTGAAGCACAATCCACCTTACATTAATTCTCTCTCTAGGTTTGATAATAAACTATGAGGAGCCCCCGTATCAGGTCAGTGGACATATTTCAGAGGCTTTATGTTTTCCTATGGAATGTAAATGTTGCATTTGTGAATACAGGTTTCCATGGTTCCCTGTGTACTCATTTAATTTTTGGAATTGGTCAACCAACTTAGACTCAACTAAATTCAAAATCAAATTTCATAGTGTCATCTAGGGTGGACCCAAAGGTGGTGGGCAGGCCATTTTTTTCACAACATTTTCCTCAAGGGCTGGAGTTCATATATTAGCTCTTAGCATTCTAGTTTTACAAAATAAATTTGCACTGTGCTTCCAAAGTTCACTTTATAGTTAGTTACATAGCTTCCCTATATAACATTCTGGCTCTATGTTCTATCACAGTTCATATAGGTAGACTTATACATTACTACTCATTGACCCAATACAAGTCTTTCTTAGGACACTTTTGTAGCATGTGGAATGGACTGAGCCTAGCCTTTGTTCATTCCAAAAGCAACACTCTCCAGAAGACTATGGGCTTCCAGTCATTACTAAAAGTAGTGTCATTGGGGTGGGGGAGAGGAGTAGTAAACACAGCAATCACATGGGCACATGATTTCATAAGGATTCTATCGTAAAACAAGGTATATATAGTTGCCCACCAAAACCTTCTCCACCTCCAGACTAATCCCATCTGGCACTTCGAGCACTTTTCCACAGTCCATAGGTGAGCTTGGCCAGGAACAAGTGGAGTAGCCATCATTCATCCAGGAGTTAGCTATCAAGACCCCTGAGGTTACAGTGCTCCAAGAACAAACTTACCACCCACCTTATGTGTACCACCAGAATGGTACTCCAAAGTGGGCTTTTGGCTAAGAAATCTTAGCATCGTAAGGGGTCTTCAGCTGGAGCTTCCAGTTTCCCATACTGTTCAATTTCCACCAGGAAAAGTACCAGGACATTCTAACAAGTATTTCCATAGATGAGAGATACACCCTTTAAAAGAAAGTAAATTCCATGGTTATAAGTGGTAAATAATATGGATGAACAAGGGCTTACAAACTATGACCTGCGGGCCAAGTTTGCCGGCTGCCTGTTTTTATAAAGTTTTTTTTTGGAACACAGCTATATTCATTCATCCATGAGTTGTCTATTGCTTCTTTTGCACTACAAATGCTACACTGAGCAGTTATGACGGGACCAAGTATCCCACAAAGCTTAGAATACTATCTGGACCTTGACAAAGTTTACTGATCTCATGTTTCATCACACCTTAATCTCTTTCTTCTAACAAATAATGGATTCAAGGTACCCAATATCTTACCCCAGGGCTCCCAAACTTTGCCTTTGACACCTGATTATGTGCAATTATTCTCGGTCAATTTTTACTATAATATTTTTTAAAGTGGTGGTATAGTTGATTATTAGGGTCCTCAGGGCACACTCACAGAATACACAACTTATAATGGAAGGAATCCATTCATTAGCACTAAGAGGTTGTTCCAGGCAACTGCTAAGAATACAATGACTCTTAGAAAAATAAAACAGGATGAAAACAGAGAGGGAGACAAACCATAAGAGATGCTGAACTCTGGGAAACAAACTGAGGGTTGCTGGAGGGGAGGTGGTTGGGAGGAAGGGATAACTGGGTGATGAGCATCAAGGAGGGCACTTGATATAATGGGCACTGGGTGTTACAGGCAACTGATGAATCACTAAATTCTACCCTGAAACTAATAATACAGTATATGTTAATTAAATTGAATTTAAATAAAGAATTTTTTTAAAGATTAAAAAACAAAAAAGGATACAGTGAGTCTCACCAAGTTGGTTCTGGAAGCAAGTACAGCTCATCCCTCATCTTATGGCCAGATAAAATTCATATACAGATTTTTTTCTCTGTCCCTGGTTTTTATAGGTCTGGACAATTACTAATAGGTATCTCTAGGGCACCTGGTTTTTACCTCCACTTCCTGGGCCATAACAATTGAAGGGTCCTGAAAGGAGACTGGTTTTGTAGAAATTATTTTTCTAATCATGAACACAATAGAAAACAATCCACTTTTCCATCTGACTCAAAGTTTAATTGTCAAATAACATATACTAAAAAGTATATTATGAGGACACCAATAATCAAAACCAACTTCCTCTAGAACAGTATGTCCTGAATCTTTTTTGACAAATTTTTCAAATCACTCTTCTCTTCATAAAATTTTAATATCATAAATGTACTATATATCTGTTTATGTACTGTGCCTTTTAGAGAACCATGAATAATTAATTGTAACATCTAAGATTTTGTCACCTCCATTTGAGAACACATGTTCTATCACAACTATCCAACATGACATCATTATTTTTAATCCATAGGCCCATCTTTTTTTTAAGATTTTTTATTTATTTATTTGACAGAGAGAGAGATCACAAGTAGGCAGAGAGGCAGGCAGAGAGAGAGGGGGAAGCAGGCTCCCCACTGAGCAGAGAGCCTCACGCAGGGCTCAATCCCAGGACCCTGAGATCATGACCTGAGCTGAAGACAGAGGCTTTAACCCAAGCTACCCAGGTGCCCCATCATAGGCCCATTTTTTAATCTGGCCTCAGGAATGCAGTTGATACCATGGCTCCCTTCTTGGGCCAAAGTGCTCACTACACTTGCCCCTTTTGGGTGACTGGCCAGGGACTAGTGTGGGCTAGAACCCCCTTGTATGTAATAGGATCCAGGGCTACTGTCAGGGCACCATTAACGGCTTCTTATCAGGTCTTTCTTCACTTAACTCCACCTTGAGATCTTGTCAGTCATCTTTGTTTATCAGATCTACTCGACACACTACCAGTTAAAAAATACTGGGGGTTGATCAGGGGTTAGTGTTAAATATAATATGATTGAGAATGTTCCCTGTATGAAATTGAGGCTATAAATTTTTGTCAGAAAAAAAATCAGAACCGGCACACACCCCAAGGCAATTTCCTTGAGGGCACCTTTTGGTCAGTCTAGGACTCCTAACCCTGAAGTAGAGCTCATCTGGCATAAGAGTTCCTGTGGTAAGCCTAGAAAGGAACCAGTCCACAGGTGACTAGGAGGACAGAGAGATTCAGGAGAGATGTAACAAAGGAAAAATAAAGCACATAAATTGCCTCATGTGTTTGACCATCTTGAGAAGAGATTTATACTTCAGTCCCAAAGTTTGAATGTGACATAGTGATGGTTATCTAGAAAACTCAAAAAAACAAAACCAAAGCAATTACTAGGGTGCCTGTGTGGCTCAGTCAGTTAAGCATCTGCTTTTGGTTCAAGTCATGATCCCAGAATCCTGGGAGGGAGCCCCGTGTCAGGGTCCCTGCTCAGCTCTCCCTCTCCTGCCCACTCACGTTCTTTCACTTTCTCTGTCGTTATATCTGTCTCTCTCTCAAATAAATAAATAATTAATAAATAAATAAAATCTTTTTAAAAAACCAAGGCAATTACTGATTTGACAGAAAACAAAAAGCTAGATAGCTGTATAATAAAGTAATTATAACACACTGCATTGTTCAACTTGGAATAATATATAGTTCTAATAATGTTAACATTGAGTATTAATGTTAGGCTGGGATATATTTTTATTTTTAGTATTTCCATTTCCTAATCTCATCCTCCAGGAATACTTGAATATATAATTTAGCACTTGTTGATCTTTCTTATATAGAAATTATATAGACAGGCCATTTATTCCTACTACCACGCTATGAGTCACAACCATCATTTAACTAAAGCCATCATTGGTGAGGGAGAAGCCTGGGGATTTCTCTCCAGAAAGAGACCCTTCCTCATACCAGAAACACATCTGCTCCAGAGCTGGGTATCAGCCCATAAAGAAAGATAGCTATGCCTATCACTGAGACACCCTATGGTGTCTCAGATGGTAACAAAAGTCCAGATGTGAATGAACAGCCCTGGAACTTCCAGATTTGAGAGTGAGATCTCCCATGATAAAATGGTATTATTGAACATGGGTTGGGGTGCTGCGGTCTCATCAGAATTTTTTTAAATTTGGGCTTTAGGAGTTTGAAAGAACACTTCAATATTCTCTTACCACATGTATTAGTTTCTGATGTTGCTGCCATAACAATTTACAATCCACTAAAAATGTAGTGGCTTAAAATAACTCAAATTGATTACAGTTCTGGAGGTCAAAAGTCTGTAATTACTTTTACAAGGCTAAAGTCAAGGTGTAATCAGGGCTTCATTCCTTCTGGAGGCTGTAGGTGAGAATCATCTTTTCCAGATTCTAGAGGCTACCTATGTTTCTTGGTTTATGGCCCCCTTTCATCTTCAAAGCCAGCAACTATATCACTTTGATCGCTGCTTCCATTGTCACATTTCCTTCTCCGACTCTGACATTCCTGCCTTCCTCTTACAAGAACCGTGTGATCACAGTGGGTCCACCCACCTAGATAATCCAGGATAATCTCCCCAACTCGAGATCCTTAATTTAATTGCATCTGCAAACTGCCTTTTCTTATGAGAGGTAACACATTTACAGGTCTAGTGAATTAAGACATGGACATCTGCCTGCCACGCTAGAGGCTCCAGGGAGATTCTGGTGGGGCGAGTTGAAGAGGGTGAATGGAAGAACTGTGACCCAGTTCTAGAAAAAATACTCAGGTCAACCTTGGCCCAGGGTTACCTTCATAGTCTGTCCTCCCAAATAGTTCCAGCCCAGGTATTTGGATGCCATTCATGATTTACCTGTGTCCTCACTTGACCCGGAGAGATTTGCTTAGACTAGCAATTTCACTATCTCTGCCGATCTGCATTTCTCCAAATAAACTTCTGGAGCTTTGCCTCAGCCTGTTCAGCATACCATAGAGAGTCCTGAAGAGTGGCTTGGAGGACAGAGGCATTTAATTCGGCAGCTACCTTGTGACACCCTCACCTTCGTAAACTTCACCTGTTAAGTTTGTGTTTACTTTGGGTTGTCCAGAGTTAAAAACTTCATTCCCCTACTGGTGGACTGCTTGAAATCAGGGCATCATGTGCTATCCAAGCTAGATCATCCCCATCCCCTGGAGAGCCTCAGAGTCCCCAGGTCCCAAGCCAAGAGAGCCACAGGAGAAGAGGGCCAAGCAGCCTTCCTTACTCACGCTTTATATAGAGTCCTATCTCGAGTCCTTGCTCAGCTTTTGTTTTTATGTCCTCATTCTGGCATTGGAGTCATTCCTCCTAGTAATATTGTCTTGTGGTAGACCAATGTGGATGCTCCCTGATGCTAGGGGAAATTTTAGATTTCAAATTTTTGTGGCCTCAAGATGTTGGGAGAGCTCAAAGTTCCTGTAGCTGGCACCTCTGCCACAGGATGTATTGTAGTCTTGATAGAGAATGTCTTTACTAGAGAGCTCTTGGGGTGGAGGGAACACTTGCTGTTGAGTAAAGGTAGAAGTGTGGCATAATGAACTGGGTAGCTTTATTTCTGAATTAGACTGTCTGACTAGCTTTAAGAGTGATCAAAAAATTCCCTGAGTTTTCAAGAGATATGAAAAGAATTTCTCCCAGTGAATCCATTTAAAGGGATGATAGAAAACCAAATGAACTCACATTCTGATTACGTGCCACAAGTTAGGTTTCTCCTGTTCCGCATATCTAACACACGAATTTCCTTTATGAGGTCTTAGTGTGAATAAATTTCAACTGATTATCAATGAACAGTTCACCCACCTGCAGACTCACTAAATATTCTCCATTATTCCTATCAACATCCTTTTAGAATTTCTCCAATTTATGCCTGTCAGGAAATATACTGGAAACCTAGTTCAAGTGACTTCCCCTTCCAAATAGCACTCCCTCCCTCCCCATTTCAAGCCACTTGATCACTTTAGTGGGTACAAGGAACAGATTTGGAACTGGAAAGATTTCCTCCTTGGGAAACAATTAGCCAGTGTGGGAACACAGACCATCTGGGCCCAGTACAGAGGCAGCTTTCTTCCAAGAGGAATGCTGAGCACATAGATATCCTGACCCTTGCTGTTCCAGTCCTTGTTAGGATTCTCTGTTCCAGGGTCCTGTAACAGAACCTGCAGGTCAACCCTGTTCTACATCTGCTGACTGGAGTCTGACTCCTTGTGACAGCTTTGCATCTTCAGACTGGAGCCCAGCATTATTTCCTGCTACCCACCTCTGCCTGGGCCACTGGCAAGGGAGCAGGACGATCTCTGTATTTGGAGGACAGGCAGAAAGGAACAGAACCAGGGAAGTCATCTCTTAGTGAGCACTGCTGCGTGCCAGGCATTGTGCTGGGTACTTTGCATACTTAGTGTAATTTCACTGAATTTTCTCAATGGCCCCATGAGGTGGGTGTTACTATCCCCATTTTGAAAGGATACCAAAGTTCTATATTGTCAGAGATCCTAGCAAGAAACAGATGGCATATTCAGGGGAGTTAACTGAAGAGAATTTAAGGAAAGGACTATTTACAGAGGTGTGTACAGAGGTAAGGGAAGTAATAAGAGATAATGAAATCTTGAGGGATTAGCAACAGCTAGAAGCTATTATCATCCCTAGGTCTAAAGGGAAAGAGGGAGAGAGTTATTTGGAACACGAGAGCTGGAGCTGACAGAGGGTCAAAACAGTGCAGTAAAACAGTGTGGAGATTCCTGAAGAAATTAAAAATAGAGCTACCCTATGATCCTGCAGTTGCACTACTGGTATTTATTTATCCCAAAGACACAGTTGTAGTGAAAAGAAGGGCCAAAGACACAGATGCAGTGAAAAGAAGGGCCACATGTACCCCAATGTTCATAGCAGCAATGGCCACCATTGCCAAACTGTGGAAAGAACCAAGATGCCCTTCAACAGATGAATGGATAAAGAAGATATGGTCCATATATACAATGGAATATTATGCCTCCATCAGAAAGGACGAATACCCAACTTTTGTATCAACATGGACGGGACTGGAAGAGATTATGTTGAGTGAAATAAGTCAAGCAGAGAGAGTCAATTATAATATGGTCTCACTTACATGTGGAGCATAAGGAAAAACATGGAGGGCATTTTGAGAAGGAAGGGAAGGGTGAATGGGGGGAAATCAAAAGGGGCAATCAACCATGAGAAACTGTGGACTCTGAGCAACAAACTGAGGGTTTGGGGGGGGAGGAGTTGGGCAAGCCTGGTGGTGGGTATTGAGGAGGGCACCCATTGCATGGAGCACCGGGTGTGGTACATGAACAATGAATCTTGGAACACTGAGAAAATAAAATTAAATAAATTAAAACAAAGACACAAACAAACAAACAGTGCAATACAACAGGGCAGGAAGGCGGGGGGGGGGGTGAGGGGAATTATCACCCTGCCTTCTCTTCTCCCACTGCTCCTACCCAGTGGTTTCTCCAACACCACTTTCTATTGGCCAAACTCTACTGGAAGCCAGGGAGCAGGGTATTTGGATGATGCAGTCTATAGAGGTCAGCCTCCTGAGGGGCAAATGGAGACCAGCCAGCACATGTTCTGAGAGATTAAGTAATGTAACCAAGTCTTACACTGAAATGTATACCTTGGTCTTCCTAAATTTAGACTACCATACTGCTGCCCTCTCATTATCTACAAGAATAGCAGCTAGAAATTGGGAGGAAAGACAGAAAAAGAAATTAAAATTCAGCTCAGAGAATAGCCATATCCAAAGTACATTCCAACGAACATTAGACTTTTGTTGCCAAAACGTTTGACAAATGCTTTATTTAATACCTCCAGTTTGAATTCCAAAATGTGTTTTAGCATACTGAAGACTCTGAGAAATAATTAACCCCAACTAATTTTTGCTCTTTTCCCCAACTCAATTGACCATAAAACCTTTTTTGTTCATGTAATACTAATTACATCACACAGACTTGTAGTCTTAAAAACACACATGGGGGGCGCCTGGGTGGCTCAGTTGGTTAAGCAACTGCCTTTGGCCCAGGTCATGATCCTGGAGTCCCGGGATCGAGTCCCACATCAGGCTCCCAGCTCCACGGGGAGTCTGCTTCTCTCTCTGACCTTCGTTCCTCTCATGCTCTCACTTTCTCTATCTCAAATAAATAAATAAAATCTTAAAAAAAAAAACAACAACACACACACATGGGGAGGTACTGCCTTAAGCGATGTAAGGTGTTGGTGAAGGTAAATAAAGCTGCAGTGGAAAAGAAGAATTTGAAGAGGTCAAAATGGAAGACAGGCAGACAAAGTAGAAGTAATCCAAGTGAGAGATGAGAAGGCCTGGAACTCTTGTGAAGCTGCAATAGGAGGGAGAGGAAGAGCAGGTTTCCCTTCCTTCCTCCCTTTTTCTGTCCCTCCCTCCCTCCCTTCCTTCCTTACTTCCTTCAGTGGCCCGTACAGGGATTGAAAGGAGTAGGTTTCTTTATGGTAACTGGGGTGAATGGCAATGTTATTCACCTGGAAGAGAAATCAGACAGAGACTGCAGGCCAGTTTTGGACACATTGAGCATAAGGTTCTTTGGGATAAACAGATAGGTTTTAATTGGAAATTGGGGATGCAAGATTAGGGTTTTGGAAAATGGCTGCTGCTCAAGGTAGACACATGAAAGCCATCAACCTATGAGTGACACTTGAAGCCTGGGGAGTGGTTGGCATCCTCCACATTGAGAAAACAGAGTAGAGGATCCAATTTGGCTTCAGGGTATGAGAGAAGCTCTTGAAATTACTTTAAAATATTGTGTGTCCACGAATATAGGCTTTTTTTTTTTTTTCAGGGAATAGTGTCCCAAAGCTTTTAGCACCTTTCCAAAGGTATCCTTGAAAAAAAGAAGTTTTTCTTAAACTTCTATAATCATTGTTGTAGAATGTGAAGAGAGGAGGATTAAGGGTAGAGCGTGCAAGGAGAGACACCAAACAAGTCTGACACCCATTGGCCCCATGATGGAAGAATTGCAGGGTTCACAGCCATGGAATCCAGAGTGGAAGGAAAGATGAGCAATTAACAATGGGCAGTCCAGGGGCACCTGGGTGGCTCAGTCGTTAAGCGTCTGCCTTTGGCTCAGGTCAAGCCTCACATCGAGCTTCCTGCTCAGTGGGAAGTCCGCCTCTCCCTCTTCCTCTGCCTGCTGCTCTGCCTACTTGTGCTCTCTATCTCTCTGTCAAATATATAAATAAGATCTTTAAAAAAAAAAAGAAAAGAAAAAATAATGGGCAGTCCAGCACAGTTAGTTCTAGAGATAATCCCTTTGATTCAACGATTAGGAGGTTATTGGAGGCCTTACCGAGAGCAGTGTCAGTAAGGTGTTGTGTGGGTGAGAATACAGAGGGTAGAATAGTGAGTTGCTTGGGAGGAAGTAGAAGGCATGAGAAAAGACAAACTCCTTTAAGATGCCTGGGGCCAAGATAAGACTAAGATTTAGTGTTTGTACTAGTATGAGAATGAGAGCAATAAAAGCAGTTTGGTATTCAGGGCCCACCCCTGAAGATGCTGTTATAAAAGGAAAAATGGATCCCACATAGTAAAAACAATTTCTCTGGGTGAATAACAAATATAACTCATGAAACCCATCAACACACACACCCATGCCAAAGCAGCAAGTGAAAGTAAGGAGAATAGGTCACAGTAAGGATAACTACTGAAGATCAGAGTCAAGAGGATTTGCTTTTGATCTGAGCAGCTGGGTGAATGATGATGTCTTTTACAGAGCTGGGGAAGACTGGGATGAGAGAATTAGGGGTGGAAAGCAAGAGTTCTCTTCTGGAGACACATATATTATGGTAATCACTTTGCAATATATATGTATATCGGATCATCACATACTTTAAACTTTATACTTTAAACTTATACAATATTATATGTTAATTATACCTAAATAAAGCTGGAATAAAGCCTACTTTATATATATATACATACACATACACATATATACATTTGTATGTACACGTGTACAATACATATAGACATTTACATACGTACATAAACATATAAACATTTATATATGCATATATAAATATATAATTTAATATGTAATTTAATAATTCAACAGTAATGACAGATTAAAATGCCTGGCTTTACCAGCAACTGAGCCACTTCACTAAGGCATTAATCATTCATGTCTCTGATTAGTAAATCAAAACACTGAGGTTGTCTTGGAAAATTTTCAAGTGGCCCATACTCCAAAGAAACGGACTCTTCTTTTTTTATGGCCTGTAATAAAATAAATAATACTAGCAAAACAGTTTGTCTCAGGCACTCAGGTTTAGCTGGATTCATGTCTCATGTCACAGCATCCTGAAGCTGAAAAGTGACCTCAGAGCAGAAAGAACGTTGCCTGTTTCTCTCTCTTAGAAGTATTTTCACTCTCAGGAGACATATCAATGTTGCCAAGGGCTTTTCACTCACCAGCTCATGGATGTGGACCCCACAACTCCATCATTGTAGCAATCTCTTTACGGTTGGCCCTTAAGAGAAATTCTAGCCTTTCACATATATTTGTGTATTATTCCACATTGCCCCCAATTTCACACCGAATGAACTTGAAGGGCAAATCATTCCAAGTCTTGTTGCAGCTGCCATGGTTTTTCTACAACTGGGTTGTGAGACATACAGGCATCTGGGTCATTAGTAACCAAGCATGAGAAATGCAATGGCTGGTCCATTGAGTGTAGTGTCTTTACTGGTTTAATTTTAGCAAAGATGAATATGTATAAGGGCTTCTTAACTTTGTTCATTATTTTGGTCCCTTTTCACACAAGATCTTCTATTCCTCAACCATGAATCCTATTAATAAATAATCTCCATGGTCACGGAGGAAATAATGTATAAATCATACCTATACTTTTCATTTGTAGATGGTTTCATATCCGATCTTTACATTAGAGCCTATGTTTCTGGTTTTGTTTTTTTCAAATGGCTCCTTCCAATATCACCTGGTTGTTGGAAGGACCTAATGAGACGCATGTAATGCCCTCGTCACAGAGCCTGGCACATAGCAAGTGCTCAATAAATAAATAGTGGCTGCAAGTAGAATGCACCACGGTTAAACCACTCTGGAGCTGCAGGGCTTGATGGTGAGCCCCAGCTCTATCATCCACTATCTTTATGAACTGAAACAAGTAAATTGACCTCTATCCTTCAATTTTCTATCTCATCTGTAAAACAGAGAAAGTGACAGTCCTGCCTTACGGGATTGGTGTACGGATCACGTTTCCATCACTGAACATCAGAAAAATATGTTTGCATAAGTTAACATGTAGAACACTCCCCATAAGTACCAAGTACACTGTAAGCATTATTTAAATATTAGGAGCAATTCTGGGAAAATGGGCTGAAATGATAAAATGGCTTTATCATCATATACTATGAAGTATTTATTTAAGGTACTCATAATTTGTATTATACTGCCTAATTTTTGTTGGTATGTACAGTTAACACCCATGTTTACTATGTCCTAGGCATTCTGCCAAGCACATTTTTAAAAAAAGATTTATTTATTCATTTGAGAGAGAAAGAGAGAGAGAGCAGAAGGAAGGGGGAGAGGGAGAAAGATATCCAAGCAGACTCTACTCTGAGCATGGAGCCCAACATGGAGCTTGATCTCATTACCCCAAGGCCATGACTCAAGCAGAAACTGAGAGTCTGATGCCCAAACCACTGTGCCACCCAGGTTCCCCTGCCAAGTACTTTCTAAGTATTGCTTTACTTAATCTTCTCAACATTCCCTAAACAGATGAAGAAACTAAGGACGCAGAGCAAATGAGCAATTGCTCGAAAATCAGCGACTTGGATCACAGTGTGTCCAACTCCAGAACTCACACACTAGCCTGTTATACCTCCTACAATTGCTAATAAGAGCTATTGCTGGGTGCCTAAGTGGCTCAGTGGGTTAAAGCCTCTGCCTTTGGCTCAGGTCATGATCTCAGAGTCCTTGGATCAAGTCCCGCATCGGGCTCTCTGCTCAGCAGGGAGCCTGCTTCTCCCTCTCCCTCTGCCTGCCTCTCTGCCTGCTTGTGATCTCTCTCTGTCAAATAAATAAATAAAATCTTAAAAAAAAAAAAAAGAGCTGTTGCTAATAAAAACACAAGTACGATAGGATGCTAAAAATAAATAAGGTCTCTGAGAAGGGAGCCAATAATTGAGACTAGAACCTGGGATAAAATAGTAATTGCATCAAGCATTAATTTGGAGCTAAGCTTTCCAGCAACCACAACAAAACAGAAAACATAATGTGTCGCATGGTATCTGATTTTAAAAAAACAAGCCATGCTCTCCCATATTTCCCTCTGAACCTGGTGCGCTCCCACTCATTTTCTCATCAATATGTGCCATGGTTTGTATTCTGTTTCTCACTCTGCCATTGGACCCAATGACAGCAGGCTAATGTGCTTTCTGTATTTCAAAGACAGGGCAGCTTTATGCAGCATTTCTCAAGCTTTGATCAGAAAAGAAATCTTTGTTGGCAGTGCATCTCTTAATATCTCCAGAACAATGTTCCTCATAACACACTGATCTAATGTAAGAGTATACGGAGGTGAATAAACTCTGGCCAATGTTCAAGGTAAGGGAAATAATCCTTGTATCACACTTTCATCTTGCTTTCAATTTTTCTGTAAACAGGCCTTCTGACTCATTAGGGCTCTTGGTACAAGAAGGTATATTTACATTTTAAAGTCTTATGTCTCTCAATAAAGCCAAGTTCTGAAAACACATTTTGCTATAATATAGGCCTTCCCGAGATCATAAAGCTAAACAGAAGTATGATGAACTAAAAAAGTTCTTCCTTACCATGGAACTAGCCACAGGAGATCCATAAATACTTATGTATATAATCTTCTGTCTTTGAACCCATTGGGCCGGTACATAACCAGCGTGTTAAAGAAATACATATGGTTAACCATATGTGGGTGGCTTCATGGGTAGTAATTGGAGGGTATGTGTCCTTCAGGAATATTAACTGCTCTCCCACAGCTGGGTGACTTTGACATATCACTTCTCCTGCAAGCATCTCAATCTGCCCTCTGAAAAATGAGGGTATTGAATTACAATGATTCTAAAACTTCCCTAAAGATAAGAATCCCAGGGGTAGCAGTTAAATATTGAGATTACTAAACCCTCTGCTGAGAGTATGATTAAATGGATCTAAGTTGCTTATTTTGTGTGTATGTGTGTGTATGCGTGTGTGTGTGTGCTTTTTTATTCATTTGTTTAGTATTCCCTCTCTTGGAAGGATTCGCCTTACACACACTCTTGAAGGTGGCAGAGGAAGTCCCCTGTTCCTCTCGTTCCTGTAGAATGAAGTATGTATGGAGGTGGCAGAAGTGGGATGCTCCTGCTGTCTCCCTCACACCATATCAAGGTCTTTAAAAATAAGTCATTTAGAAGTAACTTTTTCCAACATCAAATCATGGCATAGTTGTGGAGCACCTCGCTGGCTGGGTCCATAGAACGTGTGACTCTCGATCTTAGGGCTGATCTACACCATGTTGGGTGTAGAGATTACTTAAAAATAAAATCTTTAAAAGAAAATTCTTGCATAGTTGTTTGAGGTTGGGGTGGAGGCCACAGAGGATGATGATGTCAGACTCCAGAACACAAAATTTTTTTCCCCTGTCTTCATTTAAGACTCAGCCCATCTTAACATTTCCTTCTGAGACTAGAAGTATGATCCTGGGCTCTTGGCCAAAACCTCTCCCTCTTTTAAAGACTGGCCTTTTTCCTCTCATTTCTTTAAAGAATGGAGAAGAGCAGAAAAACCTGGAAAACATCATGGACCTTCAACAAAAATAAAATCTAAACATATTATGTCAATTTCTCATAGACAGTGTCACCAGGACCTCATTTTACTTTCAGATATGTGGGAGAATCTTTTGTGAGACACTCAGCCCAGCACAGCAGGGGGAAAACAGGATATACTGTAACTCTGTTGTAAATAGGTTTCAATCCCTTGGGCCACTCTGCCTTTAATTCCTAATGCCCTGCCTCATAACGGAATGACAGGGCCAATAGCCTAAATCTCAGAGGTTTTCAAAATTCCCTTCACACAGCCCTGGAATTCCTTATGTGCACAACCAAACAGAAACAAAACTGAACTTGTGACAAATGCATTTTTTAATACTTGAAATAAAACAAGCCTTTTTTTTTTTTTTTCTGTACAGGAAGAGTAACAGATCCAAACAAGGTCACCCAAATTGTTTTCCTCACTTGCTGAGCGGCATATCTTTATTCTGCACACTGGTTCCTGGTCCCTGGTGCCCTTTTCATTAATTTGCTGGCGGATTTGAACCCAATCTGATTCCCATCCTTTCCATAAAAACTTCAGTCTCTCCTGAGAACCAACATGTAGGCTGAGGAGGTAGCAGTTAAAAGCAAAAATAAGGGGCGCCTGGGTGGCTCAGTCGTTAAGCGTCTGCCTTCGGCCCAGGTCATGATCCTAGGGTCCTGGGATCAAGCCCCACATCAGGGTCCCTGCTCAGCAGGGAGCCTGCTTCTCCCGCTACCATTCCCTCTGCTTGTGTTCCCTCTCTCGCTGTGTTTCTCTCTATCAAATAAATAAAATCTTTAAAAAAAATAAAAAATAAAAGCAAAAATAAGTTAATAGCAGCAAAAAAGTATTGAGTGAAGCAGGCTAAACTTTCTTCATGCCTTCTTTCTTTTAATGCCTACATATCCCTTGGAGGTGGCTGCCCTGTTTTCTTCATTTCACAGATGAAGAAACTGAAGCTTCAAAAGGTCACAATTAGCACAGAGGCTGAGCTAGGACTTGAACAAATTTCTGTTGTGCTCCAATGCTCAAGCTTCTAATCACTGTGATAAACCTCTTTCATCCGGAAGCTTTGGAAAGACTTAGATATTTATGTTAAAAGTAGCAGAACTTCGTAGGGAAGATGCCAAGGCAGCTAGACAGAGTAAGAAAGGGCACAGGTGGCCACATATGCATGCAAATATTGTGCTCTACACACCTCCAGGGTGCGCCATTCATGTTATAGTCTATGAGAATGGTGCCCTTGAAGTTGTGCTGGGCACTATCTCCATGGCTACATGCCATAAACGGGAATGGGCTTTGACATTTAAATAAGCTTCCATGGTCTTTGAGCTTGGGTCAATGAGTAGCTTCACTTCTCTAAACTTCAACTTCATCACAAGCAAACTGGGGTTGCCAATAAACACAGAACAGGTAATACTGCTAAGATGACTGCTACCCCAATGGCTATTACGGTGGTTAGGAGTGCAAGGTGTATGAGTACCATACCCAGAAAGCAACTTCTCCTAGAGTACTCTTCCTGTGGATAGATCATTTTGAATTGGGTTTGGCCAAGTCCTAGCTCCTTCTTCTCCTCCTGAATCTCTAAATGCAGAGAGCTCAGTATTCCAGCATCCCTTTAGCCCATTCTCACTCTAAAGGCTATCTCCTGTTGGCCCATAACTCAAATGCCAACCAGATACAACTCCAAAGTTCTATCGCCATCCCTATCCTCTCCTTGAACTCCAGATTCTGTATCTATTTAGACATCCCCACTTGGGTGTCTAATAGGCACCTGAAACTCAATACAATTTAAAATATACACACAAGCAACAAAAGCAACAATATAAGTTAGATTACATCAAAGAGCCCTTCACAGCACAAGAAACAACAAAATGTAAGGGAACCTATGAAATGGGAGAAAATATTTGCAAATCACATATTTGAAAATGGGTTAATATCCAAATATACAAGGAACTCATACAACTCAATAGCAACCCTCCCCAAACAACAACAACAACAACAACAATCCAATGAGGAGGGCACGTGTTGTGATGAGCACTGGGTGTTATATGCAACTAATGAATCACTGAACACTACATCGAAAACTTATGATGTACTATATGTTGGCTAACTGAACATAATTTAAAAAAAATTTTTAAATGAGCGAAGGCTCTGAACAGACGTTTTTCTAAAAGACATGCAAATGGCCAAGAGGTAGGTATATGAAAATGTACTCAGCATCACTAATCATCAGGGAAATGCAAATCAAAAGCACAAGATATCACTTCACAGATGTTAGGATAGCTAATATCAAGAAGACAAGAGATAACAAGCGCTAGCAATTATTTGAAGAAAAGAGAACCCTTGGGCACCACTGGTGGGAATATAAATTGGTATAGCCACTATGGAAAACAGTATGGAAATTTCTCAAAAAATTAAAAATAGATATATACCATATGATCAAGCAATCTCATTTCTGGGTATATATCCAGAGGGAATGAAATCAGTATCTCAAAGAGTTATCTGCACCGCTGTGTTCAAGTAGATTCACAACAGCCAAGACATGGAAACAACTTAAGTGTCCACCAATGAATGGATAAGAAAAATGAATATTATTCAGTCATAAAGAAGAAGGAAGTCCTGCCAGTTGCAATGATGGAGATGAAATTCCACTGAATTTTTCTGGAGTGCATCCCAGACAGGCTATGTCATCTGTAAACGTTTCAGAATGTATGTCTAAAATATAAAGAATCAAAAACCCCACATTATCGTTAGCACGTCTAAAAAATGAGCAACAGCTTCTTAATGTTATCAAACCTCCATCAGGAATCACTACGTATTCCCCTATAGTCCCCAATTTGTTTGCTGACTGCATTCCTACTGTGTCCTCTCACATGGCCCTTTTCCCTTGTTTCTGTAACAGTTAGACACAGAGGCTTGCTCAGAATCAAGTTTGAATTCTGTCTCTTTCTCTCTCCCTCTTTTTTTTTTTTGGCAAAACTACTTTATAGGTGGTGGTGTGTACTTCCATTATGAGCTTTCTTATATCTAATGGTCTTCTTTTTGTGATGTTAGTGGGTATTGATGATCATTGCCTATATAGAGTAATTCATTAGCAATTATAAAGTGGTGATTCTCTGACTCTATCATTCCTTTTAATAGTAGCTGAAATACTTGTGTGAAGAGAAGCTTCTCATCAATAGTTTGTACAATTAGGGGCGCCTAGATGGCTCAGTGGGTTAAAGCCTCTGCCTTCAGCTCAGATCATGATATCAGGGTCCTGGGGTCGAGTCCCACATCGGGTTCTTTGCTCAGTGGGGAGCCTGCTTCCTCCTCTCTCTGCCTGCCTCTCTGCCTACTTGGGATCTCTCTCTCTGTCAAGTAAATAAATAAAATCTTAAAAAAATAGTTTGTACAATTAATACATGAATATTTGAGGCAAATTTCTTTTAGAAATTGCAGGATACATTTTTGATTCTTTTCTTCAGTTTACCAGTTTTCAAAATACTCAGATGGCTCTCTGGTGTATTTTCATAATCAAAGCAGTCATCAAGTAACTGTGTTTTAAGGTCCTTTAGAAATTTTCATATGATTATGACTTAACTCTACCCTATTAGGTTGAGGGCATCATTTGGTTTTATTTTCTTCAAATTTAGCAAAGTAGAGAAAAACATGTAGGGAATGCTACCATTTACCCAAGAATGATGTGTGTGTGTGTGTGTGTGTGTGTATGTGTGTGTGTGTGTGTGTGTCTGTGTACACATATATATAAATTCTTGGAAGAATAAACAAAGAATAAACAAAAAAGGGGGAAGGACAAAACAGCATTGAAGAGAAAAGGATAAAGGCTATGTTTTTATAGATATGACTTTAAAACCATGCATACATGTTACATAATTAATAAATAAAATAAAATTAAATAAAAATCAATCCCTAAAACTCAAGAGAACATAATTTTTTTTTAATTTTTAAAAGATTTTATTTATTTATTTGAGAGAGAGCAAGAAAGCATACACAGGATGAACAGCAGACTCCTGTCAGGGAGCCTGAGGCGGGGCTCGATCCCAGGACACTGGGATCATGATCTGAGCCAAAGGCAGATGCTTAACCAACTGAGTCACCCAGGCTCCTCAAGGATACAACTTTTGAAAGTTGCTTCTACCATTTCACAGCTGGGAAGCCCTCACCAAGTTATTTACTAAGCCTCAATTGATTCATCTCTAAAATTGGAATAATTATAGCAACTCCCTCACCGAGTTAATATGAAAATTAAATGCACATTAAATATATTTAGCACAGTGCCTGCTATAAGACAAGTATCCAAGGTATATCAGCTATTATCTGTAATCCTAAATCTAGGAGCAGAACAATTTGGAATCGAGTATCATTTTACATAAAGATTCTCCCTGAGATCCTTCTCAATATGGAGCTCCTCCAAGATATTTAAATATTTCATTTATAAAAATGTAGTTTTTCAGAAATGGGGCTATGACAATCTTGAAAAGGCAAGTGGTAGTCTTTGCCAGCCAAGCACAGAGAATCTGCTGAGAGCTGGATCTTGGAGGTGGCATTGACTTCACTGCACTCCAGTAAAGGAAAGGCAGCGTTTACTGCACACTAAGGAACTTCCTGCCTCTTTGAGCAGAGGGAAGCTTCTAGAACTCCACACACAAAAGAGCAGGGCTTTTGGGGAATGTGAGACTAGACTAGGCCAAGGCGCTTGGTGAGAGGAAGGCCTTTTGAACCAGTCTTTCTTCTGACATGGTTCTGCTCCATTACTCATGTACTCATGAACATTGCCTCTTCCCATTGTCAGTCTGAGGGGGTCAGTAGACAGTTGGCAGGGATGTTCCTGAGAGCCATTCCTAACCCAGCATACATCTTGAAATAACCACAAACCGAAGTGAATTTGAGCCACATAAAATGTCCCCTTAAACCCAGACTAAATGGGTTAGACCCAACTCATTCTTTTTCTGTTTTGTTTTGTTTAAAGATTTTATTTATTTATTTATTTGTCGGAGAGAGCAAGTGCTCATAAGCAGGAGGCTTGACAGGCAGAAGGAGAAGCAGGCTCCCGCTGAGAGCAAGGAGCCCAATGTGGGACTCGATCCCAGGGTCCTGAGCCCAAGGCTTAACTGAATGAGCCACCCAGCCAACCCGACTCATTCTTTCTTTACCTGGATCATAAAGTTGCTTTCGAGATGGGGAAAATAGTACGGGGGAGCAGGGAGGAACTGCAGTGGAAAGAGACAATAGCCTTAACCAATTTTGGTTAGAATACTGTGTTTTTGTGAATTTACAAAAATGTATGATCATGTTTGTTGGGGATCCTGCCAGGGCCTTGTAAGGGCATCTGCCTATGAGGGACCTTGTGGCTTAAGGTTTGTTGGCTTCATAGTAAATCTGTCTCTGTTTATCAGGAAGCTCAGTTTTCAGGATTTTCTGGGAAATCCTTTTTATAGAACTGCACCTCATTTCTCAATGTATTAGTCTGTGGGATGAGGTATTTCCGTATCCAGTTTTCTAAAAATGGAGTCATGCCTGCATTTAAGAGCTAAAAACTTTGTGAGGTGGCTGATGGGGGCGAGGCGTGCTAGCACCAGCTGCTTCCAGAATAGTTTCAAGGATGCAACAGCCATGGCAGGGGCCAGGTCTGAGCAAGGAGGTAGCACTCTAGGGAGTAGATGTACCCAGACACAGGTTGGTAGAAGCGCCAGGTACCATGGCAGTTAACAAAGACAACAAAGGCAGAGGGGAAGTTTCTAGAACAACCTCTGCCTCTCAACACCCTCACCACACATCCCCATCCTCCCACCCCCACTCCATCTCACCCCACCCCACCTCCTTCCCAGATAGCTATAATTACACTGGCCGGGTTTAGCTGGAGAATTTTGGATGCATTCCCATTATGGCCTTATTGATATCCCCTGTTATCATGACTTGGGCCCGTGGCCAGGAGAAGCACCTGGTCTAATCTTATTTATCACTAGATCCTTAATATCCTCTGGGAGCGTCAGGATGCTTCATTCCAAAGACTGCACGAATGAAGAGTATTATTGCAAATTACTCATCTCAGATCTGAGCCCAGACTTCTGTTTTGCATTTTTATAAATGGCTAGAAGGTTAGCTTTGGTTGGATCGGTTAGAATCGTAACATTTTAAGTTTCACCTAAGGTTAAAGGTGGCAGCTTTCAAAACTCATGATTTCAGAATATCAGGAAGTGATGAATGAATTAACTGGAAATTATTCGAATTAATGAAGCTTTTGGAATTGCCTTTGTGAGCCCTGTAACAAACTCTTTTTTTGTTCAGATTTTAAGAAAGTCACCCAGAACATGGCTCAAAGTTCCTTAGATGCGTATCTCTATAATGAACGGGAGGTTTGAAAATATGCCCTGCTTCTACGGCAGACTTTATTGCTTTTCAAGATGGAAAGATTTTTAGCTTACAGAAAAACAAGCACCTCATTTCCCTCTTTAATTCCTATCCCTCCGACAGAAACAGTGAAAGAACAAGTCAGCTGGGTGGACTCTTAATGGCTTCCTGTGGTTGTACCTCTACTGTGGGACAGAAAGGATATTCAGAAAGAAAAGGTGAGATTTCATCTGTACTTTCATAAGGAAAGAACGTGATGCGGTCTGTACATAACTTTGTAAGGAATGGGCCACAAAATAACTCCACTTAGGCAATTATTTGTACAATAGCTGTGTTCTCTATTAGACTGAAAACTTCACGTGGGCAAAGCTCAATATCACATGGGCAAGTTCACCTCTATGTCCTTAACTCTAGCAAAAGAGAGATGCCAAAAATATATATTGAACAAGCGCTATTAAGTTTCCAAAGAGTGATTTTAAAAAAACATAACAGGGCGCCTGGATGGCTCAGCCAGTTAAGCATCTGCCTCTGGCTCAGGTCAGGATCCTGCAGTCCTGGGATTGAGCCCCACATCGGGCTCCCTGCTTCGAGGGAGCCTGCTACTCCCTCTCCCTCAGTCTGCCGCTCCCTCTTCTTGTGCTCTCTCTCTCTCTATCAAATAAGTAAATACAATCTTCTAAAAAAATTTAAAAATTAAAAAAATGTTTAGAACATAATAAGGCTCACATTAAAAAAAAGAAGTCCAATGATTTTTAGGGAAGAAAATGTAACTTTGATAACTTTTCATTTTGCAATAATATCAAACTTACAGAAAAGTTTAAAAGTTATACAAAGAACTCCTGGGTGCTCTTCACCCAAATTCCCCAAATTTTAACATTTGCCACATTTGCTTTAATACGTATATTGGAGAGTAAGTTGGAGACATGCTGCCCTTTTATCTCTGAATACTTCAGTGTGTAATTCCTAAGAACAAAAACATTCTCTTATGTAACTCACATGACTATCAAAATCAGAAGATTAACAGTGAGACAATATTATCTAATCTATAGACAGTATTAAACATTTGCTCATTAACTTTATATAACCTCAGTCTAAAACAGTTCCTCAGTCTTTCTTAGTCTTTCACGACCTTGACATTTTTGAAGAGCATAGGCCAATTATATGTAGGAGGTCCTTCAGCTCAGGTTTATCTGATGTTCCTTTGTGATTAAATTCAGATTTTGTATCTTTGGCAGAATCAGCAGATAAGTGATGTTGTGTTCTTTACAATGCCTCATATCAAGAGGCACAGGTGATAGTTAGTTCCATTTCTAATGATGGATAACCTTGATCCCTTGAATAAGGTGGTGTTTGCCAGTCTTCTCTGCTATAAAGTTATTATTTTCCCCCTTGCAATTCCCCTTTGTAGTTAATAAGTATTTTGTGGGGAGACACTTTGAGGCCATGTAAATATCCCGTTCCTCATCAAAGTTTCAACTGCTTGCTTCAGCATCCATTAATAATTTTTGTTTGAATTAATTATTACTATGATCCTTGCTAAATAGTGATTGTCTAACTATCATTCACTCTACATGTGTTGGTTGGCATTCTACTATTAGAAAACTGTTCTGTTATTTCTCTGTTTAATTGATGTATTTATTTATATTAACATGGGCTTTAATTACTGTTTTTGGCATTGGGGTTATAATCTGTTAATATCATTTTTTATTTGATGTGTATATTCTCCCAGATTAAGTTGGCTCCCATGTTCTTTTGACGTGGCCCACTATTTGTGAGCATTCCCCTTCTCTGTAAAATAAGAGTATGCTCCAGGCTCAACCTGAACCTTTTCTGCCCAGCCCTGAAATTAGTCATTTTCTCAGGAACTGAGGTTCCTTTAAGTGGAGAATGATCTCAGATTCACTTTTAAAATAAAACAAAAGCAAAACAGAGAAGACACAACTACTCAATAAATGTAATAAATATTTTAAACATAGTCTGATCAATGCCACTGCCAGTTAAACAAAAGGGACACAGTTAGATTCATTAAGACAGTGCAGTCTATTACAGTGTGTAATAATATAGGATCATTATACTGGACTATTCAATTAACGATGGTAATGGTTTTTTAAACATTAAAAGTAATCAACTTAGTTCCTTCTTACAATTAAAAAAAATAAGTTCTCCATATATTAACATCTTACTTATGAAAACAAAACAGAATTATTAGAAGAAAATTTAGAAAAATAGCTTTAGAATAGAGCTACTGTAAGATTTCCAAAATAGGCACAAAGGACATACAAGTTCATAATTGTCACATCTTTTTGGTAGACTCTTCATTACTGTGCATAATAAATCCACCTGTTACTATCAAATTCTTCATCTCAAAGTCCACCTTGTCCGATGTTCATATTTGTACAACAGCTTGCTTCTGATCGGTATATTTTCAGTATGTCTTCTTCTGTCCCCTTATGTTCAATTTCTATCAGTTCGTTGAGGCCTGACTCCTGTAAGCAACATACACCTGCATCTTCCCCTTGTCACAATCTATTTTATGTTAATACCAACTTACTTCTGGCAAAAAATAGCAGCTTTGCTCCAGTAAAGCTCTATTTCCTCCCCCATCCTTTGCGTTTTTGTTATCGTATCTATATCTATATAAACTCAGTAATACCCAGTTATAAATATTGCTTTAAACACATATATAGTTGGATTTGAGTTACTGTCTGATGTCATTCTCTTTTGGCATGGAGGATTTCCTTTGGCATTTCTTTAGGCAGATCTTCTGGTAATGAATCATCTCAGTGTTCGCTTATGTGGAAATGTTTTGATTCCACCTTCATATCAGAAGGACAGTTTTGCTGGATGTAGAAGTGTTAAGGATAGTTTTCCTGGAAATTGAATTCTTTACTGAGAGTTTTTTGTTTGCATCTTAAATATGTCATCCCACTGCTTTCTGGCCTCTGTTGTTTCTCATGAGAAGTCAGCCATTAGTGGTATTTTTGTTTCCACTGGTACATAATGAGTGGTTTTGCTACTGTCAAAAATCTATCTCTTGGAGCACCTGGCTGGCTCGATTGAGAGAGTATGTAACTCATGATCTTGAAATCATGAGTTCAAGCTCCGTGTTGGGTACAGAGTTTACTTAAAAAAAAGAGGGGTGCCTGGGTGGCTCAGTGGGAGCCTCAGCCTACAGCCCTGGTCATGGTCTCAGGGTCCTGGGATGGGGTCCTGCGTCGGGCTCTCTGCTCAGCAGGGAGCCTGCTTCCCTCTCTCTCTGCCTGCCTCTGCCTACTTATGATCTCTCTCATCTCAGTCAAATAAATAAATAAAATCTTTAAAAAAAAAATGAGGTAAAAAAAATTAACTCTGCCCTTTTCTTTCCTCAATTTGACTATTGACTATTAAATATCTAAATGTGGTCCTTTTTGTAGTTATTCTGCTTAGAGTCAATTGGGATTCTTGTATCTCTAGGTGAATACTTTTGACAGATTTGGGAAGTTTCTGGTTATTATTTCTTCAAATTATTTGCTATTTTTCCTTTTCTCCCTTTTGGACTCTCATTATACATTTATACATATGTTGGAACAATTAGCATTGTTCCACAAATGTCAGAGGCTCCATTTATTTCTCTTCAGTTTTTCTTCTCTCTTGTTTAGAATAGATCATTTTATTTGATCTGTCTTCATGTTTATAGATTCTTTTTCTTTTCCTCTTAAATCTGACATTGAACCCATCTAGTGAATTTTTTATTTTAATTTTTGTGTTTTTCAGTTCTAGATTTTCCATGTAGTTCTTTTTTTATAGTTTTAATTCCTCTTTTGAGACTCCCTCTTCATTGACTCAGTGTCAGTATATTTTCTCTTAATTCTTTGAATATATTTATCATCGCTGCTTCGAAGTCTCTCTGCTAAATTCAACATCTTGGCCCATTTAGACACAGTTTGCATTGGTTGCTTTATTCCCTGAGCATGGATCACACTGTCCTATATTTTATAGGTTTAGTAATTTTGGTTAAAAATTAGGCTTTTTAGATAGTACTTTGCAGTGACTTGATTTGATTTTTCTGAATTTTTCTTTTTTTTGTAATGAGCCTGTACTTGTACTATGGAATCTCTCCACAGTGTGCAGTCACTGATATGTCTGCCGGCTTCTTGCTCTAATTTTAGTTTTTTTTAAGCCTGGCCTTCTAGGGGTCATCCCATGCTTGTGTAGCTCACTGGTTAGCCGATGATTTGTACAGAAGTTATTCTCTAACACGTCCAACCTGTAAAGCTTCCATTCTCTGCCTATCAATCTGTGTGTAGGTTGGAGAATGCATTCAACTTACAAACAGTTTCAAGTCTCCCGGCTTTTGTTTTTTACCAGGCTCTCTTAAGTCTCTTCTAGTCAGTGAGGTGTGTGTGGAGAGTTCAGCTCAGTCCTCTTATGGCTCTCTCATTTTCAGAATATCCTCGCTAAATATGTCTCGTCCACTGCTCACATTTGCTGGAACAACAACCTAAAAGAAGCAAAGCTGTGGGCTTTCTCCTTCTGTTCCCACGGAGCCTGCCACCATTAGCTACTCTAAAGACACTGGCAAAACTGTAAATAAGAAGTAAAAATATAACAAAACTATCTTTTCTCATGCTTTATGAATGTTGATAATTATATTAGTATTTTTATACAAGAGAGCATTTTCTGATATTATATGGGGTCCCCTAAGTTGCAGCATCATATTGGGGCCATAGAGTACAAAGAAAAATCGAGGGGCGCCTGGGTGGCTCAGTCGTTAGGCGTCTGCCTTGGGCCCAGGTCATGATCCCAGGGTCCTGGGATCGAGCCCCGCATCGGGCTCCTTGCTCGGCAGGAGGCCTGCTTCTCCTGCTACCATTCCCTCTGCTTGTGTTCCCTCTCTCACTGTGTTTCTCTCTGTCAAATAAATAAAAAATCTTAAAAAAAAAAAGAAAATCGAGTATTTTTGGAGCCCAATGTGGGTTTTGAACTCATGACCCTGAGATCAAGACCTGAGCTGAGATCAAGTCAGACACCCTGAAATGAATATTTTAACTGTAGATATGATGAGCTCTTTAAAATCCAGCAATTGTTTGTTATAGCTCTTCAAACTAGAAATGAAAAAACTACGGAAGTGTCTTACAAGGGAAATTACTGTACTTTCATTGGCTGGTAAAGTACACACAATATCAGAGGGACTAATAAAACCTTGTATAGTTCGACATTGCTGAATGACCGCTGGATGGAAAGTCAGTGACTGAAATCACAGAACTGCCATCTTTCAATGATTCAGTAACTCAAAATAAAGATTTAGCTGCAAACAAAAACACTGAGTTAACATCTCCTCTATAAAGCTGAATATTTGCCTGAAAACAAACAAACCTACGTATATGCCTAGACTTGCAGTCTTGCTTGTATTCTCTTCCTTTATGTGAAGACGATAAACACAAGTCGTATTGAAATTTTCAAAGTGTTAAGTAACATTTTTGGATGGCTCGGTTTATCTAGTAAAAATGTTGACATTAGTTTGGATGGTGTAAAAACGACAGTGGATGGGGTGCTTGCGTGGCTCAGCAGGTTAAAGCCTCTGCCTTCGGCTCAGGTCATGATCTCGGGTCCTGGGATCGAGCCCCACATCGGGCTCTCTGCTCGGTAAGGAGCCTGCTTGCGCCACCCCCCTGCCCCCCCCGCACCTGCCTCTCTGCCTACTTGTGATCTCTCCCTCTGTCAAATAAATAAATTAATCTTTTAAAAAAAAGCAACAGCAGATGTAACTGTTGGTGCTTTAGCATGAATCTAAGCGATGGTGCCATCCTACACAAGTAGTCACTAGATTCTTCACCACCACGCACTTTGAGGAAAACAATTTTTTTACTAAAGAACATCCTTGATGAAGCAGTGAAAATTATTAATTTTATGAACTCTCATTCCTTGAGTACACACGCAGATTTTTTCTTTTTTTTTGAGTACACATATTTTTAATATTCTGTATTGAATGGGAAGTACACGTAAAACACTTCTGCTGCATACCAAGTATGACAGCCGTCTCGAGGAAAAGCACTGTTGGCAATTGTCTGAAATGAGAGCTGACCTAGCTTCTTCATGTATGGAACATCATTTGAAAGAAGGACAGACAGACCAACTTTTGTTATTCAGACTTGAGTATTTGGCAGACATTTTATAAAGAATGGATAAAGTGAGACTATTTGACAGGAGATATTTGTGAGCTATTTTGGGAAAATAAAATTCAAGCTTTGCTGCAGAACTTAAAATTTGGGGAAATTTGTATTTGCCCCCATGAGCTTGACAGCTTCCCAATACTTAAAGACGTCTGATGAGATTAATGGTGGTACAAACATATATGATTTTTAAAAATCGTGTATATATAGATCTTCCTCAACTTATAATGGGGTTATGTCCTGATAAAGTCACTGTAAGTTGAAAATATCATAGGTCAAAATGCACTTAATACATCTAACCTCCCATACATCACAGCTTAGCCTAGCCTACCTTAAATGGGCTCAAAATACTTAACAATAGCCTATACTTGGACAAAATAATCTAACACAAAGCATATTCTATAATAGGGTACTGAATATCTCATGTAATTTATTGACTACTGTACTGAAAGTGAAAAACTGAAAGGTTGTAGGGCACAAAATGGCTATAAGAGCATTGATTGTTTACCTTCATGACTGTCTGGCTGAGGGAGATGCATTCACTGCCCCTGTGAACATCACCGGAGAGTATGTACTATGTTGCTAGCCTGGAAAAAGATCAAAATTCAAAGTATGTTTCTATTGAATATGTATCCTTTCATAATTGCTTGGTGGAGATTTCTAGCAAATGTTCTAGCATCTGGTCAAAAGTTAGAGGTTTGTTCTTCTCCGTCCCACTCAACATTTTCCCTTCTGGCTAGATCTATCCAAAGTTTGGCCTGGTCCTCACCAACAAGCATGTGGACTAACAGATATAAATCTAAGAAACCAGGTTGCTAATTTTGAATAAGCATATTAAATTCTTCAGCAAACTTATGAAGGTCCTCAGTCACTTTAGGAAACTCTTTTAACTATGGCTTGTAATTCAGCCTTAGTCCGGAGAACACAAGAAACCCGAAGTTTATTTAGATCCTTGAATGATTTAACTTTAAAGAGGAAGGTTTTACTAGGTTTAAGAGAGTAGGGGGTGGGGATCGATTCTGAAGAAAAGGGAAGTTCAACAGGGAGATAGAGGAAAATGGTGCTAGAGGCAGGGCCTGAGTACAGGGTGGCTGCTGTGTGTCTGTGGATGAAGATGAGGGAGGGGAAAAGAGGTCTCAGAAGCCATTTTGACTCCTTTCAACTGTTTGTTTGCCTTGGTTAATTTAGAAATGGTATTTTGCAGGGGCGCCTGGGTGTCTCAGTTGGTAAAGTGTCTGCCTTCGGCTCAGGTCATAATCCTGGGGGTCCTGGGTTCAGGACCCCGCATCGGGGCTTCCTGCTCAGTGGGGAGTCTGCTTCTCCTTCTCCCTCTGCCTCTCCCCCTTGCTCGTGCTCTCTCTTTCCCCCAAGTGAATAAATAAAAAAATCTTTAAAAAAAAAAATAGAAATAGTATTTTTTAAAGAGGCAAACTCAGAATCCTGTAAACATATGAAAGCCTGGATGTATCATTTAAAATAGGTATCCCATTCAGCTCCCCCCTCCCCTTTTCTTTTCTTCTAAGAACCCTCAGCTTTCTAATTTAATTTTGAGTAAAACAGGTTTGGGGAGATGGAAAATTCCCCATAATGGAGGCTGATGTCCTAAATTACTTTTCGTTAAGTTAGTCCATTTAGTTTTACGTGTGCATGAGGGGGCAGCATAGTTTTTAGACATAAAGCTGGCCAGAGTCCCAGTAACGGGAAGAGGGGCACCCTCAAAGCATTCTGACGACTGGGATTCCATTTCTTCAAGGATTTTCTCTAAAGCAAAGGGGAAAATTCCTCAACAGCAGTACTAACAGGGACAGCCTAGCTCCAGAAGGAATCAGACCAAAGGCCAGCACAGTCTCAGTAGGAACAGTCCAATCCCAAAGAGGAGTCAGACTGAAGGCCAGCACAAGTCCCACTGGCAAGTTCCAACAGGAAGCAGTTCCACTCTGAAATGAACCAGACTGAGGGTCAAACAAGTCCTCTCCGAGAAAAAAACAAACAAGGCCTTAAGACAGATCCTGAAGAGGGGATGCTTGGGTGGCTCAGTGGGTTAAGTGTCTGACTTGTGCTCAGGTCATGATTTCAGGGTCCTGGGATGCAGCCCCAGGTGGAGTCCTGAGAGGAGCACCCCCCTGAGAGGGCTCCTTGCTCAACAGGGAGTCTTGCCTGTCCCTCTGTCCCTCCCTCCACGTTCCTGCGAGTGAAGATGCACACACTCTCTAATAAATACATAAAATCTTTAAAAAACAAAAAATGCAGATCCTGCATAGAGCCTGGAGAACTCAGACACACACGTGGAGCTTGAAATCCGAAAGAAAACTTACCCTTAATCTCCAGGGTCAGTAAGAAAGTAGTGAGTCCAAATGGCCCTTGGGTCCTGGCACCTGTTTACTCACCAAGCTTGGAGCTGTTGGGGGCCCTCTCTGGATTGCAACATCTCATCATCAAGTAATGTCAACCTGAAAAAACAAAACTGCCAGTTAGTTTACCAGCAAAATAGGTTTATTTGGAATAGCAGAGAACTGCAACCTAGGACACACAAGCTGCAGGAGAACCAGGCAAAACCATAGGATCTCTCCTTTACAGAGGAAAGGGGGCAGTTGGGAAGGCTGTTATAAACAAAACTCCACTGAAGGGGCACCTGGCTGGCTCAGTTGGTACAGCACGCGACTGCTAACCTCAGGGTTGTGAGTCCAAGCCCCACATTCGAAGCAGAGCTTACTTATAATAATTTTTTAAAAGTCCACTGGAAGAAACTGGAAGTTCAAAGTATAATGGCTTTTCATTGGCTGAGCTGTGATAGGCTCTCATTGGTTAGTCTGTTGCCAGGGAAGAGGAAAGCCTCTCTGTCTCCTGCCGGGCTGAGAAGGTAGTATCCAGAAGCAAGGTCCTCCCTTCCTTTTGGGTCTTCAACTGACATGCAGGAGTAGTGCACCAGAACTGCCCAGCGCCCACCTGCCTCTGACTCCATCCTAAAGGAGGTTCCTTTTATTAATATTTGTAATATGATTTCAAATCCACACTGCGACCAACCGTCAAGAAATTCTCACTGGTCAAATTTCTATGTGCTACCAAAGAAAAATATCCTCAATTCTCTGAAAAAGCTATTAAAATACTCTCTTTTCCAACTACTTATCTGTATCTGCGTGAAGCCAGAGT
Organism: Procyon lotor; assembly: GCA_028646535.1. NCBI lineage: Eukaryota > Metazoa > Chordata > Mammalia > Carnivora > Procyonidae > Procyon > Procyon lotor. The sequence goes on along the minus strand of CM053606.1, from coordinate 43,020,673 downwards.
TCACTGTTTGAGTAATTCACTTAAATAATATGTTAATTTAGGGATGCCTGGGTGGCTCAGTTGGTTAAGCAGCTGCCTTTAGCTCAGGTCATGATCCCAGGGTCCTGGGATTGAGTCCCATATTGGGCTCCTTGCTTGGCTTGGAGCCTGCTTCCCCCTCTGCCTACTGTGCCCCCTGCTTGTGCTCTCTCTCTCTCTCTCTAACAAATAAATAAATAAAATCTTAAATAACATGTTAATTTAATAATAATATTATTATTTAAATAATACACTGTAAATATGTTTAAAATTTCCCAGTTAATTTTAATGTAATAAATACAAGTAGATATGACCTATGTGTCTTCAGTTTTTAAGAGTTTAAAGGAGTCTTTTTTTGTAAAATTTATTTATTTATTTGACACAGAGATAGATCACAAGTAGGCAGAGAGGCAGGCAGAGAGAGAGGGGGAAGCAGGCTCCCGCTGAGCAGAGAGCCCAATGTGGGGCTCGATCCCAGGACCCTGAGATCATGACCTGAGCCAAAGGCAGAGGCTTTAACCCACTGAGCCACTCAGGTGCCCCTAAAGGAGTCTTAAGACCAAAAAATCTTGAGAACAACTAGATTTGGTTAAGAAGGACAGAGGGGTTTTGGAGGTTTGAAGAGACAGGAAGAGACGTAAGATAATTCTGGTTATTTAGCAGAGTGGGAAAGTAACTGGCCTGGATAATGTGGCAGGAGTTTCCACTAATGGCCTACTCACAGTTACTGATGACAAATTTAAAGTGAGACCAGTCAGCCTGGTGGTGTAGTTTTTCTTTTTTCTAGTGTAGTTACATTCAAGTGCATAGTGCAGGCTTGGTGCAGGTGAAGACTTGGATTTACTATAGTTTGGCATTGCCAGGCTGGTGAAAAAAAGGAAGACTAGGGTAAAGGAGTTTTGTGCACAAATGAATGATTATGGTGATATACTGTGGAATCTAATCTGGACAAAAGAATGGAAGGCATGAGAAAGGTGAGACATGGTGGAAAATGGGAGGAATAATGATTAGTAGGTTCTGATAAGGTGGCTGAATTGTTGGAAATGGAGCTTTATGTGGAGTAAGCTTAAAGGATGGGGGATGGGGTGGTCCAAGAGTGGGATGCGTACAGTTTAGATCATAGAAGGGGTATACTTACAGCAGACCTATCCACAGAGACCTGGCAGGCCAGAAAGGACTGGCAGGATGTATTCAGAGCACTAAATGAGAAAAATATGCAGCCAAGAATACTATATCCAGCAAGGCTGTCACTGAAAATAGAGGGAGAGATAAAAAGCTTCCAGGACAAACAAAAACTGAAAGAATTTACAAACACCCAAACCAGCCCTACAGGAAATATTGAAAGGAGTCCTCTAAGCAAAGAGAAAGCCTAACAGACCAGGAAGGAACAGAGACAATGGACAGTTAACAGTCACCTAAGAGGCAATAAAATGGCACTAAATTCATATCTGTCAATAGTCACCCTGAATGTAAATGGGCTAAATGCCCCAATCAAAAGACACAGAGTATCAGAATGGAT
>CM053606.1:42988738-43010939 GCA_028646535.1 Procyon lotor | reverse complement strand
TAAACAATTTTTAAAAAGAAATAGTTGGTGCACAAGGTAAAAATACTCCAAAGATGCAAAAGGGTAAGAGAAGTATCTCTTCCACGCTGCTCCCCAAAGGCAACCAAGGAATAGTTTTTTTAATCACTTCTTTCTCTCTCTCTCTGACTATACCATTGCAAGGAATGCACTTCTGGAGCTAATATCCTTCCTGCCTGGTAGCCACACCCACTGTTCTCTTTCCCCAGCAACACCCTCCTCTTGGCTTCCTAATCCTGCCTATCCTGCCATGTCTATTCAAGCCACCTTCTCTAGGAAGAAGTTGTTAGCAATTCCAGCTGTTTCTCATCTCTCTTCTTCCTGACATCAGTCCCATATCTGGACATTTTGTCATATCCAGTTGATCAGGTGGTAGTTTCTAAAGCTTGGTGTAGGCCACCCTCACTTCCCCAACCAGCCTGAAGGCCGATTATCCATCCATGTAGCTGTCAATACGCCTACCGATGACTCCCAAATCCACTGTCCTGAGTTTCAGATATATTTCCAGTTGAAATTGGCATCTTCCTAGTTGTTCTATGGGAACATGCTAAACTGAATTCTTGCTTCTTGCCCTTAACTTACCCTACTTCTTGAATCTCCTCTCTCAGTGAATGGCATCAATATCTGTTCAGTCATCTGAACTTGAAACGTCCCACCACCTCCACAGCTACTATTTCCCTATGTCCCTAAATTTCCAGCAAGGTGACCACCTGCTATTCTCCAGACAGAGGCTTCACTTCCATGCCTTTGTTCCTCCTATTCCCTTGACTTTCCTCTCTCTTGCTCTCCCCTGCCCAGCCCTAGCCAGACTCCATGGTCCAACACAACTACCACCTTCTTCATGAAACCTTTCCCTTCCCCTTCTAGCCCTGACCTCTGCTCTTGAGCAGAATAAATTGGTCTTTCTTCTGTGTCCTCATATTTGTGTTCTTGCTGCATATGCATCACATCAACAGTTGTATCTGCCTGAGAGTGAGCAGACACCATCCATTCATTTAGCATTCCCAGTGCCACACTTGGTGCCTGGTTGTTGAGAAGACAGATATTCAATCTATGTCTATTAGTGACATATATGAGTGAGTGAGAAAATGCATAAATTTGATATTCTATAACTTTAAAATCTGTAAACAAGGGTATAAGGTATAATTTTTAAGGGACCATGATGCTGTAAAATTCTATTATTTGTAGCTCCTCAGTGTCTCTAACACCCCCTTACCTTCCCTCCTCCCTTCCATCTTTCCTTTCTTCCTCCATCTTTCATTCAAATAGCTATTGAGAGTTCCCTATGTGCCAGGTCCCAGATAGGACACTGGGGAGACTAAGGATAATAAGGAATCTTGTCTACTTTCAAGCAGCTCACACCTTGGTATCACAAGTCCAGATTTCAAGATAATCTACGAAACTGTAGTAACCAAAACAGTATGGTACCAGCACAAAAATAGACACACAGACCAAGAGAACAGAATGGAGAGCCCAGATATCCAAGCTTATATGGTTAATTTGTCTATGACAAAGGAGGCAAGAATATACAATAAGGAAGAAACAGTCTCTTCGACAAATGGTGCTGGGAAAACTGGATGGCTGCAAGCAAAAGAATGAAAGGGGACCACTTTCTTACACCATACACAAAAAAAAACTCAAAATAGATGAAAGATGTTAACATGAGACTTGAAACCATAAAACTCCTAGAAGAAAACATAGGCAGTAATTTCTTTGACATTGGCTTTAGTAACATTTTTCTATATGTCTCCTCAGGCAATGGAAACAAAAGCAAAAATGACCCGTTAGGACTACATCAAAATAAAAAGCTTTTGCACTGTGAGGGAAACCATCAGCAAAACAGAAAGACAACCTATGGAATAGGAGAAGATATTTGCAAATGATATAGCCAATAAGGGGTTAATATCCAAAATATATTGAAGAGGGCATGTATTGCGTGGAGCACTGGGTGTGGTGCATGAACAATTAATCTTGTAACACTGAAAAAATAAACATATTTGGGATAAAAAGAATAAATTAAAGTACATGCTAAAAAAAAAATACATCTCAATACCAAAAAACCACAAATAATCCAATTTTAAAAAAAGAAGAGGTCCTGCGTATACATTTCTCCAAAGAAGACATACAGATGGCCAACAGACACAGGAAAAGATGCTCAACATCACGCATAATCAGGAAAATGCAAATCAAACCACAGTGAGATGTCACCTTACATCTGTCAGAATAGCTAGAATCAAAAAGACAAGAAATAACAAGTGTTGGTGAGGATGTGGAGAAAAAGGACTACTTGTGCCCTTTTGGTGGGAAAATTGGTGGAGCCAATGTGGAAACAGTATGGTGGCTCCTCAAAAACATAATAACGTAAAAATAGAGTTAGCCTATGATCCAGTAACTCCACAACTGGGTATTTACCCAAAGAAAATGAAACACCAATTGGAAGATATGTGTACCCCGATGTTTACTGCAGCATTATTTATAATAGCCAAGATATGGAAGCAACCTAAGTGTCCACTGATAGATGAGTGGATAAAAAAGATGTACGGTATATATACAATGGAATGTTTCTCAGACATACAAATTGGCAACAACATGGATGGACCTAGAGGATATTATGCTAAATGAAATAAGTCAGAGAAAGACAATACCATATGTAGAATCTAAAAAACAAGACAAATGAATAAGCAAGCAACAAAAAAGAGCAGACTCATAGATACAGAGAATGAAATGATGGTTGCCCGAGGGGAGGGAGTTAGAGGAGGAGGGGCAAAATAGGTGAAGGGGAGTGGGAGATACAGGCTTCAGTTATGGAATGAATAAGTCACAGGCTAAAAGGTATAGCATAGGGAATATAGTCAATGGTATTGTAATAACATTGTATGGTGACAGATGGTAGGTACTCTTGTGGTGAGCACAACAGAATGCAGAGAGTTGTCAAATCACTATGTTGTACTCTTGAAACTAACATAACATTGTGTGCCAACTATGCTTCAATAAAAATAATGATAACTTAAAAAATTTTTAAGTAGGGGCGCCTGGGTGGCTCAGTCGTTAAGCGGCTGCCTTTGGCTCAGGTCATGATCCCAGAGTCCTGGGATCAAGCCCCGCATCGGGCTCCCTGCTCAGCAGGAAGCCTGCTTCTCCCACTACCATTCCCTCTATTTGTGTTCCCTCTCTCACTGTGTTTCTCACTGTTAAATAAATAAAATCTTGAAAAAAAAATTTTTTTTAAGGAAACTCACAGCTTAATGATAGGGGTAAGGGCAGGAATGTGTAATTCAGATGTCAGGCACCCACTTCCCCTTTCAGAGAACAGTTTTCTTTAACTTATAGACCAACAGTTCCAGTCCCACGGTCTCTCTCTGGGTTGTCCACTATGGGTGGTATCATGTCTATTTCCCAGGTATTCCCACTTCCTCTGTGGGCCCCTCTCTTTATTGCTGATCACTATTTGAAACTCATGGTCACCTGATAGAATGAGATCTCCCCCACTCCAGAAGATTGAGAGGTACAGTCTCCTTTCTCTGACCACCAGGTCTCTTAGGTCTTCCTAAGGCTACCCTTCCATGCTCTGTAAGTACATGTGACTACCACCACAGGAAGGTTGGAACAACTTAGACTAGGGCACCCTTAGACTTGGACCCTTCAGAGAGTGGATTTCCTGGTGAGCACTTCCTGCTTCTAACCAGATTCCATTTGTTTCTCTCCCCAAGCACTATCCATCTGAATCAACATTCACTTTTCTTCTTCTTTTTTTTCCCCAAAGATTTTATTTATTTATTTGAGAGAGAGAATAGAGTGATAGAGCACGAGTGGGGGTGAGGGGGAGAGGGAGAAGCAGACTCCCTGCTCAGTGGGGAGCCGGACATGGGGCTTGATCCCAGGACCCTGGGATCATGACCTGAGCCTAAGGCAGACACTTAACTGACTGAGCCACCCAGGCACCCCAACATCCACTTTTCTAAGAAGAGCTATCTTCTCACCTTCAAGAAAGGATATCAATCACTGAACTCATTCATCCCCCCTCTTCTCCCCAAGTAATGTCTAATCTGAGTTATTTGCTTCTAGGTAAGGCCACAAGGCTCCAGCCAACAGTCATCAAGACTCAAGAACTGTTTGGGGAAAGGGTTTCCAGAGTTTCCAGGTCCCATGGTTAAAGACGAGTGAGGGGGGTGCCCGAGTGGTTCAGTTGATTGAGCTTCTGCCTTCAACTCAGTTCATGGTCCCAGGGTCCCAAGGTCCTGGGATGGAGTCCCGCATCGGTCTCCCTGCTCAGTGGGGAACCTGCTTCTTCCTCTCCCCACCCCCTGCTCCTGGTCTCTCTTGCTATGTCTCTCTTTCTCAAGTAAATAAAATCTTTAAAAAAATAAAGATGAGTGAGGATCCTACAGGTTAGACTTCCTTTTCCACATTCTACCAGCATGAGTTTTAGTCCTCCTCAGGGATTTCATTAGTGGTCTGGCTAAATTAAGAAAATACATGTTTCCTGATGACAGACAATAGTTTTTGGATACAGTGTAATCATTGTAAACCCTTATTACAGGAGAGAGTTCTGCAACTGCCAGAAAGTCTTGCCTATCTCTGGAGTCAGTGAGCCCCATTACTGTGCAGAGCATGACTCAGTTCCTTTTCTGCATTGGGGGACAATCTGTTTAAAAAAAGAACAATGATCCCTCCTAGGGGCTGTTCCTAATGTTACTCCAGGCAAAACATGCTTCTGTATGTTCATGTTCATTGTTGCAATACAAGCACCATGTGCAGTAAAGAACGTGTAGTCAATGCTCACTTAATGACTGTTCTCGATCTCAGTCTCTAATGATATCACCAGTTACCCAATTGCTTAGGACAAAAATCTTGGACTCATCTCCGCTGCCCGCCCCTATACTCCACATCCAATTCTAGGGTCAACCTTGTTTCTCTATCTTCAGAACACATTCTAAAATTGACCACTTCAGTCAACCACCAGCTTTATGCCATGTTATTTTTCTTTATTTCCCTTACTACCTACCATGATATTGCACATCTATAAGTGATCCTCATTATTTGTGGATTCTGTTTTGTGAATCCATCTACTTGCTAAAATTCATTTATGATCCTAAAATCAATTCTCCTGGTGCTCTCGTGGTCTTTCATGGACACCCACGGAGAGAGAAAAAATTTGAGTCACCCAATAAATGAATTCCCAGCTGAGGTCAAACAAGGCAACCCTCTGCCTTCTTCTTTCAGCTCTTATACCAGAAGTGAGTGTCTTTTTTACGGTCTATTTAGTGCCAAGTTTTCACATGTTTGTGCCTTTGTGGGTTTTTTTTTTTTTTTTTTGGCGTTTTATTGGTTAAAATGGCCCCTGAGCATAGTGCTGAAATGCTGTCGAGTCCTCTGAAGTAAGTAAGCTGTGGTGAGCCTGATGGGGAAAATATACATGCCAGATAAGCTTCATTCAAGCCTGTAGTTAGTTACAGGGCTGTTGGCCATGAGTGCAATGTTAACAAATTAACCATATATATTTCATAAGGTGTCTTTAAACAGAAACACACCGAAAACAAGGTTATATATTGATCAGTTGATGAAATGTGACCAGAGACTCAAAGAACCTAACCTTGTATTTCCCGTAGGAACTGAGGTTCACAGTGACTTTATACAATGTAACTGCTGCAAATAAGGAGAATCAACTATATTACTTCGGTTTTGTTTTTTTGTTTTTTTAATATTTATTTATTTTAGGGAGAGTGTACACGAAAGCAGGGAGAGGGGGAGAGGGACAAGCAGACTCAGTGCTGAGCACAGGGCTCCATTCCACAACCCTGAGACCATGACCTGAGCCAAAACTAAGAGTCAGAAGCTCAACGGACTGCACCACCCAGACACCCCATATTAATTGATTTGTTATCTGACTCACACCAGAATGAAAAAACTCAGTGAGGGCAGAAATTTTGCCTTTCCTAGAATGATGGCTGGCACATAGAAAGTATTTAATAAATACTTATTGAATCAATGAATGACTTAGAAGACATTTTGTCTGGACCTCAGGTGACGGAAAAATTGCTAAAATTAAACAGTTCCAGAACATAAGTGACAAATTACAATAGGATTAGCTGTATCTGTGATGATCAGAACAGAAACCACAGGTGTTTTCAAATCACAGAAAGTTGTAGAAAACTTGAAATATAGTTTTATACTCATCAAAACTTCGAATTATATTAGGTATTTTTTTTTTTTAATATTTTTTTTTTATTTTTTTTTTAAAGATTTTATTTATTTGACAGAGAGAAACACAGCGAGAGAGGGAACACAAGCAGAGGGAATGGTAGCGGGAGAAGCAGGCTTCCTGCCGAGCAGAGAGCCCGATGCGGGGCTCGATCCCAGGACCCTGGGATCTGACCTGGGCCGAAGGCAGACGCTTAACGACTGAGCCACCCAGGCGCCCCTATATTAGGTATTTTGCTCACCACCAGATATCATTATTTTAATGTGTTAATAAAGGGACATTTCTGTATCACACATTTTAATAATTGTATGGAGCATAATTGATTTCCTTTATAATCTTGTGGTTTTTATTTTCTGCATCTAAGACATTGAACATTAAGACATTCTGAGAAGAGATCCATAGGCCTCACTAGACTATCAATGAGATCCATGGCACAAAGGAGTTTAAGAACCTCGAACTACCTTTAGGTCAAGGCCACATTCAGGTCACACAGCAAGGATCATGAAGCCACTTAGAGAGAACTGGGATCTATACCCAAATCTGCCTGCAAGCATCACCATAGACCAAGCCCCCTCTCCAAAGACACTCCTCTGTGCATCCCCTCAGACATGTGGAAGAACACTGGCAGAAAGTTTCCAAAGGATTCCATAAAGTGTGTCCGTGTGTAGAGTTTCTCACAGAGGCTGGAGGGCATCGCTCTTCCAAGGGTGGTCTGAAAACTGTTATTGATCAAAGATGAGAAAAGAAATTGAGAGTAAGAGTTTAGAAATTGAGAGTAACAGCCCATTTTTAGGAATTTGAATCTAAGAATAAAGTAACTAGGGCTTGTATTTTGTGTCTTTGGGTTTTTAAAAACTTTCCTTTTATTTTTACAAAATCATCAGTCAGCAGTGGATTGGAAATTTATAAAGACTAGACAAAAACAAACAAATGTGGTATTTTCTTGCTGGGGGATACTACAGTGGACAGAGATGGGGAAAGAGACAGGGCTACAAATGGGCGAATGCTCTGAAAAAATGATGGACATAGAAGTACATCAGACTAGCAGAACTGGGGAAGGCAGGGGGAGGAGGAAGCATTTGAGTTGTGTTTTGACCAATGTCTATAGGTGGAGATGATGCCCTTCTGGATTTTCCTGGCACAGGGCTCAGCAGGAGCTAAGGCAAGGAGTCTTGAACACAAGGAGCATCAGGGAAGGAAGTCATCAGGCAAGAACGGGACAAATGCCTGTGTGTGTCTGCAGAGAGTGGGGACAGAATGCAGCGAGAAAGTGGCCTAGAAGGGTAGCGGGAGTCAACCATGATGACCTTGGAAACATAGAGGAGATTTGGGGTTTTTCAGTAGGCTATAAAAAGCCATGGACCTATTTTGTAGGGAATAAAATTATCATATCTGAGTTTTAAATGGTAGTATTTGTTGAGTGAAACAAAATTTTAAAAATTCTCAGGCACTGGCTCTTTCAGAGAAGAGAATTTGCCTCTTTCCTCAGAATGTACAAATACACAGAGATTGATTTCCACAAAGATGTGCATGAATGAGGGCTGCCCTGGAAAACCAATTTGCCTCTTTTTCCTGTCCTCTCCTCTGTGCTCCTCTCTCTTATTATTTCCTCTCTTTCCTCTCTTACTTTTTGTGTCTCATTTACCACTTTCCAACAGTACTTCCTGCAATGAGGGATAAGGCCTGTGTCCTGTATTGGGCTCGTGGCTACCAGCCCCATGTGGTCACTGAGCTTTTGCCATAGGGCTTCTGTGGCTGAGGAACTGAACTGTCGGTTTTATTTAATTTAAATTTAAATAGCCACACAAAGAAATTTTAAATGGCCACATGTGGCCATTGGCTGCCATATTGGATGGTGTGGAGACTTTTACTACAATGAAAACAGGGAAGGAAAAATAGAGATGCCAGGAAGTCTTCAGACGAGCTGTCATGGCATATTCGGTTAATGAGAGTAGTCACAGTAGAATGAAGATGGCAGTGAATCCTGCTTTTAACCCAAATATGTATGATTTGGCCTATTATGTCTAGGGAGCCTCTTGGAAAGAGGCCTGGGAGCCAGGAGCTTAGGGGCCTGTTTTGATATATTACTTTACACAGGTCACTGTCAGGGGGAGGGCAAGAACTAACATCCACTGAGCATTAACAAAACACCAGGCAGAAGGTCTTAAGCATGTTTACATCACACAAACTCGTGAAATAGCATTTTTATTCCTACATGCTAGATGAGGAAAAGGAGGAGCAGAGAGGTAAGCAATTAGTCCAAGCCACCCAGGTCTTGAGGTGCAGAGCAGGTATTTAAATATTTAGAGCTAGTTCTAAGGCCAAAACTCCTTCCACTGCACCTCTGGGCCTCCCTAAATCCTTCTGAGGATCTATTTCCTCCCTTCCTGCACCCAGTGAGACAGGATGGGCAGACCTCATGCCCTCTACCCTCCAGGAGAGTGAAGAGGACCTAGTGAAGGTTGGAAAGGCTCTGATAGGTTGACAAGGCAAACGTGCCGAGTGTGCATGAGAAGGAGGTGATATTTTCTGAGAATACAAAGAGGGCACAGTGTTCTGAGATGGTTCTACACTCTCGCTGATATTGAAGATACTTTAAATTTTCCATTTAAGAAAAGCCTGAGGCCAGGCCTGTTTCAATCATGTAAAAACCAATATCAGTTTGGAAGGGTTATCACAGCCTTGCCAATTCCAGTCAACATTAAAAATGCAAATGTTTAGTATTTAAATATAGCCTTTGGCCACCAGCACTCAGGACATCACTTCAACCACAGTGGGCAGCCATCTCCCACTGAAGACTTGGCTGGCTCACTAGGAAGGAAGCCGAGGATGTGCCTAAAAGTATGCTTTAGACCAGGCTGATAGAAGTACTTCCTGCCCCCTGAAGGTCTGGGTCCTCAGAGGTTGTGCAGGTGCTGAACCAGGCAGACATCCATTCACCGGGGGCAGAGACACCTTCGATCTTCTTTGTCCTTGTCTTCCCAGTACCAATCCCAGTGCCTGCTTCATAGGAAGAGCTCGAGGGATATTTATCAAATAGATGAATTCATTCATTCATCATCTTTTATGGCTTATCCTATCATATCCCAGGCATTCGGGGGAAATCTCAAGTAATTTACCATCTAAGAAGGGTGATAAGATGTGCAAATAAATAATAACAACATAAAATAGTATCAAGTCAACCTTACCGCAAGTCTTAATTCTGGAGGTCTCTCAACAGGTGTTTGAAAATATACGAGATGAAGAACACTTGTGTGGTCAGACATCAGGATTCTGGGCGCTCTGGGACATGGAATAACTAGGCAGTGAGATCAGCAATGGGAGCTTCGTGGAAGAGGCGCCAAGAACCACTGCTGAGGGGGGCTCATGACCTTGGTAGTCTCCTCCACTCAGACTGTAGGCTCTCTGAGGGCCCGACTGTGCCTTATTCAGTTCTGCACTCCAGTACCTCACATGTGGCCTGACACATAGTAGGAAGCAACATATGCTGAATGAATGAAGGAATAAATGAATGAACATTAGGAATCTATAAGGGATTGTAGAAGCAGCAGCATTCATTGAGAGTTTAGTATGCACCATTTAATATATAGCTTCTTAGGTAATTACAAGAATCAAGGTGCAGCCGGGAGAGACAGAAACCACATCATCGACTTGAACAGAGAGATTAACAGGATTGTTAACTGGGTATAAAGTCGTTAACTGGGTAACTGAAAGGGTAAGATGAGCACTATAAAGCATAACCGAGCTAGCAACCTCAGAAAGCAGCTATCACCCTAGGGATAAGGGACCACAAGGGAAAAGTGGCAATTATTAAGTTAGAGGCTTGGCAGAGAAACCCTGTGATTGGAACTCGGACACCAGAACAGGAGGCACAGCCAGACTGGAGCTGGTGTCTCTGATTCGAATGCAATGAACCTAACACTTTGTTGAAAACTACAAACTGGGTGAAAAAGCATTGCTGGGGTGATGCTCATAGCCACCCCTCCCTGCTTCAAGACCCAGCTCCGATGTCATCTCCCCTGAGAAGCTTTCTTTCTTTTTTTTTTCTGAGAAGCTTTCTTGATCTCTTCATTCAGATAGGAAGCCCACAGGAAGCAGACAGGAAGGCAGAAGTCTTATCTTCCCCATGCAGCCCCCTCCAGCATCCCCACTGGAAGAATTTAAGAGGGAGCCAGCTGGACTAGCAGAAATGGGATTCGCGGAGACCAGCCCTGTCATCACAAAGCAGAGTACAGAAGGGTTTTGGAGCTGAGACTCTAGGGTGTTTGAACCATATAGGAATCTTCCCATCAGTGTTGCGATATAGATACTGCTACTACTCCCATCATACAGATGAGGAAACCGAGGGTCTAAGTGAGTCAAGGAGATTTGCCTAGTAAGTTGATGTGGCAGCAGCCTGATTTGAAGCCAGGTCCATCTGCTCTTAATGGAAATACTCTACTACGTTTCCCTCAGGCTTTTATGTTAAGAAAGTGTCAGGGGACAGAATGGATTCGAAGTCCCAGTGCTGCTGGGTTGGCAGCTGGGGATAATATGGGATGGGGGGTCCAAGTGTCACCCATGAGAGCAGGGAAGCAGGCATGGGGAAGTCATGAAAAATATCTCCCAGCGTGCCACTTTACTCTCTCACTTTACTGTCCTTTAAGAAAGTGGAGATCTTCATTACTTGATCAAAAATTAGCCACTCAGGGGCGCCTGGGTGGCTCAGTCGTTAAGCGTCTGCCTTCGGCCCAGGTCACATCCCAGGGTCCTGGGATCGAGCCCCGCATCAGGCTCTCTGCTCTGCAGGAAGCCTGCTTCTCCCGCTACCATTCCCTCTGCTTGTGTTCCCTCTCTAGCTGTGTTTCTCTCTGTCAAATAAATAAAATCTTAAAAAAAAAAAAAAAAAAAATTAGCCACTCAACAAACTCCTCCCCATCCTTCAAGACCTGGCTTAGATGCCACCCCCCTTGAGAAGCCTTTCCAGCCTCTACAGAGCTAGCCATGCACCCCCACGGTGTCCCCGTGGGACTTGATGCAGATCCCTGGGCGGGGTTTACTTGACCACAGGCCACGCTAGATGTCACGCTGCTTGAGGGCAGGCCTGAGTCTGTCGGGCCTCTGCCTGACACATGGTAGCACCCCGTGTCTAGTGATAATTATAAAGCCTTGTTCCTTCCAGAAGCACGCTTCTGTGGGAGCACAAGCACCTTGAGGATCAACCTGAGTTGGTTCTGTGGGAGAACAAGACCAACTTGAGTCTGCTTTGAGGAAAACAGCCTCATTCTCTGCTTTCTGGGAGTTCTTGGTCTAATACTGAAGATATATTGGAAAAACACTGAACAACAAACCCCCTGGTGGGGCCCTTCACCTCCTGCCTTTTCCAAAACATTCTTCTCACTCGGTCAGATGGAAATGTCACCATCGGAAGCCCCTGCTAAAACCTTCCAAAGGCTTCCTGCTCTTAGGATAAAGACTAACTCCTCAACTTTTTTTTGCCGAGGACCGCTACCATCTGTTCCCTGCCCTTATTCAGCCTTGCGTCTCATCGCTCCCCATTCCCCTCCCGCCTCCTACTCCACCAGCCAGCTACTGAACCTCTTCAGTTTCCCCAACTCACCAAGCTCTTTGCATCTTGGTTCTTTGCTGGTGGGGTTCCCTCTACCCAGAACCCTCTCTTCTTGCTCCCTTTCCCCAAATCACTCTGGCTCATCTCATAGGTCTCAGCTGCTGACTCACTTCCTCCGGGAGGCTATTGGCAGGGTAACTTGATGCTCCCGGAGCAAACTGCTCCTGCTCATGCCTCTTATCCTCTGAATTGTAATTGGCCTGCATTTGCTCAGAACACTGAGCTTCCTGGTACAAGGCAGATTCTTTGTAAAACAGATCTGAATGAATTAAAACCCGCAAACAACAAAAAACTAAGAGCAATCTCTCCAAGGGAATTTGGAAATCTCAGGCTGCCTAAAAGGTGGTGAGAAAACCCCCAGTGTCCACTGCCTGGTGAGAAGAGGACCTCTGGAATGGGGGGGAGGAGTCTGGATCTGGAGGCAGAAGAGCAGGGCTGGAGCCTCAGCGATTTGGGGCAACCAGCTGGACGCGACGCTACTTTCTTCCTCTCTATGATAGGCAGTGTTTTCCTCCAACTTACTGGGTGCTACAGTTCACCCAGGAAATTAAACTGACAAATGACAGATCAGCGAGAGAGAAAACAGAGTTTATGTGTGCGTGCAGCATGCATACACGTGGGGAAAACTTAGTGAGAGCAGTTCAAAAGGGTGATTAGAGTTTGGGACATATATAGCATCTTAATGAAGGACAATAAATTAGTAGAGCGGTGATAAGACAAAGAAAGCGAGGTATAAGCCTTCAGGGGGTGCATATTGTGGATGGGTAAGTACATGGGAAAACGATTGGAAAATAAGGGCTATTTTAGCAGGTGTGTTAGGTGGATGCCTCATGGTGCCATGTGCGAGCTTCTCAGAGTCTGGAGTTATCTCTTACAATTAAGAGTCTAAGAGTTGTCCTCCTGGGTCCTCCCCTACCTGGTGCGGCAGAGAGGGATACCTTTACAAATGGGATTTTATGTTCTGCTTTTAGGCAAATAGGGGGTCAAGGCAGAACGCTTTTTTTGATGTCTGCTCTTTCTCAGTTGTCCTCAGCCCAAGATAATCCTTATGACAAAATGACATGCTTTGGGGTGGCATATTTTGATCCCTTACAGTCTGAAAATGCTTGTCCTTCCCACCACGTGGGGTTGGGATGGAATGGCGTGTGTGGGAATTCTGCGCAAACGTGAAGGTGCCATAGGAACGTCAGGCATAATCATTTCCACGATGATCATCTCCAGGTGACAACAGAGGCCGCAGCCTGGACAGTTTTAGTCACAGCAGTCCAAATGCAGACCTCAAGCTTTTTCTAGCTCCTTCTCCCCCAGGGCCAGGTGGGGACTTCTTGCAAAGAAGACACATCAAAGCTCCAACTGCGGATTTTTATAGTTTAATATTGTACAAGCTTCCTTCTTGAGAAACAGAGTCTGGAGGAAAGGTGAGGAAGCTAATCTAAACTTCCTGCTCCTCAGTCCCCACCGCACCCCCCACCCCCCCAGGGCTGGCTTCTTAAAGATCCAGCCTGTAGGCGGCTCCTGACTTTTGTTCCCCTTGCTTCTCCACAGGACTTCTCTACTGTTCTCTGTGGACAGAGGTACACATCTAATAAAAAAGGACCCAGTGTGCTCCTATCACCCCAGGCCCCCAGAGCAATAAATCTAAGGACAGAGCTCATTAAACATGATTCAGCCACAGGAATGGGACATTTTGAAGAATTAAAATCCTCCTGAAATCGACTCCTTAAAAAAGCGAAAGACATCCGTAGAGTAAACATTAACGTACCTACTATAAGTCAGATAATACACATGGCTTGCATTACTTAAACCTTAGGTCAACCATCCCCATTTTATGGATGAGTACATTGGGGCTTAGGGTACTATGCCAAATGAAATAGGTCAATCAGAGGAAGATAATTATTGTACGATCTCGCTCACAGGTGGAATTTAAGAAAACAGAGGATGATCGGGGAAGGGAGGGGAGAAATAAAACAAGAAGAAATCAGAGAGTGAGACAAACTGTAAGAGACTCTCAATCACAGGAAACAAACTGAGGTTGCTGAAGCAGAGAGAGGTAGGGGGATGGGGTAACTGGATGATGGACATCGAGGAGGGCACTTGATGTAATGAGAACTGGGTGTTGGAGAAAACTGATGAATCACTGCCCTGGACCTCTAAAACTAATAATACATTGTATGTTAATTAACTGAATTTAAATTAAAAATATAAAATGGGGAAAGAAAAAAAAGGAAAGTTTAAGTTAGATGGATGAGTGGGGGGATGGGTGGGGATGAGTGGGGGGATGAGAGGGGGGGATGGGTGGGTAGATGGGGGAGTGCATGGGTAGGTAGGTGAATGGGGGGGCAGGTGAGACCACGGTTGGATAGGGGGATGGGAGAGTGGGGAAAGCTTCCGCCAGAATCAACAGGAAGTGCTTGCATCTCCCGAGAAAGGCGGCTGTCACACGGGGTTTCATCCTGAAGCCCCTCACAGGAAAGGGCGTGTGTGTCATTAGGCCCTTATGAGACAAGGCCCCCCCTCTGGCAAAGCTGTTCCCTGGACCTAAGATTCTAGAGAGGCTCTTTCAACTTTTAATTGTGGGTTTTGAGTCAGAAGAATCTCGACTCCACCATGTACTCACTGTGTGACTCTAGACAAGTCACTGAACACCTCTGTGCTCGGTTTCCTTATTTGTAAAACGAAGAACCACCTGACCTCATAGTGCTATGAGGTTTAAATGATGTCACTCAAATATAAACAACTGTTAAATATTTATAACAAATATTTGTGTTAAATATAAGTTAGTTTTCTTCTGTCTCCTAGACAACGTGAAAACCATCGCCGAGATGAGCTAAGACTGGCGAGAATCTCCCCTGAAGGGCAAAAAAATCCAGGTGTAGCTGAGTTGCCCTGGGGCAGGCCTCCCTGTACTCCTCTGGCATTGAGAAAAGTTTCAGTCAGGTAGCCAAACGGAAATGAGTTTTCCCTTGTAACGAGGAAATTAAAGGTGACTCTGATTCCCGGTGACTCTGAACTGTGGCTTCGTTTCAGTGTCCTCAGAGAAACCTAGGTCCAGACCTCCCACGGCCCTTTTCTTTTGACTGAGAGGAACTGGTAGAGAGATGTGGGGAGAGAAGGGACAGAAAGGGGTACGGGCTGAAGACCCAAAGCAGCCTGCAGCCATATTTACTTTTCCTGACTCACCCAAAGGACAAATGTGGAAGGAAAACATATTCCTTAGATTGCTTCAGGAGGAGAGTATGTGTGTGCCTGTGTGAGTGTGTGTGTGCATGCACACACGCTTGTGTAGATGGGGAAGTGGATGTGTTTGTGTGTGAGGGGTGTAGTGGCAGGGTATGGACGTGCAGGAGGGTATGGGAAGGGGTGTGGGGATGGGGGAGTGCGGAATGGGTAGGTACATGGGGGAGAGAAAGGGGATAGAGAGGGGTAGCTGGGGGAGGGGTGTGGGGATAGGGGAGTGCGTGAGGAAGAAAGTGTGCAGAGTTGTGGGTGTGTATCTGTCTAGTCACACTGAGGGCTTGGGCCTCAGTAAATGCACAAAATCCTGTATGTCTAAGCACTGTTAATAAATTCATCCTCACTGGAGATTTATAAAGAGGTTTATTTTCCATTCACTCACTCATTCATTTTCCTATCACCAAGACCGACCTACAGGGAGAACAACAAGAAGTTAATATCCCTGAGGAACTTACAATCTCGAGAGAAGATAAGACATGGATGGGTTTCCTAACAATAATGAACACGTTTGCTGCATGCCAGATGCTGTTCTGGCACTTTCTGTGTGTATTATCTAATTACCTGCTCAGAACCACCTTACGTAATAAAAGTACTACTGTTGACTCTCATTTACCAATGAGGAAACTAAGGCTTGGAGTAACTGGCCCAAGGTCACATGGCTTATGGGTGAAGCTCCGATTCCAATGCATACAGCTTGGCTCCTGAAAATGTGCTCTTACGTATTACCTCAAGTCTGCACCATCTGTCCCCCGCTGACCTACAGGGGCTGGGCTTATGTCCCTTATAAAGGACCGGCTGCCAGGGAGCAGTCGCCCAGCAAGACGCCTGTGCTCTAGCACCGGTGTACATCTAACCCATTGCCCTAGATCCCCAGCTGTCTGGGCCCAATTCCCTCACCCATTCCTCCCCCTACATCTCCTACTGTTTCTACTTCTCAAGTCAGCCCTCAAGGCAGAGAGCGGTACTGAGAGGAGATTGGTGTAAACTCAAGGGTTCATCTCCCTCCCTGCAGACCAGCTTCCCCACATGTGAGGTGGGGGTACTGGTCCTGCGCCATTCTTTACCCCAGAGGCCTCCCTCCTCTGACCCTGGATGGTAATGCCCAGGACAGCAGCTGCAATGGGGTCACTGGGCCGTGGACCCATGAAGGAGTCTGACTCTAGTCCTTGGGGTCATAATAACATCTCCACCATGGAGCTCTTGACAGGGGGTGGAGCAGGCTCTGGTGCTTTAGGCCCAATACCTCTTCCCGTGTAAGTCCCACAGCAGCCCCAGTGCGACTAGGATTATCAGTGCCCCCCACCCCCCTTACAGATAAGAAAACCGAGGCTCCAAGAGGCCAAACAGTCAGATCCAGCAGCGGTCCCGGACGGCCTTGTCTACACCTCAGAGCCCCGGCTCCAGGCCACGCCGCCAAGCTTCACGCTGGTTCTTAGTGGAGCAAAAAGCTGGTCCTGACTCTCCACTGCCAGACGGGGGAGATTGGATGGGTGGCGCTGGATTGTAAGCTGCCTCCACCACTGAGGGACAGACTCTGGGGTAGTAGGTCAGGTCTACCAGCCCGAGAGTCCAGGGAGTCCCCTCTGCGTAACCAAGTGGAGGCAGTGCAGAGGAAGACGGGCTGGTTCTCCTTAACTTTGCCCCAGCCTGTCAGCCCGCCACACGCTCTTGTGGGGGGTCCTAGGGACAGTGACCCGTGAGAACAACTGAAAGAGCGGGTTCATACAAGCTCCCCCACCCCCGCCTGGGCCATCAGAGGCTGGAGCAAGGAGACCCCCTCTGATAGTAGGTAACAAAGAGAAAGAGAAGAACCCTCTCCTTGTGGCTGTCCCTCCAGCCAGGGCGTGAGGGCGCTGACAGGATCTAAAGAGACAACACTGAGGCCGGGGCTCGCAGTGACAGCTGCCGGAATGCCAGGGCTGGAGGCCGTGGGGTGTGCAGTGGGGACAGGACAGCGCAGAGAGGTCGCTGGGCAGCTGACTGGATTCGTTGTTAGCCGAGGAGGCACTATTCGGGAGCTGCCAAAGACAGGCAGACATTTTGGGGAGGGGCGCAGTTTGAGGAGAGTGGGATGACCGGGCGCACTGACTACAAGTTATCATTTCCAGCCCCTAAAACCCTGATTTCTAAAGGCTCCAAAAGGCTGCGTTCCTGCCCCAGGGCCAGTGGAGGTTCCAGAAGTACATTACAAATGTTGGCTATTGTCCTTCATAAAGGAACAATTCAACAAATGGCCCGGCTGAGAGAGGGGAGGTACATTCCTCCCCGGGGCTGTGTCCCACCCCAGGCTGTCCAGTACAGCTCGGGAAGTCATCTGAGTCGATGCAGGCCTGCCCGTGACCTATGACCTATGGCCCAGCACAAAAGGGGAGCACAAAAAGGGAGCTGGGCCAATCAGATTCCCACCTCAGGAATTTGAATCAAGAAATGCTGAGACTCGCAGGCAGTCAGCAGCCAGGCCAGCTGGAGGCCACAGGAATGCACTGCAAGGTTCTATCCAGTGGAGTCAGAGCCGCAGAGTCTACTAACCACAGAACCGGTTAGTAGAAGGTAAGCAGAGAGCAGTGAGACTCTGGGAAAGACAGGGAGAAAAGCAGCAGCAGAGAGGAAAGCCACGTGGTCCATGAAGCAAGCACAGAAGCACCCAGGCCCCTGACACTCACTCCGGTCCTGACTCCACCTTCCTCCCTTTCTCCTCAGGAATGGGCGTGGCTCTCTGTCCCTGGAAACCCCAGGGTCCGACGAACAGGAGGGGAGCTCCCTGCGGGATGGTGGGAAGATTCTGGGTTACAGGAGACCCGATCATCAGTGCACGGTGGCTTTGCAGGTTATAACAGACAGTGAAGAAGGGCGTGAGCAAGGTGGAGAGTCCTGGCGTGACAAAGAGCTGCCTCCCAACTGCATCTGAGGCCAGAATTTGACTTTGAAGGCCTTCGCACCTCTAACTCACGCCTCAGGAAGGAAGGCAGGGCTGTGGAGTGGTTATGTAACCTTGGTTGGGAGCTAAAAGCTTCGAATCCCAGCTTCTCCTTCTAACCGTGGGAACGGGGGCAAAGGTACTCTTCTAAGTCTCAGTTTCCACATCTCTAAAATGGGGATAGAAAAGAGCCTCCTCCCTCAAGTTGTTGGGGGTGTTACGGCGGGGGCGGGGGGTGGTGGGGGCATGCCTTGCCTTGGGTAAGCCCTTCCTCTAGCTGCTATGTATAAACTCCTCCCTGAAGGGCAAGAGGTGAAATCAGAGGTTGCAGAATCTCCCCATAGAGTTTTCTGCCTGCAATGACCAGTGTGGGGCTGTCTACTGACAGGTGCACCCCCCTGCTCTTTGTTACTCTCAGGGATTCTGTAGGGAAAGAGGCTTTCAGGGTCACCCTGCCTGCAGACAGGCCGGACTTAACCAGGCTTATTAATAGGAGCCTGTCCATTTCTGTCTTAAAATAGCCACACAAAGTTATTTAAAATGAGCTTCCAGGTGGGTGGTCAGATAGCTTTTTCTTTTTTCCCATTGTATTGTCTTCCTCTTAGGAGAGTTCAAGAACTCTCATATTTTTCTCTTTCACTTCGAGCAAAACAGTCATAACAGGAAGATCCTTCACTCTGTGTAACTTCCTGAGTTAAGGATGTTCAGCCTGAGGGGGTCCCACAGTCAAGTGCCACTCCCACCCATCCCTCACACCCATCTTTGTGGTGTCCCTGGCAGACAGTCATCTGCCAGACATGTTGGGTCTCCTAGTTCCAGCAGGAGTAATGCCCACGGTGGGAGGGGCCTCATGGGGGCCTGGGGGGCGGGGGGCACTGCACTTGGAGGGGGGAGGGCCAAACTCAGGCTTCTGCTTCCATTCTAATCCTTCAAGCCAGGGGAGGGTCCCTGCCTGGAAGTAAAAAGGCCCTTTCCTAACCTCAAACCCACAGGCCCCCCTGCCACCACCATTTCAATCCCTCCACATGTTTCTTACTCATCCTGCTCCCAAACCCTATTCGGCCTTTACCCCCTCCTGAACCCTCCACCCGTTCTGCGGGCTCACATCACTTTTGTCCTACCAGAAGTCATCACTTCCTCTGTGGTTTTTCAGGGAAAAGTGGCTCCGCCCCTCTCAGACCCATTCGCCCTGTTCGGTAGAAACAGTGGCTGGCCTGGCCTGGCTCTTCGCTGTTTCTCTGCACCTGCGCTTGTCCACACTCATATCCTTCTTTAAGCCTCATGCCATCCGCCCACTCTCCTCCTAAGCCCTGAAAAGCGTCCAAAGCTCACTCCCTGAATCATTCATGGCCCGGCTCTCAGTCTTCCTCTCCAGCTCCGGTTCTGCATCACCCTCGGAGATTTCAATGCTCAGACAGACAACTGACTAGACCGCTACTTCTTGGGTCCTCTTAACTCCAAGGGGCTTCACCTTCTCTGGACGTGAACCACCCCTCCCCACCCAACCCCAGATCTTGTTATGGTTCCTTTCTCACATCCTTTTAACTATCTCATGACCTCATAAGCATGACACCGGCACTTTGATCTCCGATAGACCCCAGCTCTTCGGTCCTTCTATTTCCTTCCTCTTTTCTATTTCCTTCAGCCTGTCAGTCTTCCTGACGGGAGGCCAGACCCTGTAGGTGATCCTGACCTGTATTCATAGCCTACCATCGTTTCCCTTGCATGGCTATCCTGCTATGCCTTCCTTCCCTAAACAAATTCCAGTTATTTTCTTCCAGTCGCAGTGGGGACCGTTCAAGTCCAGCTCGTCAACCGGTGCCCTGCCCCTCCCCTGCAGACTCCTCTCTTCTCTGCTACCACTCCCCCTACTCCTCTGACAGTTTTCCTCTTGTTCTATAAACCTGTCTAGGTTACTCTCTTTGACAAGGGCCCTAATCCCCTTTCTATCACTCTCCAATTTGACTGCCCCCCACTGTAGTCTACTCAGGTATGACCCCCTTCCTCATCTCCTACATGTTCCCTAACCTAATGCACTCTGGTGTCTGTCCTGGCCATTCCATGGAAACTGCTTTCCCTAGAGTCATTATCCTAGGCAATATTACTGTGTAATAAATTATAAATGACCCCAAACTTAGTGGCATAAAACAACCATTTTTTTTTTTATGCTCATGCATTCTGAGGGTAAGTCAGACTGGTCACATAATACAGCTTTTCTCTGCACCATGGTGTCTTCTGACCAGAGACCTAAACATCGCCTCCCTGCGGGGTCTGGCTTCCTCAAAGCATGGCAGCCTCAGGGTAGTCTGGTTTCTTACACAACATGCTCTTTGACTTCTCTCCCAGGGTTTCAGTTACCACCTATGTGCCATCAGCTCCCAGATGTGTCCCACCACAGTCCTCTCTCTAAGCATCAGACTGGAGACCCATCAGCCTGGTGGATGTGTCCAAAGATACATCAATTTCAGCCTGAACTAAGTTGAGCTCACCATCTTCCACTCTCACCCGGCTCCTTTCCTGGTATTCTTTCTCTCTCTTAGGGATACCTAGCTGTCCAAACTTTGACTCTTCCTTTTTCCTCACTCTTTACATCAGATTATTTACTAAGTCATGTTCATTCTGTCTCTGAAATGTTTCTACAAATTTGACCAGTTTATAAATGAAAAGCTTAAGAATCAGAGAGGTTGTTACTTCCCAGGATTAAACAGCTATCATGTATTTATTCTTTCATGTGTCTATCAAACACTTCCTGAGTACAACTGAGTTCTAGGAACTGGGATGGAAAAGCTTGTAAAACATGGTTCCTGGTTCCTTTCATGGCAGAAATAGGCAAGCCAGCAGTAGATTACCATAAGGTATGATAAATGCTATGATTGTGGGAAGCACTGGGGACAACAGGAGCAGTGAGTCTATCCTGTGGTGGGAGGGTGAAGGTGAGGGTTTTATTAGTTAGCTATTGCTGTGTAACAAATACTCCAAACGTTGGCTGCTTAAAACAGAAAATGCGTATTAGTTCATAGCTTCAGTGGGTCAGAAATCTGGGTAGAGTTTAGTTGGCTCCTCTAGCTCAAGTCCTCACAAGGCTGCAGTCAAACTCTGTGGGAAAGAGGTCATCTCAATATCTGACTTGGGGACGAGGGTTGCACCCTGAAGAAAACTCACTCGGCTGTTGGCAGGCCTCACACTTTCACCGCACATTGGCTAGACACATCAGTTTCTTGCCCCTCCATGGGGCTACTTAGGACAACCCTTGCTTCTTTCAGAGCAAGGGTTCTGAGAGAAAGAGAGTGAGAATAAGGGAAGAAGAGTGGGAGCCCAAGATGCGAGCTGGTCTTTTTGCAACCTAATCTTGCAAATGATAGCCTATCATTTTTGCCATATTCTGTTTGTTAGAAGTGAATCACTAGGTCCAGTCCATACTCAAGGGGACGGGGTTGCACAGGACATGAATAAAAGAAGGAGGGGATCCCTGGGGGTCATCTCAGAGACACTGTCACAGTGGTCAGGTGACATCCGAACTAGATTCAGAAAGAGTTAGCTAGGTAAAGAGCTATGCAAGACTGTCCTAGGCAGATAATGCTCTATGTGAAGCAACCTGGAAGAGACAGAGAGAGAGAACTGGGGGTGGAAGAATTGCATGCTTAGGAAGGCTAATAGGCTGCCATCCACATGGACTTTAGAATGTAAATGATATTGTCGAGATCTGTTTGATAACTAATTCTGTCATCCAATGGGTTTTACCTGTGCCTCCCTACTTAGTATCAGATTTCTTGCTTAATACATTATTGACTGTGATTTACCCAAGATTTAAATAGTCAATCAATATCGACTATTTCACATATACAACAAGACTTCATTATATAAAAAGATAAAGAAATTGAACTTAGAGTCTTTTTCCTTTTTATAAAACCTCAAAAATGCTCAGAATGCTTTTCCGGGACAGCACATTTATAAATCATTACCAATGTGAAAGGCACAGCTAGTATTTCCAGTTATCAGTGGGTAGAGATGACCTGACACTTTGGAATGTATTTATTTAAAAAAAAATTTTTTTTAAAGAGTTTATTCATTGGGGCGCCTGGGTGGCTCAGTCGTTAAGCGTCTGCCTTCAGCTCAGGTCATTATCCCAGGGTCCTGAGATAGAGCCCCACATCGGGCTCCCTGCTCGGCAGGAAGCGTGCTTCTCCCGCTACCATTCCCTCTGCTTGTGTTCCCTCTCTCG
>CM053606.1:42954051-42988238 GCA_028646535.1 Procyon lotor | reverse complement strand
ATCCTCTATGTCTCTTGACCTTTCTTTATTTATTATCTGTTTGGCCATTTGCATTGTATCCTTAGAGAATTCCTCAATACGGTCTTCTAGAGTGTCCATTCTCTCTTCAAGTGTGTCTATTCTGCTATTCAGAACATCTATAGAATTTTTTATTCCCAAGATCTCTGGAAGGTTATTTTTAATATTTGCAACCTCCTCCCGTAGCTCTCTAAAGTTGTTAATTACATTTCTTCTAAAGTTTTCTTCTGTTTCTTGTATTAAGTCTGTTTTAGATGTTTGCTCATCCTTCAGCAGAGTTTTGTGTCGCTCTTTCTCAGTTTTCCTTAAAAATTTGGTGATTCCTGATGGAGTACTCGCATTTGTACTAAAATGCCTTTTTTGCTTAACAGAACTTATCTCTAGTGATTTTGAAGGAGAGGCCAAACTCAAGGTCGGACAGACTGCCCCAACTCCTTGGTTTTTGAGCATAGCTGTTTCCTTTTTATTATGAGTTTTTTGTACCATCTGGTGTTTCACTAATTTTTTCTTCTCAAAGTCCTGAGCCAAATAATCATAGGCAATTTCTTCAAGTCCATCTGAAGCCTCTTTTTTCTCTATTTGGGAGGCAGTCTTAACACTTTCTACCTCTGAATCCTCTTCTTCCTCCCACGATAAGACTACTTCCATTTCCCACTCTGAACCTTCTTCTTCCTCTGTCTCAGAATCTTCTACCTCTTTAATTAAAACCACCTCCAAGCCATTACTGGTTTTTTCTTCAACTCCACATTTTGTATTTACCACAGAATGACACTGAAAGCCTGAATCCTGTTTCTCACACAATACTGAAGCTTCTTCTTCTCCCTCATCCTCTAGTCCCAAAGCCTCTTCCTCCTCTTCTTCTTCTTCCTCCTCCAGCTCCGAAGTCTCTTCTTCGTCCTCCTCCAGGTCTGAAGCCTCTTCCTCATCCAACTCTGAAGCTTCTTCTCCCAGCTCTGAAAATTCTTCTTCCTGAGTCTCTAAGTTCTTCACCTCCTCTGGCTCAGCAACCTTGACCTCTTTAACAAATAGAAAGCTCAAGCCATCACTGGCTTCCCCCTCAGCTCCATGCTTTGAATCTAGTAGAGTTTTTTCCTGAAAGGAAAAAAAAAAAACTTTGTATCATGTGTCTTTTAAAGGAACTAATCCTTTCACTCTCTCAGTTTTATAGGACTCCATATTTTAACAATTACCAAATACCTAGAAAATTATTTAAGTATTACTTGTTCTTGAATGCCTAGGTCCCCAAATAAGTCGTTTCCCCTAAGATTACCCCATCACACCTGCTATCTGTGTAGCACCTGCAAATTTCCATGCAGTCCTAATATTTAGTGTGTTCCTTCTACATTCCCAACACTGACTCTTAAGATGTGTTAGTGAATGTCTGATTACATGCAGGACCCGTGGTAAAAAGACTTCTCTAACTTCAGGGACACCACCCAGAAAAAAAACCCCAAAATTCACAATTTCTTTCCCCCCAAAGGAAACAAAAGTAAATCTAATATTTCTTAAAGATCCCACTGGCAGTTCAAGCTACACCCACATTACTCAAAAGGAAAACAATGTTTTAGTTAGGAGTACAAGCTCAATTTAAGATTTCTTTATTCAGGGGTGGCTGGCTGGCACAGTTGGCAGAGCACGCAACTCTCAATCTCAGGGTCGTGAGTTCAAGTCCCAGTTTGGATATGGAGCCTACTTAAAAAGACTGCTTGTTCAAACCCAGCTGTCACATTTGCAACTGGTGCATCAACTTGCCCTCTGGAACAGTTATCAACTTCAGATCGTTGTGAGGGTTAAATAGTACCTAGGTATACTAGGTATTAAGCTTGAGACAGTATCTGTAATATAGAAGCTGCCTCATAATAATCCTTTGAAACCGTCCTTGCTTCTGAGCTTTTCACTTAATGCTCCCTCTATTACAGAATCTTCCCTACTTAGGGCTGCCTGGTCACTATTTGTCCTTCCACCTCCCCAGACCATCCAGGACAGGTTGGGCACTCATCTGTGTACATTACCAAGGAGCAGTTAATTTCTGAGATGAAATGCTTGTTCTCTAATAAATTGTTGATCCAAGTATATCTCCTAATTCTAGACTGTCATTTTGGAAAGAGGCTACACTTCAAAATGTTGGGAGGGCAGGGGAATTAGGTGTTCTTTTGAGAAGCCATCAAAAATACTGGCTTACAATACAGACCTCTGGGGATACAAATAAATGGAGATATTCTACTCATGAACTGGCAGAACTAATATTGTTAAAATAAATGGAGATATTCTACTCATGAACTGGCAGAACTAATATTGGAGATAAATGGAGATATTCTACTCATGAACTGGAGATATTCTACTCATGAACTGGCAGAACTAATATTGTTAAAATATCTATAAATATATATAATTTATATAATGGAGATAAATAAATGGAGATATTCTACTCATGAACTGGCAGAACTAATATTGTTAAAATATCTATACTACCCAAGGCAATCTGCACATTCACTACAATCTCTACCAATATCCCAATGGCATTTTTCATAGGAAAAAAATAATCCTAAAATTTGTATGGAACCACAAAAGACCCCAAATATCCAAAGCAGCCTTGAAACAGAATAGGGTAGGAGGCATCACAACCTGATTTCACATCATATTATAAAGCTATAGTAATCAAAACAGTATGGTATTTATGAAAGTCAAAAACACACACAAATCAGTGTAAACAGAATAGAGAGCCCAGAAAAAACTCACGCATATATGGTCAACTAATTTATGGGAAAAGGAGCCAAAATATGGAGTGGGGATGGTCTCTTTAATAAATGGTGCTGGGAAAACTGGATAGTCACATGAAAAAGAATGACCTTGACTGCTATCTTACACCACAAACAAAAATAACAGACACACATCCAAGACAGAGAATCTCTACAATACACCACAGGAATTACCTTTTAAGATTGGAATCACAAAAAATATTCAGAAAATAACTTAAAAGTGTTTTCAGTGAAATCAAATACATGGGAACATAATCTAATATGATATAAGAACAAAAATCCCTACATGGACTAGCTAACAGCTAGATATTAACATTAATGAACACTTGAATGGACTTTAGTGAAACAGGTTTATTTGCATT
Source organism: Procyon lotor (assembly GCA_028646535.1). Taxonomy (NCBI): domain Eukaryota; kingdom Metazoa; phylum Chordata; class Mammalia; order Carnivora; family Procyonidae; genus Procyon; species Procyon lotor. Next base: position 42,985,099 of record CM053606.1, on the reverse strand, counting down.
TTCCTATTGCTAATGAAGACTTACCAAGGCTACTTTATAGACTGAAAGTTCAACATACTTATACTTGGTAATTTTTTTCATAATTCTATTGCATAAGGGCTTTTAATTGAATTTTCTCAATTGTTTCTATTTTTCCCTTTTAACGATTTAAAAGCTACTATCCTAGTAGTTACCCTTAAGTATATAACATATCCATTTTTCTTTCAATGTCTGTAATGAATACATACAATCTCTTCTCAAAATTCAAATCTAACCTCTTCCAACACCAAGCTTCCAACACCACCCATTAAAAGAAAAAAAGTCCTTTGAGTCATTACCTTTAATGTCATGCTTTGAAGAAATTATTTCTTAAAAATTGGTTTAAACTTAGGAACAACTTTACCAACTATTACTTATTCTCTATACATAGTAAACTCCACAGATATGTATACTTACCACTTTTTCTTGAATCCCGTACCTTCTTCCTTTCTTTATTTTTTCCTTTTGTGGGAGTACATCTTTCAGTAATTTGTTCAGAAACGGTTTTTGACTAGTAAAATTGCTGAGACTTTGCATATCTGCAAAGGTCCTTACTTCACCATCACACTTAAATATTAATTCAACTTGGCATAGAACTTTAGGTTCAAAATCATTTTCCCTCAGAATGTTGAAGATGTTACTCCATCGCTTACTAATGTCCAGTGTTGCTGATGAAAAGTCTGCTGCCAACCTAAGTACTGCTCCATCTTCTCTGGAGGTTTTCAGAATTTTCTCTTTATTCTTTAAATTCTGAGGGACTTTTTCTTTGACCAGTTCATCTTCTCCAATCTCTTGGTTCTCTTGTGTTACTTCTGTATGGATGCTACGATCTCCACAAGTGTTGTCTAGATTGCTTACAGCTTCTTCCACACTTTCCAGGACTTTGTGGTTTTGTGATTTATCATGGGGTAATTCTTGACCTTGGTCCAGACTGTAATCTTCAGCTTTGTCTAATTTGCTACTCAGCTCACTTATTTCTTTTCTTTTAGAAGTGAACTTTTCAGTATCTTCAATTATTTCAGAGTTTTCTCCTTCTAGCTTCTCTACCAACCCTGTTTTTTGTGTGGCTAAACCTTTCATTTGTTGCGACTCCTTTTTCGTACTGGAATTATTTACATTTTTCACTTCAGGTATTTTACTTTCTACTCCTAAAATTTCCTTTAGGTCCTTTTTAAGGGATTCCCTTATCTCATCAACCATTAAGTCTAGATTTTCCATCAAGCCTTTAAACTTCATCAGCGTAACTGCTGACATGTCTTTGCATTTTAAATCTAATACCTGAGCCATCTCCTGGTCAGTTTCTTTCAACTGAATTCTTTCTCTATGGGTGCTATTTTCCTGTTTCTTTTCAAGTCTAATTTCTGACTCTACAATGGACATTGTGGATACGTTGTTTTATTTTATTTTCCTGAAGAGTTGTTCTTGCAGGTCTGCTACACTCCCCCAAAACTCAAAAATCTTTAAAATATATTTATCATCTGAAATAAAAAAAAAAATTATTTACTGAAGAATTCTTTTGAGAAGCACAGTAATCAAGAATATAAATGTGGTTATGAAGTAAACTACAGGAGTACTCCACAATTTAATATAAAGGGTAACAAGATGGGTATGTGCATACCAAATAAAAAAAAGAAATCAGAATTCAAAATTCATACATTAAAACCCCATTCAAGTAAAGCTTTGAATGCCATAAACCGACCAAATAGTAGATTAAAAGGACTGATGGAAGGCAGCCAGTATCCTATATTATTAAGTCAGCTGCCTATGTTCTCTGTGAGGATTAAACAGATTATAAGGAAATAGACATCATTAAAAGTGTACCATACCAAATTTTTAAAGTTTAAGGTAACTTGGATGGAATCTTACACAAAATGGAAAGAGAAGCACCCCCCTTAATTTTATTGCAGAGAGTTAACATTAAGACTTTAATTTCTTAAAACCAGCTCTCGGGATGCCCGAGTGGCTCAGTTGGTTAAGCATCTGACTTGATTTCAGCTCAGGTCATGATTCTCTCTTTCCTCTACCTCCCACCTCCCCCCTCCCCCTTCACACAGGCTCTCCCCCTCAAGTAAAATAAATCTTAAAAAACAAAAACCTGAGGCACCTGGGTGGCTCAGTCATTAAGCATCTGCCTTTGGCTCAGGTCATGATCCCAGGGTCCTGGGACTGAGCTCAGCATCATCGGGCTTCCTGTTGTGCAGGAAGCCTCCTTCTCCCTCTCCCACTCCCCCTGCTTGTGTTCCCTCTCTCACTGTCTCACTCTATCTCTGTCAAATAAATAAATAAATAAAATCTTAAAACAAAACAAAACTACTCAGCTCTCAATTCAGAATTATTACTTTCCAGATCGCAAATACTAAGGCATACCCTGAGGAGAAGAGAATGACTAAAACCCATGCCTACTCCCACCTCACAAAAGCCCCTTTATCTTTGCTTGAGAACACTCACTAAGGTTGTTCCCACTACTGTCCTGACCCTGTAGGGTGGGGAGGGGGACACCACGTGCTTCCCTCATCCCTTACTTAGTTAACAGGGATGAGAAGTGGATATGCACGACACACACACTTTGGACAACAGGTGCGATGTCTGTTCCTGAATCTTCTCCTCTGCAAAATCTAGTAGGTTTTCAAGTTTTAACCAGGCGAGTTTATCCTAACACCTGTACCCCCTACTGATTCATCACTGCTGTCAAGACCCCAACTGCTTTAACTTGCAGGTAATGAAACTTACATCCCCTTTAATAGAATTTAGCAACTTAATGGAAGGAGACGAGGGCAAATAAACACAACTGCAAGCTATTATTGAAGCAGATGAACAGAAGAGAAAGGAAATAGAGACATGAGTACTGATAGTAGCTTCCAGAAAACCTCCCAATCATCTAATGGAAGGCTACAAAACACCATTCATAGCAATTGAAAACCCCTGGAATTAAGTCAACTGATTGAAAAAAAAAATCATCTGATCTGGTGTAAGGTCAATAAAAGATGCAGATCCATCTATATATAATCCTGATAAAACTGAATGCAGACATGAGCCATTTAAGTTCCCACACAGTCGCTCACATTTAGTGAGTATAGACTGTATGCTGGTTACTGTGCTGGACAGTAAAGGAAAAAGATGTCCAGTGGAAAATGACATAGATGGGACACCTGGGAGACTTAGTTAAAGGTCTGACTCGTCATTTCAGCCCAGGTCACCATCTCAAGGTCCTGAGATCAGAGATGGAGCCCTGCAAGGGGCTCATGCTGGGTGCAGAGCCTGCTTAATATTCTTTCTCCCTCCCTCTGCCCCAGCGCCCCAGGGGCTCTCTCAAAACAGAAACCCTGACCTAGAACCTCCCCTTCATGAACATCTAGGGAGAAACAAGTATCAAATGTCAACTGTGCCAACTTACCAACTAAGGGTCGAGGGTCAGGGGTGTCTACCCCAGGTGTCACCTGATGTAGTCAGGGAGACCCAGGAAGGCTTCCCTGCAGAAGTAGCTCACAGTGAATCTGAGAAATAAGCAATGGTCACATGAATGGAAGCAGGTACATTCCATGCGGAGGAAAAACTACCCACAAGGCTAGAGTGAGCACCTGTGGAAGGGTAACCCACAGAGGGAGGGTGCAAAGGGACAGCTTTGGTGTCTCTGGCTTCCCTACCAGACAAATGCTGGCTATACACCGAAACAGCAAGGCCCAAGAAAGAACCAAGGTCTTAAAGGAAGAGTACAAATTTTATTCAGCCTATCAAGTGTTGAGGTGCTTTTGAATTAGAGAACGACATAAGTGGCTCTAGAACACAACCTAGTTTCTGCTCTGCAGATACACATTTGTGAATCATATGCCCATAGGCAGCTAATTCTTTAACTAACAAACCTTCCAGAAAGAAAAAAACCAAATTAGCCTGAAACTAAAGATGAGATGATAAACCAATTACTGGGAGAAATAATTTCCCCAGTATGAACAACCTGATTAAAAAAAAAGAGGGGCGCCTGGGTGGCTCAGTGGGTTAAAGCCTCTGCCTTCGGCTCACGTCATAATCTCAGGGTCCTGGGATCGAGCCCTGCATCAGGCTTTCTGCTCAGTGGGGAGCCTACTTCCCCCCCTCTCTCTCTGCCTGCCTCTCTGCCTACTTGTGATTCTCTCTCTCTCTCTCTGTCAAATAAATAAATAAATAAATAAATATTTTTTTAATTAAAAAAAAAAAAAAAATGGCCAAAAGACCCAGAGACACCTCACCAGGGAAGATCTGCAAACAGCAGTTCAGCATATGTAAAGATGCTCTACAAGATGTCATCAGGTAAATGCAAATTAAAATACTGAGATACCAAGACGTGCCTATTGGAAGGGTCAAATTCCAAAATACTGACATCAGATACTGGTAAAAATGCAGAGTAACAGGAACACTCATTCACTGCCTATGCAAATAAATATTACAGCTACTTTGGAAGACAATTTGCCAGTTTCTTGCAAAACTAAACAGACTCCTACCATATGATCCTGCAACTGTGCTCCTTGGTATTTATCTAAAGAAGTGGAAAACTTTTATCTGTACAAGCTGCATACCAGGTGTATAGCAGCTTCATTTGGAATAGCCAAAACTTCGAAGCAATCAAGATATTTTTCAGTAGGTGGATAAGCTGTGGTACCCCAAAACAATGGAGGATTTTTAAGACCGTGAAACTGTTAGGTAGGATAGTGGCAGATGCAAAGCACACAGCTGTGCAAAGACACAGACACTCAGAAAATTCACTTGCCAGGAGTGAACCCTAATACAAACTAGGACTCTGGTGATAATGATCTATCAGGGTAAACTGACTGATTGTCACACATGTAGCACTTGGGCGTGGGGTGCTGATGAGGAAGCTGTGTGACTGTGGGGCGGGAAGTTTACGGGACTGCTCTGTACTCTGTACTCATTATGCTGTAAACCTAAAACTGCTCCAAAAATTAAGTTGACTTAAAGAAAAAAAAAAGCATGAAACATCTCATCTGTGATGACAAAGCCTAAAAAAATAGGACTTTAGAGACCACTACAAAAAGGATGTGATTTAGAATCACAGGAGCAGCTAATAGGTCATTAATGTCAGGACAAAAAGGATACTACTTACAATCACATAGTTCAAAAATTTCCCATTATAGAAAAACCAAAATAAGAGAAATTATGATAGGGGCTCCTGGGTGGCTCAGTCGTTCTGTCTTCAGCTCAGGTCATGATCCCAGGATCCTGGGATGGAGCCCTGCACCCGGCTCCCTGCTCAGTGGGAAGCCTGCTTCCCACCCTCCCACTCCCCCTGCTTGTATTCCCTTTCTCCCTGTGTCTCTTTGTCAAATAAATAAAATCTTAAAAAAAAAAATTATGATAGCATAAACTTAAAAGATAAAGATGTCTATGCATGGCATTTAAATAAGGGATACAGATATGTGTATATATATATTTATATATATATATGTGTGTGTGTATATATATATATGTATATATACACATATCTGTATCCCTTATTTAAATGCCATGCATAGACATCTTTATCTTTTATATATATATAAATATATATATATATAAATATATATATATATTTTTTTTATTTGACAGAGAGGCAGAGATCACAAGTAGGCAGAGAGAGAGGGGAAAGCAGGCTCCCCACTGAGCAGAGAGCCCAATGCAGGGCTCGATCCCAGGATCCTGAGATCATGACCTGAGCCAAAGGCAGAGCCTTTGACCCACTGACCCACCCAGAAGCCCTGGGATACAGATATTTAAATTTTAAAATAATCAGTCAAGGGGCATCTGGGTGGCTTAGTCGGTTAACATTCAGCCTCTGGCTCAGGTCATGATCCCAGGGTCCTGGGATCCAGTCCCCACATCAGGCTCTATCCTAAGCAGGGAGAGTCTGTTTCTCCCTTTGTCCTGTGCTCTCTCTCAAATTAAAAAATAAATAAATAAAAATCTTATAACAAAAATGCCAGGGGCGCCTGGGTGGCTCAGTGGGTTAAACCTCTGCCTTCTGCTCAGGTCATGATCTCAGGGTCCTGGGATTGAGCTCCGAGTCCCGCTCTCTGCTCAGCAGGGAGCCTGCTCCCCCTCTCTGCCTACTTGTGATATCTCTTCCTGTCAAATAAATAAAATCTTAAAAAAAAAAAAAAAAAAGAAAAATGCCAGTTTAAAAGCAAATAATTCCTACATGTAAATAAATACATTAACTACTCAAAAAAGAAAAAACATTAATAGTTGCAAAAAATCTTAAACCTAGCATTCATTCATGAGAAGACTCAAATTATGAGCAACAGGTCAAAGGAAAAATGTATACAAAGAATCTTAAGTCAGAGAAAAGATCAAAAGAGAAAACATTAACTTGACTACTAATACAGAAAGTGATCGATATTACACATTTCATCCCTCCTAATTAAATTAACTAGAAAATCCTACACCAGGATCTGTACATGAAGCTTAAGCTGACCATGAGAAAGCAAGTCGAGTCCACTGGGTAAGATGACATCAATACTTCAGCGACAAGGGGGATGAGGGACCTATTCCAGTTTAAGGAGACCCAGGGAGTGTGAGCCCCTTACCTGGATCCCAGCTGAACACATCAGTGCAGAAGAGCCAGAAATTCTGATTGTGGGCCAAGTATTAAACAATTCTCAGGAATATGAATTTTATTAGTTGTGATAATACTGTGGATATAAGAGATGTCCTTTTTTTTTTTTAAGAGATAGATATGGTTCAAAAGGCCCAAAATGACGTCACTTAGGTTAAGGTCCCAAGTCAGTATAAACCAAGACTGAAGAAGACCTATGCTAACTGCGGTTTCACTCTAGGACCGAAACCTTAAAGAGGTCAATCTGGAATTTTCTGGTCAGCACCAATAATCTATCATGTGGGTCCTCTCCTTCCCCCTCTAAAAAAAGGATGAGATAATCCACCTATTAAAACCCTTTTTTCCCCAAATGAAGGGAACCACGCCTGAACTAATCCTTTTTTCTTTTTTTAAAAAGATTTTGTTTATTTAACAGAGGGCAAGGGAGGGGGAGGGGGAGGGAGAGGGAGAGAGAGGGAGAGGGAACCAAGCAGGGGGAGTGGGAGGGAGAAGCAGACATCCCGCTGAGCAGGGCCCCTAATTCAGGGTTTGACCCCATGAGCCGAGGACTGAGTCACCCAGGCGCCCCTGAACTAATCCTTTTTCTGTTTAGGGCTTCCTTGTCCTGCCTTTAAAAACCTTTCCCTTTCTGCAGACCTTTGGCCCTCCCCTCTATTTGCTAGACAGGGTGCGGCCCAGTTCATGAATTAATAAACTTGTCAGCATTTTGTTTTTACATTTTTTAAGATTTTATTTATTTGACAGAGAGATCTATCTATCACAAATAGGCAGAGGCAGGTGGGGGGTGGGGGAGGAGCAGGCTCCCTGCTGAGCAGAGAGCCCCATGCAGGGCTCGATCCCAGGACCCTCAGATCATGACCTGAGCTGAAGGCAGAGGCTTTAACCCACTGAGCCACCCAAGCGCCCCGTGTTTCAAGTATTTTTTTTTTTTTAACTGAAACATGGTTGAGATACAATATTATGGTAGTTCAGGCATATGAATAGTGATTTGACAATTATCTACCTAACAGTATGTTCACCACCACAGTGAGTATAGTCACAACAATCAATATTCAAGTATTTAAAGGTAAAATAACATGTCTGGAATTTGCTTTAAAATACTTCAGCGGGGATGCCTGGGTGGCTCGAGGAGTTAAGCGTCTGCCTTTCTGCTCCAGTTGTGGTCCCAGGGTCCTGGGAAGGAGCACCGCCTGCCACTCCCCTGCTAGTGTTCTGACAAATAAATAAAATCTTTAAATACTTCAGCAAAAAAAGGAAAAGGAGTAGATGAGGCAAACAGGGAAGATACCTGTTCTTGAATCTGGGTGATGGGTAGGAGTTTATTCTATGGTATGTTTGCAAGTATTCCTAACATGTTATTTTTAAGATTTGACTTTATTTACTTAAATAATCTCTACACCCTACGCAGGGCTGGAACTCACGACTCCACAATGAAGAGTCAAACACTCCACTGACTGAGCCAACCAGGCACCCTGTCTCCTAACTAAAAAAATTGTCAAGAAAACCACTGAGCTCTCCCACATGAAACACAAGACTACTCGGTATGTCCTACAAAAGATACCATTAGAGCAAAATGCCAAAGAAAACTGAAAATAAGGGCAAAACTGTATAGACAAACACACACAGATTTTAAGCACAAAAGTAATACACAGCAGATAAAGCAGCATTCAGGTCAAAAGTATGAAACAAAGAACAGAACATTTTTCAGGTATGATAATCCAAGCTAAGTATTTGTGCGCCAAACAATGTGGCAAGAAGACAAAAGGCTGAGATAAGAGTAGAAATTCAAAGTATAAAAAATAAAGTCAAAAGCCAAATAAGAATTTTCCTTTAAAGAGCGAAAAATTACGAAGTGCAAAATAAAGCATGAGAAATGATCCAGTACAGGATTTTAAAAAGCTGGTTTGCAAATGTATGGTAATTTAAAAAGCTTAAGGAAGGGGCGCCTGTGTGGCTCAGTCGTTGGGCGTCTGCCTTCGGCCCAGGTCAGATCCCAGGGGCCTGGGATCGAGCCCCACATCGGGCTCTCTGCTCGGCAGGAAGCCTGCTTCTCCTGCTACCATTCCCTCTGCTTGTGTTCCCTCTCTCGCTGTGTTTCTCTGTTCAAATAAATAAAATCTTCAAAAAAAAAAAGCTTAAGGAAGTAAACAGTATCATAGCAAAACTTCTAAATAATCAGGGTCATCTGCCTGGCTCAGTCGGCAGAGCAAGGGACTCCTAGTCTTCCCGTTATCAGTTTGAGCCCTACAGCTGGTGTAGAGATTAAAAAAATAAAGTTAAAAAAAAAAAATCTTTCAAATAATCAAATATTGATCCAAAGTAAAAACACAAACCCCTCCTCAGATCAGTATTATAAAGAAAAATCAATACAACATTCAATGGTTCCATACCCAGATGTTTCCACTTAACTATACAGAAGAATTTTCATGAAACAGCTCTGAACTGCAAGAAAGCTAAAACGGAAGGAAAAAAAAGCGATTTTTTTTAGACGAAGGAAAAAAAAAAGTAATCCACAGAAGAGGGAATAACATTCCCTCATTTTCCCACAAAGAAATCATTAATATTTCTTATATTAGTCTTATATAATAAGTTCAAATTAAAAAAAGAGGGAATGCAAAGCAATACCAAACAGTTGCCCAACCGGGGAAGTTGATTTTTTTTTTAAGATCACTTTGCCTATCTAGAGTGGGAGTAGTTACAACTTTGCAGGAAATTGGAAAACCTACTACAACCAGATATATTACATAGCAACTCTCCCCCTGAGAATCTAGGCTGGGAATAAAACCACTTGTATCTGAGAATACTCAGACAAAAGGTTTAGCATTGTGCTTTTTGTGACGGCAGCCCAGAAAGCAATGCTGTTTAGTTAAGAGGACTGAACCAACGAAGTTCTAACCGCACTGTGCAACTCTTACGCAGCCATTACAGAGTGTATTTAGAGACAACACACGCCTTTGGAGTGTCCTCCATCCATTAAAGAAAAAAACAAGCTGCCGAAAATGCAGATAGTATAATCTCATTTTTGTAAATGCGCACAAAACTAACAGAAACGAGAATAAACAGTAAACATCCAAATAGGCTCAATTTTATGAATCAGGAAAATGCACATCAGAACAGAATCCAGTTCTAATTTTTTTGATTGATTTCTGACTTTATTTAGCTTCTCGTGTTTTAAAAAGCCGATTATAGCCACTGCTGGGGCAAATTATCTGCTCTCTCCACCCTGAAAAAGGCACTGGGAATTATCAGAACCTTTTGGGTATTTAAACTGGGAAACGTATGCCATTTAGAAAAAAGTTCAAGTGAGTCTTTTCCTTTATTCTCCTCTGCACCCAGAAAAAAAACCGGACACCGTACTAGTAAAGAAATGGCAAACCAAACTTGGGGTGGCCAGAGAATGACGCGGGGAAATGATTCTTTTTTTTTTTTTTTTTAGCAAAAAGGAAACCCACAATATCGCCAGCAAATTCAAGAGGGAAAAAAAAAACCCAACCCAGGCACACAAAGAATTGGCTGCCCATTTTGAAAATCCACCACAAAGGAAATGCAAGTAGTAATAAACATATGAAAAAGCAGTCAAGGCCAAGGAAATGCAAACCAAAACAGGCTGGTCCATCTGGGAGATTAGGGGACAATTTATTCCCCCTCCCCCCCCCTTGGCCTAGGGTGTGTGAATTGCTAAAGATTTGTGGCCCAGCCTAACAGGTTCCAGTCCCCCCCAAGTGCGCCCTCCTGTGGTATGTTAGTTCAAGTGCATTAAAAGATAAAATCCAACTCAGGGCTGCATTAATGAAAAGCCTCCCAAATTTTCCTATGCTGAACCCCTCTTGATGGCCGTCCAAATGGGCCCCAGCCTCAGGGCAGGCAAATCCCGTTTCCCTCCCTGATCAGGGATTCTGAAGCCACAGTGGATAGAATTTCAGGACGTTGGGGATCTCGGTTGGGAAAGAGACCTCATATTAATTTTCATTCGTCTCTTGAAAGGAATTTAGCATTTGACAGTGATCAAGGTAACACATTGGGGATACAGACTATGTGATGAACTTTTAACCTGTTTATAACAAAACCGAGGGGCAGGTCTAAACTACTTTTTAATTTGACATAAAGAGGGTAAAAGTGTTTCACCGTATGTGCAGCAACTGTTTTGTGAAATACCTGTGATTTCTAGTGGTGACAAAATGTGGGATTCAGCCAAGAGCCGACAACCACAGTCCCAGGCGAAGGATTCCCTGCCTACACCATCTGCCGCCAGACTCACAAGCTCCTGGGTCCAAAGGTCACTTGCCCAATTCCCTCAATCCTACACACCGGGAACCCTGGCTTTCCACTTCTCCCACCCCCCAGGCCCTCAACGACCGAGTCTCAGCTGCTTACCTGGTGAAGGCAGCCCACCCGGAAGACAGTTCTCGGCAGAACGGGACTTGGGTCTTCCCCAGGGCTGTCTCCGTGCCTAGAATTCAAGCAAAGTCCATGATGCAGAATTTAAAATAAAGGGGCGCCTGGCGAAAGCCCCTGCTTTCGGTTCAGGTCATGATTTCAGGGTCCTAGGATAGAGCCCCCGCATCGGGCTCACCCCCCCGAGTGCGCCCTCCTGTGGTATGTTAGTTCAAGTGCATTAAAAGATAAAATCCAACTCAGGGCTGCATTAATGAAAAGCCTCCCAAATTTTCCTATGCTGAACCCCTCTTGATGGCCTTCAGCAGGAAGCCTGCTTCCCCCTCTCTCTCTCTGCCGGCCTCTGCCTACTTGTGATCTCTGTCAAATAAATAAAATGTTTTAAAAGAAAGAATTTAAAACAAAGGTTTAGGGGCGCCTGGGTGGCTCAGTTGCTTAAGCGCCTGACTTCGGCTGAGGTCAGGATCCCAGAGTCCTGGAGGGAGCCCTGCATGGACCTCCCTGCTGAGCGGGGAGTCCGCTTCTCCCTCTCCCCTGGCTTGTGCGCACGCTCTCTCTCTCGTTCACTCTCTCAAATAATAAAAATAAGTTCTAATATGTAGAGAAGTAGCCTATTTTGTACACAGGGGGGAAAAAGGGCTCTTCTCTGTGTTTGCTTACATTCATAGGATCATAGGAGTAATTATACAAAGATATTTAGTTATTAATGGGGAGCCTGGGAGTGGAGGTGAGGGGGGCTGCAAGGAAGGGAAAATTCTAGGGCCCCAACTGAGGAGGTAGGCAGGGGGACAGGGAAAGAGGGTGGTTTCTTCTTTGTGCTAGTTGGGGTCTATTTCCTGACATTTCGGCAGTAAACGTATATTCTTTTTGTCATCTGAAAAAGAATTCACCCATTTCTAACAATGAAGGAGATGCAGAAAAAAAACACCTCACTACCTTCAAATCAAATTCCCTTCGTTTATGGGAAATACTGGGAAGACGAGTTGGGGATGAGGTTCAAGGCCTCGCATCTAGGAAGTGGAGATAAACTGAACCCCCAGGTCCGCCTGGCTCCAAAGCGCTCACTCCCATTACTCCCCAAGACACAATGGAAAACTTCACCTCCCCCACCCTTCTTTTAAATACCGCCTCCTTGACTTGACTTCATTTTCTCCTCCTGGCACTGCTATTTTTTTTCTTTATCTTTATTTTTTTTAATAATCTCTACTCCCAATGAGGGGCTCGAACTCACAAGCTCACATCAAGGAGTCTCATGCTCTTCTGACTGGAACAGCTAAGCGCCCCTGGCACTGCGACTTTAATGTCCCTACTTTCCGGGACGGGACGCTCAGGAAGATGCCTCTCTCACCAGCCCCTCAGGAACAAAGCAGGTAGCCAAGCGAGAGGGGGCCCCGCGGCACCCCCCACCTCCACCCCCACCCCTGCACTTGCGCCAGCCTTACCTGGAGAAGGGATCCAGCCTGAGGACGCACACGCGTGCCAAGGGAGGAGGAGGGATGGCTTCAGCAACTTTTGCGGGCTCCTCCCAGCCCCTGGCGGAGTTCGAAAGCTTTTGGTCCAATCCCTTCGCAACCTACACCCTTTCGCCCCCTCCCCTGGAGATCTCCTCCAGTCCTGAAGCAGTTGCTGACTTCCCATTACAGGCCTCGCCTCAGCCCCAGCCCCCAGCTGGGATTCCTCCCACCCTCGGGCTGAACGTGACCCAACCCACAGCCCCACCCTATCCTACCTACCCCCACCCTATGTCCTCCTCATCCAGCCCCCTTCCCCCACAGCACCTTCACCAGCCCTGAATCCTGGCTCACATCTCAATAAAGTCACCACTAATTGCCTAGTTTACTCGGGCCGTAACCCCAGGAGCCTTTCTCAATTCCTCTGTTTTCTTCAATTCCCACAGCCAAAACCTCAGTCTACTTCTCTCCCTCTCCATGGCTTCAACTCAGTCGCAGCCCGCCATTCCTTGCTGGTCTCCTGGCCTCCCCTCCAGCCCCTCTGCAATCCTTCTCCACATAATCCCTTTGAGTGGTTTCCCATTTCAGGTAGAGTAAACTTGTAACCTCTCATCCCATTCTGACTCCCTTTTTAACCCTGTCTTAGTTCTCCCCATCACGGAAATGGTCTCCTTTTTCCTCTTCAGAAAACACTAAATTCTTGCCTCAGGGCCTTTGCACTAGCTCTTTCCTTTGTAAATTAGATTTCCAGTTCTTTTTATTTATTTACTTTTTAAGAAAATACTTTTTAAAAAAAGATTTTATTTCTTGGGGCGCTTGGGTGACTCAGTCGTTAAGCGTCTGCCTTCAGCTCAGGTCATGATCCCAGGGTCCTGGGATTGACCCCACATCGGGCTCCCTGCTTGGCGGGAAGCCTGCTTCTCCCGCTACCATTTCCTCTGCTTGTGTTCCCTCTCTCGCTGTGTTTCTCTGTCAAATAAATAAAAATCCTAAAAAAAAAAAAAAAAAAAAGATTTTATTTCTTTACTTGAGAGAGAGAGCTGAGATAGAGTATGAGAAGGGGGAGGGTCATAGGGATAAGCAGACTCCCTGCTGAGCAGGGAGCCTGAGGTGGGACTTGATCCCAGGGCCCCAGGATCACGACCTGAGCCACCCAGGCTCCCCCAGGTTTCCAGTTCTTTCCCAACCTGCTTCTTTTCCACTTGCACAGGTCTTAGGTCACATGCTAATTCCTCCAAGAGGCCTTCCAGAACGCTTTCGAAGGGAGTCCCACACCTTATCTTATCACCTTCTTTGTTTCCCAGTTATTAGAACCTGAACATATTCGTTCAACTCAATTTTGTAGTTTTTCTTGAAATGTCTCTCTTCCCCTTCTCCACTAGAATATAGACTATAACCCTGGTAGGGCAAGAATCTTACCTTTCTTGTTCACTGATTTATCTACTGTACCCAGACATGACTAGCATGCTCTGGGCCCTCGTGTGGAATGAGGGAATGAGTGAGCGAGCAGACTTACCAAATCAGACTCTGGGGTGGTCTGTCTCCAGAATTAAGAAGGGTGAGCCACCCAGCTCAGGGAGCTGTCCTGAGATGCAGATTCAGGGGGTTGGGCTCCCAGGCCTGACTTGCAGGGTTCAGATGGGGGTTGACTTGGTCACGTGGTGACTTGGTCAAGGTTATACAGTTAATGAACAGCGAAGCCTCCACACCTGGTACTGCCCAACCAGTGTGTGTGGAATACATGAAGAGCACTGTCAACCTCAAAATAAAGACCCTCGATGAGAGGCAAAGGAGCGTTTATTTGGGATCCAAGAACTGCAAATCAGGAAACACAGATTTAGGTAAATGTGCAAAGAGCGTCCTGCTTGTGGGGTTTAAGCAAGGGAGAGGGGGGAGGGCAAGGACCTGAGTTGAAGAAAAGGAAAAAAAAAAAGGTTTTGTCTGGGTGTTTCCACAGCTAAGCCCCTCGTGGTTATACATTGACCACTGATTCTATCTTCAGAGAGTCTGCAACCATCAGACTGGGGGTCGAGATGTCTGTTCTGCTAACTTTTCAAACAATTGCTTGAAATGACAGCTATCCTGCCCCATCCACAGGTTTGGGCCCAGTTACACCAAGGTGGGGCGGGGGGCGGGGGGGCATCTGTTTCTCTACTGTGGCCTCTCTCCCTGTACTTTTTTTTTTTTAAGATTTTATTTATTTATTTGACAGAGAGACAGCAAGAGAGGGAACACAAGCAGGGAGAGTGAGAGAGGGAGAAGCAAGCTTCCTGCTGAGCAGCCAGCCTGATGCGGGGCTCCATCCCAGGACCCTGGGATCATGACCTGAGCCCAAGGCAGACGCTTAGCCGACTGAGCCACCCAGGTGTCCCCCACGTTAGTAAAGATTTTAAGTGGAATTCTGACTAGGGTAGATTAAGAAAAAAGTAACAAGTTTTGTTTCTCAGCTCTCTTAGCTTTAAAGTTCCTGTCTCTGGGGATGGGGATGTCTTTTTACTTCTCAGCACAGGGAGAGTCCCTTTCATATGGGACATTTGTTTCCTGCTTTCAGGAGGACAGAGGAGGGTCTGAGGGTCCTTGCACCAGCTTTTTCTTAAGTGACTTTTACTCAAAATGATCAATATGACAAAGTGACCTGCTTGGGGCAGCCTGCCCGTGACCCTACGATATCAGTTGTTATTAACTCAATGCAGTGCATGTGGAGCCTGTTCGGATCCTGATTCAAACACGGAAGAGAACGGCCAACAGGAGACAAAAAGGAAAATTTGAGCACTGACTGGATATTTGATGATTTGAAGAGATTAGCTTTCATTTGCATTAAGTGTAATAAGGGTACTGTGATTACGTGCTTGAGTCCTCCCAGCCCTGTGTGCGGCAATTTTTGAGGTGAAAATGTTTACACCTTGGGCCCTGGGTTTAATGGGCCCATCGAGGCCTATTTATTATAAGAAGTGGAGTGGGCCCTGGAACACAGGGTTGCCAGCTGGAGTCTGCTGCATCTGGGGGTACGCAGAGACCCCCCCCAGGGGGCATGGTTGGGCTTTCTATGGTGATAGAGTACCTTATTTATTCTGTCCATTAATAATTAATACTTGAAAATGCAATACTGATGAAACTTAATCTAAGAGAAGTTCAAATTACATTTTGTTTTACATCTCAATACATTTCAGTAAGAGAGTCAAAATAATTATGGTCCAAATTAGAATGTCAAAAATTTATAAATGCTTAGTGTTACTATGCCTACATTCAGTTTTTTTGTTTTTAAGATTTTATTTATTTATTTGAGAGAGACAGAAAGAGTGAGCAAGAGAGAGAGCACCAGCAGGGAGAGGGGGTGAGGGAGAGGGAGAAGCAGACTCCCCGCTGAGCAGGGAGCCCAACATGGGACTCGATCCGGGGACCCAGGACCCTCCATCCCATGACCTACCCGAGCGGAAGGCAGATGCTTAAATGACTGAGCCCTCCAGGTGTCCCCGGATGGCTTCTTCTTGGTATTCCTTCTGTGATTGTACGAATGGAGTTGACTGAAGAGGTACTTATCATGTTAATTTCCCAAAAAACGTACATAGCCCATTGCTATAGTTATAAGGAGGTAGATAGGTAATGCAACTGCCCAGCGTTTTTGAGGCCAATAGGTTAAGCCCAAGGAGTTTAGCTAAGATTTAGGAATAAAAGCCCATACCAGATATAGAATGAAACCCAAGCCTGGATAGATCACTTTTTCTAGCATGGCAATGGTAAATTTTCCACCATTTTCCCGTGGCTTTAGGGCTGAGTCCTCTACCCAAGCGCCCACCTGATAGCGGCAGGAAGGTGAGGGAAAAGCCCACGGCACCACAGTCACCTGACCTACACTTTGTGGTGCCTGAGTAGTTTTAAGACAAACTACCCAGGAGGTCTGGGCAAACAGGGTGAGCGAGTGGACTCCCAGGGAAGACCACCAGCTCCTCATTGAGTCTGCCCAGCAATTCAGACGTGACGGGTCTCTCAGGAGAGAAGAGGTTGCCTGGCTCCAGTTGGATGGCCAAGTTGACACCCCTTCCACTTGCCAGGACAACCCTAAGCCTGAAAGGAAAGGTGTTCCTGAACTTGTAGCAGAATGCTGAAGAAAACCAACCTGAGTTCCAGCTGAGACACAGCCCTTACACGCATTCTGCTTGGAATGCCTTTCCTCACCCAAATTCTACCCTCTGTTCTGGATCAGTCAGCTCACTTGTCAACTATTTACTGTGTGTACTATGTGCCAAGCACTGTTCTCTCCAAGTTCGGCTTTGATGACACATCCTCTAAGAAATAGTCTTGGAGTCTGTAGCCTCAGTGAGGAAGGCTTCGGAGGGCCAGCATGCTGGGAGTCGAGGTGCTCATCACTTAGCACAGTTAAAGTGTCCCTGAAAGGCACCAATGTCCAGTCATAACACAGGCTCCAGACTCGGGCTTTTGGGTTGAGATCACCACTCTACCAGCTATGTGACTTGGAGTAAATTAGTTACCCTCTTTGTGTATCCTTTTCTAAAAATCTACAAAGTAGGCAAGACATGACCTACTTCATGGTGTTGGGAGAATTGGAGACAGTTCAGTTAAGGCACCTTTCACGGTGCTTAGAAGTCAGTAATACATGCATATTGCGATAAGTTTGTTAAATACAAGAAAGTACAGCCCCCCCCCCCCCAGCTGGCTCAGTCTGTAGAGCATGCAACTCTTGATCTCAGGGTCATGAGTTTGAGTCCCACGTTGGGTCTAGAGACTACTTAAAACATAAAATACAAGAAAGTATAGAGAAGCGAAGATACCACCAAGTTGATGCACATTCTTTCAGATTTTTCTACATACACATGTACTTACATAAAATATGAACCTCTTACATCAGTGACCTTTCCTTCCGAAGATACCACCAAGTTGATGCACATTCTTTCAGATTTTTCTACATACCCATGTACTTACATAAAATATGAACCTCTTATACCAGTGACCTTTCCTTCTTTTTGGATTTTGATGAGATTTGTGTTAAACATTAAAAAAGCAATTGGGGAAGAAATATATACATATAATTCAGGCTCTCCAGCTCTGTTTCCTGTAAAATTAGGAACCCTATGGTACCTCCCTCATAGATTGTGGATTAAATGGAGTAAAATATGCAAACATTTTTAGAATAGCACCTGGGGCAGGCATGGTAAGCCTCAGAAGTTTGCTATTAAAGTTGTTAATTTCATCATTTGTTTAAATGCTTGACAGGTTTTTTTTCCCACCCTCAAACAGGTCTTACACATTTTGGGGGGTTAACACTATTTCTGGATAATAATTATTTTCATTGCTATTGTGAATGACAGTCACCCCCCACCCCTATCTCTTGCTGATATGTGGGAAAGTAGTAACCGATATCCTATTGCTAATATCTCATGGGACCTAGCATCTCCTGGGAAAGATAGATCTTGCAAACAGATTGATTTTTAACATAGCATGTTACTTGAAAAGATGATAAGCAGTAGTTCTATGAAAAAGGTAGAGAGGGCTGCCCGCTGAACTTGCAGGGGAGGTCTGGGGAAGGTTTGTTGGAAGCTGTAACAGGTGACTGCGTCCTGAAGGACGAGGCATTTTTGCACACCTTGCTAGTGCTATGCTCCTATAACTGCTTACCTCTTCCTCAGTGGAGGTGTCCAGGTTGGGGGGCTTTGGCTCCTGCTCCCACTGATGTTAGGACTTCAAGTAGAACACCTGCCTTGGGACTAGAGACCCTCACCCTTTCCTTTTCACTGCTCCTGTTCCTAAAGGGACCTCCCTATTCTTACAGCTAGCCCTGAATTTGCAGCCAAAAAACTCAAGGGATTTGTTCCAGCCCTCCTCTGGGATGCAGTAATGTTCTAGCCCAGAGGACATACCCCAATCTACTAATCTTTCTCTGGAGAAGAATGGTTTCTACGGAGACAGGATACTTAATCCGACCTGTTATTAAAGATTCTGGTTTCTTGTTTCTCATCACAGTTTTGGGGTGGGGATACTCCTCTGTATTTATGTAATAAGAGCAAAAAATTTCTCCTGAACAGGGGGGCCTGGGTGGCTCAGTGGGTTAAAGCCTCTGCCTTCAGCTCAGGTCATGATCTCAGGGTCCTGGGATCGAGCCCCATATCAGCGGGGAGACTGTTTTTCTCCTTCTTTCTCTGCCTGCCTCTCTGCCTACTTGTTATATCTCTCTCTGTCAAATAAATAAATAAAATCTTTAAAAAAAATTTTCTTCTGAACAAAATTTCCTTCTAACAGCACCTGAATCAGTTAAATGGAAAACCTGCGCCACCTTCTGGCCACGAGTGTGAATAGCTTTCGTAACACCCATTGTTCTTTTATATTAAAGGCAGGTTTTTCCCTTCTTTCCTTGCTGCTGAATTAAAGGTTCTGTGAACTTAAGCTTGTTGTTTAGCGAAGAATCACCTGAGTTAGGTTAATGTAGATTCTGATTCCTAAGTGTGCACCTGCCTGCCACGGGATTCTGATGGAAACTGTTCATGGACCACACTCTCAGAAATGGTAACAATGATGGGATGAAGGCCAAAATGTAAAACGAATAATGGTTTTAAAAATTGTTTTCTAATTAAAAAAACACTTTTGGGGTGCCTGGCTGGCGGAGCATGTGGCTCTTGATCTCGGGGTTGTGAGTTGGGTGTAGAGATTACTTAAAAAGAAAATCTTTTGGGGGGCACCTGGGTGGCTCAGTGGGTTAGAGTCTCTGCCTTTGGCTCAGGTCATGATCTCAGGGCTCTGGGATCACGACCTGAGCCGAAGGCAGACGCCTAACGACTGAGCCACCCAGGTGCCCCTCCTCTAGCACTTTCTAAGTGAATCTTACAATAGCAATTTTTTTTAAGATACACAATAAAATGACGAACTCCAGCAGGAACACTCCTCCAGAGTGCAGGTCCTGGAAGGGGGCAGAATAAGGGGGTAGGGGGTGTCACCTAAGGACTGAAATCTATGCGCAAGCCCTGAAACCCAAATATTTCTTTCTTCTTTTTAATTAACATATAATGCATTATTTGCCCCAGGGTACATGTCTGTGAATCGTCAGGCTTACACATTTCACAGCACTTACCATAGCACATACCCTCCCCAATGTCCACAACCCAGCCACCCTATCCCTACCCCCCACCTCCCAGTCACCCTTAGTTCGTTTTGTGAGTTTAGGAGTCTCTTATGGAAACCCAAATATTTCTAACTTATTGCTCAGTGTCAAGGGCCAGGCAAACGGATTCAATTTGGGTAATGGGAAAACGGAGATTTCAAGGCAATGGAGCGTGGTCATAGTCAGGACCAAATCACCAACAACTGCGTTGATGATGTTTACATTCTTGTACTGTTAATAGCCTGGCTAGGCGAGAACACCAACATTCTGATACACTTGATCCTTGGAGGTCATGCAAGCTTTCACTCCAGCCTGGACTCCCCTGCCATCCCCTCACCTCTCCATCTAGTTCCCACTGAAGACTCCGCCGAATGAACATTTTCTTTTTCTTCCCCTGCTGGCGCGGCCTGGGATTGCAGAGACCCAGGACTCGCAGCGTCTCTCGTGTGCCCCCGCGCGGCCATCTGTGAGTTCGCAGGCTGCCGCACCGTTCGCTTGGCGCGGTTGCTGCGAACGCAAGTGAGCAAGTTTGGGTGCAAGTGGCCCGGGTTTTCGTTTCTAGCCTCTGCAGGTGGAAGAGTATCAACCTGCTACTTTAACACGTGTCCTGTCCTCAGCAGTATGCAGCAAAGCAAACGCCTAGCAAACCTCCCTGGTTAGGATTTCACATGGCTGGTAGAAAACCAGTGGTCAAGGGAAGGTTTTAAAGAGGGAGTAATTATGTTTCAGCTATGGACACATAACTCCAAAGGCTATGGGAGGGAAGTTGCAGTGGTGTTTCCAACGAGCCCTTGAGCTCTCGCTCAGATCTTTAAGCCATATTTATTGATGCAGCTTTGCCTTGTCTAAGGATCACAAATAAATGCATCAGGAAGCCTGTGCCGTGGGCGGGGCTTTCAGATAAGGAAATCATTTACTGAGCAGTCAGGACGCTAAGGGGAATGGGGCGCAGGTGGGGTGGGGTGGTTCTCGATCCTCCCTAAGGAGACAGGGAACCCCTCTCCCACCCTTCTGCAAAGGCACGAAACAAGTGTGTTGTGGCCTTCCCATTCCTGAAAACAACCCATTTCAGTGTAATTCATGAGTCAGAACCAGGCTGTCCTACTGCAATAGTCCTTCCTTCCTCCCTTTCTTTCATTTTTTTTAGAGTTTTATTTAATTTAATTTAATTTAATTTATGTATTTATTTATTTGACAGAGACAGACACATGGAGAGAGGGAACACAAGCAGGAGGAGTGGGAGACCGGGAAGCAGGCCTCCCCAATGCGGGGCTGGATCCCAGGACTCTGGGATCATGAACTGAGCAGAAGGCAGATGCCTAACAACTGAGCCACCCAGGCACCACACCCGCCCCCCCTTCTTTTTTTTTTTTTTTTAAGATTTTCTTTATTGGGCTTGCATTCTATTTGCCAGCCAGAGAAGGAAGTCTGAGAGCAGATGGGGAGGTGGTTTTACAGAAACAGAGGAAGCCTGCTTCCACCTACTGCATGATTTCGAGCAGGTTTCTAACTTACCTGGTTCTTAGTTTCCTCTTTGTAAATAATGGGGACAATAATACCTATCCTGAGATATTTCAGTGATGATTCATTGAGTTCCCTACCTCCCAATATTTCCTTATGCAAAATTTCAAACATACAGTAAAGTTGAGAATTTAACAGAGAATAGACACCAAGATTGTCTTTTTTTTTTTAAAGATTTTATTTATTTGACAGAGAGAGAGAGATCACAAGTATGCAGAGAGGCAGGCAGAGAGAGAGGGGGAAGCAGGCTCCCTGCTGAGCAGAAAGCCCAGTGTGGGGCTCGATCCTAGGACCCTGAGACCATGACCTGAGCCGAAGGCAGAGGCTTAACTCACTGAGCCACCCAGGTACTCCAAGATTGTGTCATTTTAAAAATATATTTTATTTATTGGACGGGGGGCACAAGCAGGGGAAGCAGCAGAGAGAGAAGGCAGACACTTAACCGACTGAGCCACCCAGGTGACCTAAGATTGTGTCATTAACATTTTACAAGATTTGTAACACCTATCCATCCTGGAATCCATCTTTTAAAAAATGCATTTCCACATGAACTGCAGTTTTTTTGTTTTTTTTAGAAAATTTGTATTAGGGTTGGGGCGCCCTAAAAAAAAAAATCTTTTTTTTTTAAAAGATTTTATTTATTTATTTGACAGAGAGAGAGAGATCACAAGTAGGCAGAGAGGCAGGCAGAGGAAGAGGAGGAAACAGGCTCCCCGCTGAGCAGGGAGCTCAACGTGGGGCTTGATCCCAGGACCCTGAGATCATGACCCGAGCCGAAGGCAGAGGCTTAAACCACTGAGCCACCCAGGCACCCCAATAAATAAAATCTTTAAAAAAAAAGAAAGAAAAAAAAGAAAAATTGTATTGGGGCACCCGGCTGGTTCTGTTGGAAGAGCAAGTGACTTGATCTTAGGGTTATGTTTTGAGCCCCACACTGGGTGCAGAAATTACTAAAAAAAACAGACAAAAAACTTATTTAAAAAATTGTATTTGGCACTGTGCCTGACCAGATACTTCAATTCAACAAATATCTGAAAAGTTATTTTGTACCAGGAACTATGCCAGGAGCTGGGGATACAATAATGAGAAAGACATTGTTTCTGTCCTTAAGATATTTAGAATTTGGTGCAAACAAGAGGCAGGTTAACAGATACCTGCTCTCCTAGGAGCGCCCGGCTGGCTCAGTTGGTAGAGCATGTGACTCTTGATCTTGGGGTTATAAGTTTGAGCCCCACATTGGGTGGAGAGATTACTCAAAAAATAAAATATTAAAAAAACCCCACAACAACAGATACCTCTCTCACCGTCTAGTAGACATTATAGGGGAAACTTAGGGTGATAAGAAGCAGTGGAGAGAGGCTTATCTGGGTCTGTGGGGTCAAAAACTTCCCCAAGAAGTGGTTTTTAGAAGACTTTATTTTGGTCTATAAATACTGTTAAATACATAGTGTGATGTGCACATAACTCGCTTTACACTCTAGGGGTGGCGAGCTAAGACTGGAGCTGTACCCCAATCAAGAATCTATATGCCTTGGGGCGCCTGGGTGACTCAGTTGGTTTTAGGCGACTGCCTTTGGCTCAAGTCCTGATTTCAGGGTCCTGGGATTGAGTCCCGCATCAGGCTCCCTGCTCAGTGGGGAACCTGCTTCTCTTCCACTCTCCCTGCTTGTGATCTCTGTCAAATAAATAAAATCTTTAAAAAAAAAAAAAGACTCTATATGCCCAGATGGATAATTAGCAATTGAAAGAGCACATATTCCTGGGATGGCTTTAAACATCATCTACACTAAAGGGTGCATTTATTATCTTAAGGGTAACTTTTTTTTCCCTTTCCTTTTTTAATTTTAAGTAGTCTCCACGCCCAACATGTGGCTTGAACTCACAGCCCTGAGGTTAAGAGTCTCACGCTCTACCCATTAAGCCAGCCAGGCTCCCCTCAAGAGCAAATTTTTTTTAAGATTTTTTAATTTATTTGACACAGAGAGAGAGAGAGAGAGAGAGAGAGTACAAGCAAGGGGAGCAGCTGGCAGAGGGGGAGGGGGCGGGGGAGGGGGAAGCAGGCTCCCTGCTGAGCAAGGACTCCCTACTTGGAGCTCCATCCCAGGACCCTGGGATCATGACCTGAGCCGAAGGCAAGTCGCTTAACCAACCGAGCCACCCAGGCATCCCAAGGGTAATTTTTAAATGTGTGAAGACACTGTGTTCAAGATCTGTTGCTGGTGGACAGATGGCTTCAACAGTGTCTAATGATCGAAAGACCAATATCTTTAGGGGATCCTGCTAGGTCTGGAGCTCCCCGTTCTGCTTCCCCCCTCCTACCTCCAGCCCGCCTCCTCAGGAAGGGCTTGTTACCTGACTGGACATAAAGTCTCCATGTTGTTGCAGTTGCCTTGGGAGTGGAACTTTTTAAACCAGGTGTTTGTGGAAAGGATCTAAAACAACTGCCCTTAACTCTGGCTGCACGTTAGAATCCCCTGGGAAGCTTAAAAAAAAAAATCCTTGGCTCTCCCCTTCCATCCTGCTGGTCCTCATTTAATTGGTCGGAGTGTACCCCAGGTATGGGCATTTAAAATAGCCCCAGGTGACTTTATTTTTTAAAGATTTTATTTATTTACTTGACACAGAGAGGGGGAACACAAGCAGGGGGAGTGGAAGAGAAGCAGGCTTCCCGCTGAGCAGGAAGCCTAATGGGGGGCTGGATCCCAAGACCCTGGGATCATGGCCAGAGCCAAAGGCAGATGCTTAACGACTGAGCCACCCAGGTGTCCCACCCCCAAGTGATTTCAGGCGGGGGCTGTGTGTTGTGCTGACTGCTAATAATTCTCGTCTATCTAGGCAGCTGGCTCAGTCAGACTTGGTCTTGATGGAACACACCTCAGATAGTAAGGCGGTGAGGGAGGAGGCCCGTGTTCCTGTGTGCCTCTGACCTGTCGGAGGTCACTGGTATCTACCACAAAGAACTTGGCAATTGTAAATTACTGCAGACAGGAAGGAAGAAAGGGAAAGTGCGCTAGCCTCAGGGCTCTCTAACTTTACTGTGTATCTGCGTCAGCTGGAGAGCCTGTTAGTCAAAACACAGATTTCTGGGGATGCCTGCGTGGCTCAGTTGGTTAAGAATCTGACTCTTGATTTTGGCTCAGGTCATGATCTCAGGGTTGTGAGATCGAGCCCCGAGTCAGGCTCTGGCTGAGCATGGAGCCTGCTTGAGATTCTCTCCCTCTCCTCCCAGCAAGACAAAACAAAACCAACACAGATTTCTGGAACTTATCCCAGAGATTGGGTTGGTCCAAGGCGGAAGACACACTTGTATTTCTCCCAGGCAATGCTGCCGAAGTGGGTCTGTGGTTGTATCTTGAGCAGCATTGCTTTCTAGGCTAACGAACGGTCTGTGGGATGCCCTCAGGGTGAAGGAGCCTGGCTTATTCTGGGAAATATTTGGTGCCATGCATGTTAAGATGACTGCCAGAGGTTGACATGCAAGCTAACCATCGGCGCCTCAGAAGCATGCTGAGTTTGGACTTCACCCCGAGCGCAGTAAGTCACCTAATTCGGCATGTAACTGCTTCGGATCCCTGCGCCATCAGAGGGCAGGAGGCCACAAAAGAATTGAGAACAAGGACAGAGACCACTTCTGTGTGTACCTTAAGGCAAGGCCATCCCTAAAGAAGTTGCAGTTTGGGGCACCTGACTGGCTCAGTCGGTAGAGTGTGTGACTCTTGATCTTGGGGTTGTGAGTTCAAACCCCACACGGGGTATAGACATTACTTAAAAATACTAAAAAAAAATATAAAGGGGTTGCAATTCAAAGTCCTACATGTCCGTGATAATGTTATATGTCAACTTGGAGGGTGCTTTTGGATGATACTAACATTTAAATCAATAGACTTAGAGGTGCCTGGGTGGCTCAGTCATTAAGTGTCTGCCTTCTGCTGAGGTTGTGATCCCAGGGTCCTGAGATGGAGCCCCACATCAGGCTCCCTGCTGAGCAGGAAGCCTGCTTCTCCCTCTGCTGCTCCCCCGCTTATGTTCCCTCTGTTGCTGTACCTCTGTCAAATAAATAAAATCCTTAAAAGAAAATAAAAATAAATCAATAGACTTAGAAGATTGCTCTCCATAACATGGGTGGGCCTCATCCAATCAGTTGAAGGCCTGAATAGACCAAGAAGACTGGTATTCCTGAGCAAGAGGAAATTCCCTAGACTTTTTCCATACCCTCCTGGGAGAAGAGCCCGCCAACTCACACTGCAGATTTTGGGCCTACCAGCTTTCATAATTTTATGATCCAGTTCCCAAACTTTATTTCTTAAGATTTTATTTATTAATTTGAGAGAGAGAACATGAGAGGGGGAGGGTCAGAGGGAAAAGCAGACTCCCCACTGAGCAGGGAGCCTGATACAGGGCTTGATCCCAGGACCCTGGGATCATGACCTGAGCTGAAGGCAGACACTTCACTGACTGAGCCACCCAGGGGTCCCAGGTCTTTTTGTCAATAGCTAACAGATAGGTCTATTTTTGCTTTTCTAGCCTTTGTTTTTATTTCTGTCTTGAAAGTGGCTGGTGTTGTAGAGCTAAGTTAGGTAGAACTGAAATAGGCTTTAAAAATTTGGGCTAATTTAGAAGCCATGTGTGGGTGCTCCACAATAGCTTGCTGAATTGATGAATTCCCACTGAGGTTTCCTGAGGACTCCTCTGCCTGCAGATTAGCTGGGCAACTGGACCCCTTATTTCCCCTGGCAGGTCTCTCTTACCTGTGAAATGGGAGTGGCAGTGTGGCAGGCAGGACAGACTCCAGTTCTGAGACTGCTACCATCTCTAAAATCTGATTCTAGAAAGAGGATCACAGAAATTTTTGTTCCTATATAACTTGGGTCCTAATACTTGACAGCAACATCTCAGGGATCCAAGACCAAAGCTGCTTACTGGCTCCTTAAAGTGACTGGAAATAAAAATGCTGCTCAGAAGGGGTGGAGGTTAAAGTCTTTTACACACACACACACACACACACACACACGCACACAAATAACTTCTCCAAATTTCAGTTTATGTTGGCATTGTGCAGTGAGATGTTTCTTTTTTAGTCTTTACTTAAATATAGAGAATCTGACAATTGGAAGTCAAGCTGTCAAAAATTTTGCATGAAACTATTACCTAAATTGAAAATTTTGCGTTCAAAAAAGTCTATTCTGATTGACTTTAATAGAAAAATGTAAGTATAAATAAAATATAAAATGGAGGAGGAAATTGAACTAAAAAGTTTCAGTTGACTAAAAAGTTTGAAAACCGACCCTGTAAGGAAAGGCAATGTTGCTTGAGCTCCCACGATAAGGCGGTGGTAGTTCTGATCCCGATTTAAAAAAAAAAAGGTGTGTTTCTGAAAAGGGATTGCCTCCCTAGGTCATGTGGGCAGGTGTGGCTGTGGGCAGAGGCGTGGGAAGGAACCTAAGGTTGGAGTCAATTCCAGAAGCTGGGAAAAACCAAGGGGCTTACTGGTATACTGCTTCTTTTGGTGCAAAATGCTTACAGAAAACTGAATCATCACATTATGAGAACTTGACTGCCATCAGCATATTAAATCCCTTTGATTAGATCAAGGATAAAGGGCTCACAGGCTTTTGCTTTTGCACATGAAGAATTAAGTGCTATGGAAATTGCCTTCCTGCGGCAGTAGACATCTGGAAAAGTGGACATTATAGATGAAACAACAGTTTTCAGATACTAGGTAATAGGTGGCCAGGATTTTTGTCCCTGAAGGAAGGGAAATGGTCCACAACTGCTCCAGTGACTACCAGGAGGCACTATCCAGGCCACAGCTCGGGAAGGGGAAACTGAATGGACCCCACTGGGGGAGGAGAGATCAAAGTTCTGGGAGGCCAAGATGGCGAGACTTTGTAAGGCAGAGGACTGGACAGGAAGGAGCTTCACAGCGACAGGGCTAGAGAGATCTGCAGAGGGACCCCCTTAGCTTTGGCTGGAGCACGAATCTGCACGTGTGGGGGGGCATGGACTCCTCAAGGCTAGGAAAGAACCACCTGGAGTTCAGGCAGGGCTGTGAACAGTTTCCAATGTTCAGGATGGAAAGATCTCATAATATACCAGCATTGGGTGGAATTTTCAGAATAAATCCTTAATATCAGCAGGGCAAGAACGAGCCTTAAACTAAAGCTGCATTAGACCCACCCTAAGAAAGTCTAAAAACAACACCTGAAAGGATCCAACTGATCCTTGGTAACAACAGTCCACTGCTATTTAAAGGACTACAACAGAATCCACCACCCCAAAATGTAAATTTTACAATGTTTGGCATCCAATAAAAATCAGACATGCAAAAAAGCAGAGGAAGTAAGACCCATCCAAAATTAGAAAAGATACATCGATCATGAGAAACAGCCCCAGGAAGGTCAAAGATGGTGGAATGCTGTAATAGACAAGGCTCTTCAACTACTACTCTAAGTCTTAAAATATGCTCAGGTATATAAAGAAGGGGTCCAGTACACATGGTCTATGAGCCAAATCTGGCCCACTGCCCATGTTTGTAAATAAAACTTTACTGGAACACAGCCAAGCTGTGTTATATATTGTCTACGGCTGCTTCCATGCTACAATGGCAAAGCCTAGTCGCGATAGAGACTGCAAAGGGCTGCACAGCCCAAGATACTTATTTTCTGATTTTTTTTTTTTTTAAGGGTTTTATTTATTTATTTTACAGAGAGATCACAAGTAGGCAGAGAGGCAGGCAGAGAGGGGGAAGCAGGCTCTGGGCTGAGCAGAGAGCCCGATGCGAGGCTCGATCCCAGGACCCTGAGATCATGACCTGAGCCAAAGGCAGAGGCTTTAACCCACTGAGCCACCCAGGTGCCCCATATTTTCTGATTCTTTACACCGAGGGTTTGCTGACCCCTGATGTATAGGAAAACATGAACATGAGGAGGGAAATGAAAGATGTGTGTGTGCGTGTCCCAAATAAAACTTCTAAGGACGGGACATACGGTCTTTGAAAAGTATACTGGATGGAATTAACACCTAGGATGAGTCTGACCTAATCTGTTTTCAAAGAAGCTCATCATCTGGTGGGATAGGCTCACTTCTTTGACAGCAGAGAGGCACAAAGTGTGCGGCCGGCTTAAGAGAACAGCAGTGTACAATTCAAGATCCCTCGAATTAAGGTGTGTAGCAGGTTAAAATTCATCACCAAAGGGCTGATGGTCCTTGAAGCGCCTTGCCTGGTTCCGGAGGTGGGAGCACAGGCCCGTGGAGCGGACGTTACTCCCAGTCCCGGGGGGCGGCTGACGGCCAGAGCCTTGGTCTCAGTTCAGCTGTGGCTTCTGGATGGCACAGGCTCTAGCTCCTCAAGCTCACGCCAAACCAATCAGGGACCCAGGCTGCGGATTCTGGGCAACAGTTCTGAGCTAAGCCACCCTCAGAAACGTGTTGGTCATTACTGTTTGAAACCACAAATCATCAGCATAAATACCTAATTTCAAGTCACTTCCATATATGGGAAAAGTTTTTTATTTTATTTTATTTATTTTTTTGAGAGAGAGAGAGAGAAAGAGAGCACAAAAGCAAGAGGAGAGGCAGAGGGACAGGGAGAAGCAGACTCCCTGCCAAGCAGGGATCCCGAAGCGAGGCTTGATCCCTGGACTCTGCAATCATGACCTGAGCCGAAGGCAGACGCTTAACTGACTGAGCCACCCAGGTGCCCCAGAAAAAGAGGTTTATTTTTTGTTTGTTGCTCATGTTTGTTGATGTAATACTTCACTGTGAGCCAGGCGCTGTACCAAGGGATTCTACCTGGACCTTCTCACAGTAAGGTCCAGGTAGAATGAGAAACCACCCACCTCCACCCTTTTCTAACCGAAGAAACTTAAAGCAAGGGATAATTTAAATAACTTGGCCAGGTCACAAGGCTGGTGAGTCAGGACTCACATTCAGGGGGATGCCAAGACTTGCCCTCTAGACTTCTACACTGGCTCTTGTATAAAGCGCCTGTTCCAACGTCTGGCAACACCCCTGCCACGAGAGAGCCATTAACGGAGCCCAGATTTTAACAGGACTGGAAAGCTTTCTGGGAAGTTGGATTCCACCCCCTCCCTCAAATTAGGGAACAAAATGGCTAAAGGAAAAAACCAAATCAGATGTAGAAATTACAGTTTTTCGTATACAGTAAGATTTCATTTGCCCTTCAGGCAACTACACTTATTTAGAATCTTCGGAAACATACAAACATTCGGCAGTTCTGTTTTTCCTTATTTCCTTCCCTCTCATGCTGACTCCAATCACAATACTTAGGTCTCCCAAATGATGAGGGCCAAACAAGGCATGCAGCTATGAGACACCTGCTCTTTCCACAAATTCCCATTTTCGTGTCCTCTTAACTTGTCAGTAAGTTCTGATGCAAAAAAGCATTTCTGGCAAGGCAATTACTTAGCAGTCGTGAAGCAGAGACAGAACCAGTGATGAGAACACTGGTCCATTTACTGCAGCAAGGCGCATAAAGCACAATTCCCTTATCAGTAGACTTTTGGTGGCAAGACCTAAGAGGATAATGTGTATGAGACATAACAGCAATGCAGTATTTCAAAATGTGTATTTAATGGGCATTCCATCAAAATCAAGCAGAATCACATCTCAAAAGTAATATATGAAGTCTTATGCGTGTGTGTGTATACACATGTGTGAGCATATACACACACACTTTTTAAGGTGCATTTTCAAGTTTTATTTGGGCTTCATTTCTTCTAGGCTGCCTTAGGTGTTCTTGAAGGTACAATTAGCATAGAACTTCTGAGGCTGATAGCTTCTCATGCCCCGAAAGATAAGATCCTAACAACATTGCACATCTTGGATATATCAGAAATTCCAAAAAGCCATATGTAACCTCAGAAAACTTAATACCAGTCATGTAAGACATTTTCAACATAAAATTTAGGCACTCTCTACTTTAGAATAGCCACAAAATACTCCAACGAGAGTTAATGCACTTTGTGATTATGTCTACTCAAAGGTAATTCTCAATTGAAATCTGCAATCATTGAATAACATTTTAAAATTAGAGCCCATTCCATTTTGATAATGACTGTGAACGATTTGCAGCATTGCGTTTCAGTTCAAAGATGCTAAACTAATTCTATTACTGATCCTGGTACTCATCTTTCATAGAACATTTTTTTTTAAGAGAAGAACCTATAACATTCACTGATAAGCATCTTCCCCTGCTTTTCCTGCTAATACCCAAATAAGAATGCCCCTATTCAACTTTAAAGATATTTTTTGTATTTTCTGCTGCAATTGCTTTCTTAGCACGTAAAACTTTAGCAAATGGGGTTGGGGGGGGCTTCCTGAAGATCAGGAAACATTAGCCAAGTAGCCCTGACTGATTCTTAGGCTGAGTTCATTTCCACAGTCACTTTGTGGCTAAGCATGTTGCTCCATCCCTATGTTCCCACGGTATGGAGCCAAGGGGAAGGATGCTCAAATTTGTTACTCTGCTTTTGCCCAAGTCCAAGGCCACCCAGACCTGGTCTAACTTGAGGGAAAACTTACTAATTTCTGCAGACTGGTTCTGGGGCTTCTATCTCCTTGTCTGAAGACTGAAGAGAGGCAATGATGCTTGCCTACTGATATGCCAGTAACTCCAGGTGAACTTCCTGGACTTGAACATAATTTAGCATGGTTAGAACTCAGAACATCAATGCTAATTGTTCCTGTGGAGAATAAGGTGTTTGCTCAGTGGTATACATTCATGTAGCCAAGAAAACAGAAAGTCTTCTGGAATTTTCAGATCACAGTCTGCAAATTGACTCATCATAATCACCAATGACTAGCTTATAAAGATCTATCCAGAGAAACAAATTTGAGACTTATCTGACTCTAAGTCGTGCAGAAAAGAGCACGATAATTTCCCATCGGAGAATTGGGTGTTTCATCATGGGGATCATTGGTAAGTTAATTACACTCCTAATGTTTTCT
>CM053606.1:42938633-42953551 GCA_028646535.1 Procyon lotor | reverse complement strand
CCCCCCCCCCCCCCCCCAGTTTTTCTTTACTTTTGTAAAAGCACTTTTTACCTTTTGCTCTACTTGCGAAATGATACAAGGTGTTGAGAAAATAGTACAGTCCCATGTACCTTTTATCCTTCCCAATGATAGCATCTTACATAACTAGAATTAAGTATAAGGAAGGAAGCTTTGCTACATCCTTTGGAGGAAGCATGATCTGTCACCACCTTGATTTCCTACTTCTGGTCTCCATAAATGGTTTTGTTCCAAGCCACCTATCTGTCAGATGTTGTTACTGCAGCCCTAGGAATCAATATCGTGCTCATGAATGCTGTTTATGCCCACGGACTGCTTTCTTCTACACTAATAGCCCGTTTCAGTAGGTGATTCTAGGAAGTCAGGCAACAATTCCACTGATCCTGACACACTTCTAGTGACCAGCTAGAAAGCCTATTCTCCAGTACCCTCCAACATGGATGCTTATATTGACACAAGCCCTTTTTTATTGTGGGGTTTACTTGGGGATGGTGGTTTAAGCTGCTTTTTCCCACCAAGTGAGGAAGGGTAAGAATTTCTAGTGCAAAAGTAGAGCATTGGCAATATCCTTCCAATTCTTGCTATTAAGTCTGTACAAAATCTTGTACTTTCCCATTGATCTTGCACTCATTCCTACATTCTGTCCCCTAGTATTCACCCACTAATAATGGGTCATGTAAGTCCCTGGATATTTTTTTTCTAAAATGCCCTTTTGTGACCAATTGTGGTTTTTGGTTTTTTTATAACTTTTATCTGATAGAGAAGAGAGAGCACACATAGGCAGGGCAGCAGACGGGCAGGCAGGGGAGGAGAAGCAAGCTCCTGGCTGAGCAGAGAGCCCTATGCAGAACTCGATCCCAGGACTCGGATCATGACCTGAGCTGAAGGCAGACGCTTAACCAACTGAGCCACCCAGGTGCCCCAGTGATTGTGTTTCTAATTTATGTGAATGGAATTATGCTTTGGACCTTCTCTGTTACTATTCATATTTTTTTAAAATATGAATTTTTACAGTATGTAAAGTATACTTTACAGTATGCATCAATAATATTTTATTTTGTCTAATGGGCACCTGAACTGCTGCAACTCCCCTCTTCTCCCCAACCACCACTACCCCTACCTTCCCACTAATGAACAATTTCATCCCTGCCCCCTTATGGACCTGGGCAAGAGTACCTATTGGATCCTAATGTAAGCTTATGCTTAATTCCACTCAGCACTAGTAGTTTGTTCTTCAGAGTGGTTCTAGTTAGTGAAAAATGAAGACCATCCAGATGAGAACAAGCCCACTGCATTCATTCAAATCTTATTGTGAAGGAGCCAGCCACCGTGGCCAGTAATAAAAACTCCAAGGCAATTAGGAGTGGGAACGCTTTATTGTGGAACAAAAGGAAAGTTTCCAGGTATGCAGCTATTGGAGGTTATTGGCATGAGGAGCTAACTAGAAGGAGAGCAACTTATGGGATGACTTTCAGGAACAGACTTGTCTTTAGTTGGTCCTGAGTTGGAGTTGGGAGCAAAAAGAGGGTATTTGGTAGTTGTTGGCTAAGTCTGACCATTCTAGGCTAATTGCTGTAAAGGTGGTTTAGCTTCCCAGGTTAACCGCACAAGTTGCCGTTCAAGCATCCTGGTGTCTTACATGCTTTGGCTATTTTTGTATAATTTCACTGGAGTTCCTACCTTCCTACGTCTCCACTCAACTTTCTAATTTTTCCCAACATACTGGCTGTAAAATGGTATCCCATTTTAATTTGTATTTCTCTAATTAGCGAAGTTGGGAAGCTGTCCATGTATTTTGATAGTCGTTTAGAGTTTACCCTTTGAATTTGCTGATTCATCTCTTTTGCTCTTTTATCAATGATCCAAAAAAAGCCTCCCCCCCACCCCCCAGTAATCTCTATACCCATTGTGGGGCTTGAACTCAGCAATTCTCTGATTAAGAGTCACTTGCTCTACTGAGTTAGCCAGGCACCCCAAAGTCTCTCTTCTTTTGATGATTTACAAGACTTCTTTGTATACCAAATTGTTATCCCATATTTTTAGATGGTAGAAATATTTTCTCCCAGTTCATTTACTCATTTGTTAATTTTGTCTATTCTATCCTCTTTGAACAGAAATCCTCAGTATTGGGATGCCTGGGTGGCTCAGTCGTTAAGCGTCTGCCTTTGGCTCAGGTCATGATCCCAGGGTCCTGGGATCGAGGAGCCCCGCATCGGGCTCCTTGCTCAGCAGGAAGCCTGCTTCTCCCCACTACCATTCCCTCTGCTTGTGTTCCCTCTCTCGCTGTGTTTCTCTCTGTCAAATAAATTAAAAAAAAAAAATCTTTAAAAAAAAAAAAAAGAAATCTTCGGTATTTATGTAATCAAACCCATAATTGTTTTTGCCTTACGATTGGTGTTTTTAAAGTCATATTTTAAGAATTCCTTTCCTACCTACACTCAAATGTTCTCTCTCCTACTTGGTTTTTGGCTTTATGTTTTTCATTTAAAAAAAAAAATCACTGTATAATTTACATACAGTAACACATTTAATGAACTATAGTGTTGCAAATGTTGATAAGTGGATACAGACATAATCACAATCAAGATGTGGGCACCTGGTTGGCTCAGTCAAAGAGCTTGTGACTCTTGATCTTGGGGTTGTGAGTTCGAGCGTCACGTTGGGTATAGGGATTAGAGGTAAAAATCTTGAAGAAAAGAATACAGAAGTGTTCCATCAGTCTCTCGAATTATCCCTTGTGAGTCTGGCTGCTTTCACTTAGCATAATGCCTTTGAGTTTCATTAAATCACTGCTTTTATCAGGCCTTCTTTCCATTTTGTCTCTGAGTAGTGTTCTCTATGTATGTATCTTAGTTTGTTGATCTATTTCCAAGTTGAACAGTTTTTGACAACTTCCAAAAATGTTGCCATAAACATTTCTGTATGTATGTATTTTTTGTGTGAATGTAAGTTTTCATTTCACTACAGGCTATATGCCCGTAGGGGGATTGCTGGCATGTATGGTAAATATATATACCAGACTGTTTTCCAAAGCAGCTGAACCATTTTGCATTCCCACCAGCAAGGTATGATGTTTCCAGTTACTCCATACTCTCATCAGCCCTGGGTGTGGCTTTACATTTTAATCTTTTATATTTCATTCTCTTATCTACCCAAAATCCATTTTCATATGTGGTATAAGTCAGGAGTGCGATTTTATTTATTGCCAAATAGGAGGCCAGTTTTCTGACTCTATTCTGTTTCATTGATCTGTTTTTCTGAAATTTACAATTTCCACTTTTTCCAAGAAAGAGTGTAATAAAATATTTCAAAGTAGTATGAGTGTTAAGGGGATTTCAGGCTGTAAAAAGAGTGATTGACTGTCTCCTAGAATAATGATACAGGGGCTGCAGAGGCGACATGAGCTCCAGTTTTTGGTTTTTTTTTTTAAAGATTGGTGAGAGCATGCACAAGCAGAGGGAGAGGGAGAAGCCGACTCCGTGTGAGCAGAGAGCCCGACGTGGGGCTCCATCCCAGGACCCTGAGATCATGACCTGAGCCGAAGGCAGAGGCTTTAACCCACTGAGCCACCCAGGTGTCCCAAAACTTAACAGAATTTTATGCTAGGTATAGGAAATAATCTCTAGTGTGTCATCTTGGGGAGAGGCTGGCCACTGCCAGGTCCAAGTTGCCCATAGCCCATCTCCACCCCATCTCCCCAGGCTTGAGCCATTTCAGTAAATCAGTTTGGGTTTGAAGGTGAAATGTGTGGAAACTCAGTGCTGTTTTAATGATAGCAATGCCCTTTAAATAAACACCTAAACAAACTCATACACACACAACACACAGATGGCTGTATTGTTGGAGATCTGATTAAAGTAAAATGTTCGTTTCCTCATCCATTTTGTTTATTGGACTTGTGGAATAACAGACATGACTTTAAATGCCATTGTATGTCTTGTGATTTGTGGAGCCCGTCTGCCATTAATTGGGCCCGTGTTTCTTCGTGGGAGTCAGCTGCATGTGATGGCTGCTGAGTCTGTACATTACACACCAGGGGGTTTTTCTTGCACACATATTCTCCCCTCCCATCACTGAAATATTCTGTGCAATTACCCCTCATTTTGTAGGTGAGGAGATAAAAAATCATATACATTACTTGAGCCAGTTTACAGAAACAGCAAGAATGATGATGAGAAATTCCAGGCAGCAATCAACATCAAACTGATGTTACTGGTATTTTAGCATCTTGCCTCTGGGTTTAATTTATTTTTGTGGTTGCAATGATATATTAACTTTACCATCTTAAAACATCCTTAAGTGTAAAGGTTAGTGTTAAGTATATTCACACTGTCATGTAGCACTTCTAGAACTTCTGTCTTGCAAAACTAAAACTGCCCATTAATTCCCCCTCCCTTTCCCCTTAGCCATCGCCTTTTCTCTTTAGGATTTTGACCACTTTAGATGCCTCGGGAGTGACATCATCAGTATTTATCATTTCCGGACTAGCTTATTTCACTTAATATAATGTCCTTGAAATTCATCCACATCGTGACATGTAACAGAATCTCCTTTTTTAAAGGCTGCATGGCATTCCATTTCATGTATATCCCACATTTTCTTTATCCATCTGTCAGGAGACATTTGGGTTTTTGGTACCTCTTGGCTATCCGGAATAATACTGTAATGAACACTGTGCGTGCATGTGTGTGTGTGTGTGTGTGTGTAAATAGCTCTTAAGATTCTGCTTTGAATTCCTTTGGTAAATACCCAGAAGGGGAATTGCTGGATCATATGGTAATTTTTAATTTTTTCTGGAGATTTGATATTGTGTTACATAGTGGCTATACTGTTTACATTCCCAATTGCCTCCAGATTTTTAAAGAAATATGAACACCCTAGGGACGAAATCCCTACTGGCATGGTGTCCTTGTCTCCACAAGAACATATGAAGAAAGTTAGAAGGTATCAGTGGATCAATAAATTCCTTGCAACAAACCTTGAATGGTTTCCAGCCGTTTTCAGAAACTAATTGCTCCCTGCAAATCTGCATAGACTGGGAAGTCAAGCAAAACTTAAAGGAGGTGATCCCCGTAGTGAGCCCTGAAGGGTCCTAGAAGTTAGATGGGCAAAAACAGGAAGAGGGGCTTCGAGGTAGATAGAACAGCCTGGAAAACCCAGTGCGGAGAGGGCTTGACTCCCGCTGAGAATTTCCATTGCTTCCTTATGGCTCCAGCCTAGGGCTCTCCTAAAAATCCCTATTTTTGCCTTTCTAGTTCATTGTTAGTTTTTCTCTGAGAGTATGTGGTAATCTCCCCCGGGACAGACAGCATATGCCAGGCCATTAGAAACAGAGATGTCCTCTTCTCACTGCGACAAGGAAAGGTGGGAACTCATTACCGAGGGTCCGAACTCCTTTATGCTGAGAGAGACATTCTTTGTGTGGTGTTTATGGTCTTAGTGGGAAAGCCAGACATTAAAGAAGGAATTGGAAGTTACATAAAAGGGGAAGTACTCTGTTCTCTGGGAACCTGTAGAAAGGGGAGTAAGGAGCCTTGGAAGGTTTATCAGAGGACATATGCTTGAGATGTGGAAGGGGCCCCTGGTGGTTCGGTTGGTTAAGCGTCCAACTCTTAATCTCAGCTTGGGTCTTAATCTCAGGGTTGTGAGTTCAAGCCCTGCACTGGGCTCCATATTGGGCATGGAGCCTATTTCAAAAAGATGTGGAAGAAGTCAAATATCGATAGATAACAGCCACACCCAATTTTGGAATCAAATAGGGGGATGTTTTTATATCTTGCAAATTTGCACAAGAGCAAGGAATATGATGTTTTATGTTGATCAGTTTTTAGGGTCAGATCAGTGCAGATACCCCATTCGAGACAAGAACAAGCAGTTCAAGCTGCTAAAAGTGCATAATTTGATGTTTGTTGCCTTAGCGATCTCTGGATTGCACAGGGCAGCCTCCAAGCCAGCCAGGGATGGTGGGTTCCTAAGGTTAGGACAGTGACAGTGACTGGGGAGCAGAATCAGAAGGTGACAATTTAGAGGCCCTGTGGTTCTGTCATAAGCTGAGTGTACCTGCATCTTGTGAAAGGGAAATTACCCAAAACTTACCACCGAAACATCACAGCTATTTGATTTTTAAATAATGATTTGTATGCCTTGTACAATTTTGGAGCACAAGTTTTATTTTCTGCCTATATCCCTTAATAAACGGTATTCAGTTTTTGTTTTAAGATTTTATTTGACAGAGGGAGGAGCAGGCTCCTTGCAGAGCAGGAAGCCCCATGGGGGGCTCCGTCCCAGGACCCCCGGATTATGACCAGAGCCAAAGGCAGACACTTAACTGAGTCACCCAGGTGCCCCAATAAGTGATATCTTTTCATTAAAAGGCTTTGTAGCCATCATTTTAATTGCTGCATAATTCCTCAGATAAATACACCATAACTTGTCAAATCTTCCTCCTGCCTTTGGACATTTTGGTTTTACGTTTGGAGTCAGCACAAACAGGTAATTGGAAATTTTTTAAGCATCGGAATGTTTCCTTTGTTGAGCCCTACAGGACTCCTGTCAGAGGACCGTCTAGCAGGACTGGAATGAATGGATCAAAGAACAAGGTCATTTTATGCCTTTTGCTAAATATTACCCACATTGCTTTCAAAAGCGGTGTTAGCGGTTTCGGCTCTCAGGTGAAAGGGCCAGCTTCTCACCCCTGGCTGCCGACGAAGGATGTAATTGAAAACACCTTTCTGGAGGAAGAAAGGGGTACCTTGTAACTTTCAGAGTTGGCTCTTAGTGAGATGACAACCTGGTTGCATTCTGTCACTGGGGGTTACACGGAGCCTCTGTCCCTGTTTATCTCCAGGGAGATTTGTGCTTTTCAGTTTACGTCTTCACGTGCGTGTTCTCTCCCTTCTCCCTGTGTTGCCAAAGAAGTGGGCCTCTTTCTACCCGCTTAATCTTTTATCTCCTCTAGTTTTATGTTTTTCACTTCTTGCATTAGTTTTAACCTTTGGCTCATTTACAGTAAATCTCCTTCATTGTGGGGCGCCTGGGTAGCTGTCCGTTGAGCATCTGCCTTTGGTTCCGGTTGTGATCTGCAGGTCCTGGGATCGGTTTCTGCTTGGTAGAGGGTCTGCTTCTCTCTCTCCCTCTCCCTCTGTGATCTCTCTCATTCTCTCTCAAATAAACTCTTTAAATATGTACATACATACATATATATCCATCATATCTCCTTTGGGGTTTCTAATACTTATTTTAAAGTTTTGTTTCATTTCTTTTACTAAGATATATCTTTTTCTTATTCTTTTTTAGATTTTCTTTGTACCTTTTTATGCTTAATGTAGTTGAAGTCATTCTTTTACCCTCGTTTCGTACTTCACTTTAGGGTTATATTTGTGTTTCCCTGCCCTTTTGTGTTTCATTTTCATTTGTGTTTAGAGCAGGGCTGGAGAAAACCTTTCTCTTAGGAAGAAGTGTGGGGAGGAACCAGCGTGTTTACAAGCAAACGTTGAGGCCCCCACTGGCCTTGAGCTCCCTTAACTCTAACCCCTGTGCAATGCAGGTCTCTAGGACCCCTCACCTCTTGGACCTTCCCCCCAACCCTGACCCCAGTCCACACAAGGAGTCCAAGAGGGAGGAGCCTGCCCTTCCCCCTCCCTTCTAGCCAAGCTCTCAGAATTTCCTGGCTGAACAGCCAAGGAAGCTTCACGTTAGGGCTTACCAACAGCTCTTACCTACCTAATTTCCCAAAGATAGTTGGTATGCCTATCCTTGGGCCCTAAAGGTGGCCAAGGACTAATTGAGTGTTCTTTCTTGGGGAGAGGTGTGGATGAGTCTGGGTGTCCACTTGTGTATTACAGGAACCCTCCAACCTTAACAATGAGCAGGGGGTAGGAAGAGGAGTGTGACTGTGGGCCAGAGATGACTCTCCTGTCTCCATGTTCCGGTATGGAACTCACAGCGGCCTGAGAATTCTGAACTGGAATGGGGCATTCTGTGGCCTTGTGAAGGCATATTTGTAGTAGTTTTGCTAGGTTTTGTAATTTTTATTTATTTTTAAGATATTTATTTATTTTAGAGAGAGAGAAAGCAGAGGGAGAGGGACAAGCAGACTGCAGAGCATGGAGCCTGACACGGGGCTCGATCCCAGGATCTGGAGATCATGAACTGAGTTGAAACCAAGAGTCAGTCAGTTAAGCATCTGCCTTTGGCTGGGGTCATGATCCCGGAGTCCTGGGATCAAGCTCTACCATGGGCTCCCTGCTCAGCAGGGAGTCTGCTTCTCCCTTTCCCTCTGCCCTTCTCCCTGCCCCCCATCCTGCTCTCTCTATCTCTCAAATAAATAAATAAAATCTTAAAAAAAAGTTCAGGTAGGATGTGTAGGCCTCCATTTGTACTCTTGCTGTAGAGTTGGGGTGAGCCATTTTGATTTACTGCAACCTGGGAGTTTTTGAAGGGTTATATTTAGGGGAATGTCGTGATCAAAACTACACTAAAAGACTTCGGTGGTGAACTTTTTTTTTTTTTAAGATTTTATTTATTTGAAAGAGTGAGTGCGTGCTTCTGCATATGAGGACAAACAGACTTTACCCAGCGTGGGGCTCAGCCCCATGACCCCGAGACCACAACTAAGCCAAACCCAAGAGTTGGACATTGAACTGACTGGGCTACCCAGGCACCCTGGTGGTGAATATTTTTTTTAAAGATTTTGTTTATTTATTTGACAGAGAGAGAGATTACAAGTAGGCAGAGAGGCAGACAGAGTGAGAAGGGGAAGCAGGCTCCCCACTGAGCAGAAAGCCTTATGCAGGGCTCTATCCCAGGACCCTGAGATCATGACCTGAGTCGAAGGCAGAGGCTTTAACCCACTGAGCCACCCAGGCGCCCCTCTTTTTTTTGTTTCTTTTAAAGATTTTACTTATTTATTTGACAGAGAAAGAAGAGAGAGAGATCACAAATAGGCAGAGAGAGAGGGGGAAGCAGGCTCCCTGCTCCCTGGGGGTGAATTTTTAAAAAATGGAATTAAATGAGAAAGTATTAGGATAAAGAAGGGAGTAGTAAAAAAAAAAAAAAAAAAAAAGAAGGGAGTAGTTATAACTTAATGGGAAGAAGATGACACCATAAAAAAGATACAAATTAAATACAGAAAAATTGCTTTTACCTTTAGTCAGATGTAATATACACCTGATATACACCTTAAACTTATAAACAATGTTACATGCCAATTGTGTCTCAACTAAGAAAGTTGTTTTGATGTGACATGGTTAAAAAAAAGGACAGGGTCGCCTGGGTGGCTCAGTCAGTTGAGCGGCTGCCTTTGGCTCTGGTCGTGATCCAGGGGTCCTGGGATCGAGCCCCGCATCGAGCTCAGCAGGGAGGCTGCTTCTCCCTCTCCCCCTCCCTCTGCCTGCTGCTCTGCCTACTTGTGCTAACTCACTCTCTGCCTCTGTCAAATGAATGAATGAATGAATTAATTAAAAAAAAAAAAGGACTGAAAGTTCACCACCAGAGTTAGAAACCACAGACTGCCTCAAGCTGATGTACTAGGGAACGTTCCCACTTGATAGAGTTCGGTCACGCTGCTGGCTGGATTCTTCACACAGTCCTTTCTTTTAAGGTTTCCACTTTGAAGGCAAAGGCCAAACTTCTTAGTGTAAGCTGATGGTTTCCAGATTCAGGGAAGTTTTTTGAGGAGCCTCACAGATTTGCTGCACCTGCCACCCCAAGGTAAATAGTTTTGGTCCATGTGTCAAAGCCATAGATTTTACCAGCTTAAGTTCTTCAAAGGAAGTACAAAACCTTGGGCCTTTGAACTGGTAAATAGATTTCCTACCCTAGTGTTTCCCAGTATTGATTAAGGCAGTGCATGGCTTTTCCTTCTCTGTTTCTCTTATTTTAGTTTTACGCTGAATTGGTTTTTTAATCATCAAAGCTAAGGCATAGCCAAAAAAATAATGACGTCATCTCCATGTGCTAAGTTCTCCACCCAGTCATGAGGACAGCCTAATTCTAGCAATAAGCCCAGGGAATAATTCACCCTCCTAACTATGCAGGGGAATTGCTATTATACTGAACAGTTAGAACAGTAGTGATAGATCATCTTATTTCAACTTTTGAGATAATATGACAATTGAGAAGTGGAAACCATTGTGAATTTTTTTTCTTGTTTGGTACCAAGATCATTAGTCCTTTATGGTGGTTGCATACTCTAAGGTTTAAAGAATCCAGTAAGCAAGAGTACCCCATAATATATTTGAAACATGAAAGACTGTGCTGTAACCTTAACAAGCACAAAGATGAAGTTTCAAGATGAGCCCCCCAGTATTCATCAGAACTACTTTAAATAGACCAACATCTAAGTAAGCAGCACTCCTGGATCCCTGACCGCCTCAGTCAGAAGGGCATGTGACTCTTGATCTCAGGGTCATGAATTTGAGCCCATGTTGGGTCTAAAATTACTAAACAAGCAGCATTCCTACCTACCCCAGAGCTTCTAGAATAAACCTGTAACACTTTGAGCATCCAAGTGGGTACTATAACGATAGAGATAGCTCATCACTTCTCTGAAGATTTCTTGCCTGCCTTCATTTTTTCAGTCTTTTTTCAATGGGGGAATGATTTCGTAAAAAGTCTGAATCTTCTGAGTACGGTTCATGCGGTAAAAGCTGGCCGTCCCATCTGCAGTTAATAATGAGATCAGCAGTGTCTTTTTATTCATGCGAACATGCTATCCAAACAAAATTTGGACTTCCAAATCGGAGAGGCAAAGTTTTCGAGGCTTTCTATTTGGTAGAAGAGGGGACTGCTAACCAAAATGTCTTTAGCCGTGACACTCGCGATAGCCTGGAATGGACAGGACTGTTGGCATTTTGCCACCTGAGCTGTGTAGGGACAGACCACAGAGAAGAAGGTCTTAGAAGCTGTGGTCTCCAGGATGCACCAGTTGGTGGCCAGATGCCCCAGTCCACGGGGTGTGCCCCTGAGGTGCACGCAGAGGTGTAGGGAGTGGACCGGTCAAGGTGACATGGATGTGCTGGGTAAGGCCAGGTGGCTGCCCCGGCTCGGGCCCAGAACCAGACAGTTACGCAAAGTCCCAACAGCAGCATCCCCTTTCCTTGAAGCCCTCACAGATTTGCTTGGCTTCTAAAGAAAAAAAAAATTACAAAATTTTCTGTTATAAAGTTACTTATGTAAGCTTTGTGCTTATTTAAACTCCTTGGGCTTACAGCTCTTCTGCAACTATGAAATGGAAACAGACTTACGTCTGAATTACAAAGAAAGCTGCAAAGCCAGGAAAATTAAAAGCACTTAATATAATCGTATCCACAGTGTTGTTGTTCTGGAATTTAATAGTTGTTTGGAGCATGATTATGAACAGGCTCTGTAGAACTTCCTGCCTGTCTTGGGGAGAGACCTGATTCTCACGGGGTATTTCTGTCTTCAAACCGCCCAGGAAACCTTCCCTCCCCAGGGTGCCAAGACAGAGGCAGCTCTGATCACTGAGGCAGAGATCCTAGAAGATGCTTGTATGAGTCTTTTTTCCCCCCTCACATAAAATTAAATTGTCTTCAAGAACATGCGAGTTCTCCCCAGATCCACTCTTTGAAAAATTATGAACTCTGCAAGCAAATTGTCAAGAAATGGACAGAGAGCAATGACTCGATGCAAGGGGGTGAGACTCAAAAGCGAGAATCTTGCTGTCTCACCCAGAGTGACAGGGGTGTGGCCCTACCCCCTCAAGCCCCAGAGCCCCCCTCACCTCTGTCAGGGCCTTCAGACCAGAAGCATCTGTTCCCAGCAGAGCCTGGGTGCACCAGGGGCAGGAAGCTTATGGTCTTCAGCGACCTTCATCATCATCATCATCATCTGTTTCTGCTTCCGGTGATGTCACCTTTGAGCCTGGATGCCTGCCAGTTGGTCTCTCCGGACAAGGACAGGGCTCCGCTGGGAAAAGAGATACCATGTCCAACTCTCTGCCATCCAAGAATTTATTGTCTGGTTAGAGAAATTTTAATTTAAAAAAATTGTATGTGTTCAAGAGATAGCCAGAACGAGTCTAAAAATTAATTCAGGGCAACAAGGATTTTTAAGAGAAGGTAACTGGGGGCGCCTGGGTGGCTCAGTCGTTAAGCGTCTGCCTTCGGCTCAGGTCATGATCCCA
This sequence comes from Procyon lotor, assembly GCA_028646535.1. Classification (NCBI taxonomy): domain Eukaryota; kingdom Metazoa; phylum Chordata; class Mammalia; order Carnivora; family Procyonidae; genus Procyon; species Procyon lotor. The sequence continues at coordinate 42,941,388 of CM053606.1, read as the reverse complement.
GAGTCCTGGGATCGAGCCCCGCACCGGGCTCCCTGCTCAGCAGGAAGCCTGCTTCTCCCGCTACCATTCCCTCTGCTTGTGTTCCCTCTCTCGCTGTGTTTCTCTCTGTCAAATAAATAAAATCTTAAAAAAAAAAAAAAGAGAGACCATAACTGGTTTCTCCCTTCTGCATTACACTTCCCCATCCAGCCTCTCTGACTCGCAGTTCTCTGTACTGCTTTCCCTCTGCCCTGCCCTCAGGCTGCTTCCACAGCTTTCAGAGCCCTTCTCCCCATCATCACCTAGGAATGCCTTCCACTTACCACTTGATGTCACCTTCTCCGGGAAGTGGTCTCTGGTGCAAGACATACTGCTGCCCCTTTTACCCTCCTCAGCCCCAGGCTGGAGGCAGGCACTCAATAGATTTTAAGATTTTATTTATTCATTTGAGAGAGAGAGAGCATAAGAGGGGAGAGGTCAGAGGGAGAAGCAGACTCCCCGCCGAGCTGGGAGCCTGATGCGGGACTCGATTCCGGGACTCCAGGATCATGACCTGAGCTGAAGGCAGATGCTTAACCGACTGAGCCACCAGGCGCCCCATCTTGACTGGAGCTTTATTTTTATTATTATTTTTTAAGATTTTATTTTTTTTGTTTGACACAGAGAGAGAGCACAAATAGGGGGAGCAGCAGACAGAGAGAGAGGGAGAAACAGGCACCTCGCCAAGCAGGGAGCCCGATGTGGGGCTCCATCTCAGGGCACATGCTTAACCATCTGAGCCACCCAGGGACCCTTGACTGGAGCTTTTTAAGTGCTGTCTGAGTTCAGGATTGGCCTCAACCTGGCAAGTTGCTGACATGGAAGATAATAGCCCGTTGGCCCACCAGAAGCCTTCTAGCCAAGTGGAGTCTAATAATGATAACCTCTCAGTTTCTTAGATAAGCACTTAAAAAAAAAAAGTAGATCCTGAAAATCGAGTGTGTCCGTACTCTTACCTGCACTATCAACATGAAAAAAATGAGTGAAGTGTTTGGGGAAGTGCTCAGCTTTGTTGGGCAGTGACTTTGTCCCTGCCTCATGTGATCATACACTTTTCTCTTCACAGCTTTCCTGTGTCTTTTTGCCTTTGTCTCCTTCCCGCTTCGCCTTGATTCCATCTCCCGGAGCCAGAGCTAGAAATGAAAACAAGGGAAGTGTCCCAGCAGAGTCTGTTGTGCCCGTTGTGTGCCAGAGACAGGGTTATAGAGGCTAGAAACCTTGTTGGCCTGAGTCCTGCTGATCGGGGAGGCCCCTCCTTCCTGTTTTCGTTTAATGGTGCTACTCTTGCTTCAAATATCCTGAGTGTATTTGCTTTTAACCTCTTTTAAATTGTCCTAGGAGCTTTACTATAAGGAGTGGGTTCTCCCACTTAAGTATGTGGATTGCACTTAAGTGGCCTTGGACTTGCTCCCATGTATTAGAATTCTCCCTCAGGAGATCTTCCCCTTACCTGATTTGGTTTGTGGAGGTCTCCGTTTGGTTGCCTCTGCTGAGGTTTTGATTTGGTTCCCTGTTCTAGATCATTTTTTGTGTTAGTGAATTGCCTTGGATTTTGCCATCCTGAGAATGCAGGCCCCACATGTATGTGGACCCGGGATTCCAGTTGCACGGTTCCAGTCTGGGAAGGCTAACTCTGTCTTCCAGCTAAGAACGTGGGCTAAGGAAGGACATTCAGACTTCCCTTTGTGGATCGGCAGCCAGATGCAGCTTCTCATTAAATGCCGGGCTTGTGGGCATTTTTAACTCTAGTCCCTGCAGCCTGTATACCTCTCTGGTCCTTTCATGGGCTATACAACCTCAAGTACCACTCTGTATATCTGACACCTTTGGAACCCCCTTTTCTTGCCTTAGAGAACTGTATTAAAATATTTTAATATTCAAATGTTTTAAATATCTAGGTAGCATTTTTATGTATTAGACATATAAAGTAGTATTTTAGAATATGCCCAATCTACCATCATGACCTAAATTTTTTTATAGTTTTTTTTTTAAGATTTTATTTATTTATTTGACAGAGAGAGAGAGAGAGAGATCACAGGCAGGAAGAGAGGCAAGGAGAGAGAGAGGGGGAAGCAGGCTCCCCGCCAAGCAGAGAGCCCGATGCAGGGCTCAGTCCCAGGACCCTGAGATCATGACCCGAGCCGAAGGCAGAGGCTTTAACCCACTGAGCCACCCAGGTGCCCCTTTATAGTTTTTTTTTAAATTATGTTTTTTGTTAACGTATGATGTATTTGCTTCAGGGGTACAGGTCTGTGAATCATCAGTCTTCCACAATTCACAGCACTCACCATAGCACATAACCTCCCCAATGTCCATCCCCCAGTCACCCTATTCCTCTCTGCACCCCCACCAGCAATGCCCAGTTTGTTTCCTGGGATTAAGAGTCTCTTACGGTTTGTCTCTCTCCTTGGTCTCACCTTGTTTCATTATTTCCCTCCCTACTCCCTACAATCCCCTGCCCTGCCTCTCAAATTCCTCATATCAGAGAGATCATATGATAATTATGACCTAAATTTTCTTTTAAAGATTGTATTTATTTCTTTGACAGAGAGAGAGATCACAAGTAGGCAGAGAGGCAGGCAGAGAGAGGGGGAAGCAGGCTCCCCGCTGAGCAGAGAGCCCGATGCGGGGCTCGATCCCAGGACCCTGAGATCATGACCTGAGCCGAAGGCAGAGGCTTTAACCCACTGAGCCACCCAGGCATTCCATGACCTAAATTTTTAACTAAAAGTCATAT
>CM053606.1:42909380-42928818 GCA_028646535.1 Procyon lotor | reverse complement strand
AAAAAAAAAGAATTTATTCATTTATTTGACAGAGAGAGAGATCGCAAGTAGGCAGAGAGGCTGGCAGAGAGAGAGGGGGAAGCAGGCTCCCTGATGAGCAGAGAGCCCGATGCCAGGCTCAAACCCAGGACCCTGAGATTATGACCTGAGCCGAAAGCAGAGGCTTTAACCCACTGAGCCACCCAGGTGCCCCTATTTAATTTTTTAAATAAAATTTTACATTGAACTATAACAGAGAAAAGCACCCAAATAAAGCACAATGCAATGGATTTTCACAAAGTAACATAGTCTAATAAATATTGCCCAGATTTAAAAAACAGAACATTGTTACCTTCCAAATCTCCCTTGTGCCATCTCCAAAGATATCCACAATCCTGATTTCTATCATCATAAAGTAGTTCTTCTTGTATTTAAACTTTATCAAATGGAGTCATACAGTTTATACTTTTTGTACTTGGTAGTCATTATTCATTTTTGTGAAATTCCTCCAAATTTTTTTTTTACAATTTTTAAACAAGTAGGCTCCATGCCCAACATGGGGCTCAAACCTACAACCGTGAGATCAAGAGGTGCATGCTCTACCAGCTGAGTTAGCCAGACACAGCTTCCATATTGTTTTAAGCAGCAGTAGTTCCATTTTCACTGCTGCATATTATTATTATTATTTTTTTTTACTGCTGCATATTATTTCATTGAAGGACTTAACCGTAGTTTATCCATTCTACACCGGACAGAAACTTAAATGTTTTCCAGTTTAGGGAAATTATGAACAGTACTGCTATTACCATTCATGATTATACTTTGTGATGTTCATATGCACACATCTTTATTGGATCTATGACTAAGAGAATGGCTGAATCATGAGTGCACATATATTCAGCTTTAGTAGCTATTGACAATTCTCCAAGGTGGCTGTATCAATTTACACTCCAGGAACAATGTTTATGAGTTCCATTTAGTCTACATCTTTGCCAACATTTTGTATTATTAACACTTTTACTATAAGCTATTCTAAACAATGCCCAGTGATACCTTACTGAGGTTTAATCTGCATTTCTCTAATAACTAATGATGTTGAGCATTTTTTCATATCAATGCCTTTCAAATACCTTCTTTTGTGAACTGTTCATTTAAACATTTGCTCATTTCCCTATTGGATTGTTTTTTTCTTATTCCTTTGCAGACATTCTTTATATATTGTATTAGTTTCTTAGGAAAGCCATAATAAAGTACCACAACCTGGGTGTCTTAGACAATAGAAATGTATTTTTCTCACAGTTCTGGTGACTAGAAGTCTGAGATTAAGGTGTTGGTAGAGGTGGTTCCTTCTGAGGGCTATGGGAAAACCTCTGTTCCATACTTCTCTCCTAGCTTCTGGGTGGTTTGCTGGCAATCTTTGGTATTCCTTGGCTTGTAGATCTCTGCCTTTGTCTTTACATGGCACTCTGTGTATGTGTCTCTGTATCTACATCTCCCCTTTTGTAAGACTACCAGTCACATTGGATTATGGGTCCACCCTACTCCAGTATGACTTCATGTCAACTAATTATATCTGTGATGACTCTATTTCCAAATCAGCTCACATTCTAAGGTACTAGGGGCTAGGACTTCAACATATGAATTTTGAGGAGGGACACAATTCAGTCCATAATCTATATGTTTTGAAAATATCTTCTCCCAGTCTGTGATTTGCTGTTACATTCTCTTAACTATGTTGCGGTAGATTAAAGACAACCATAAATTCTTTTTTACTCTCTCCATTGAGAGTTGGTGTTTATTACTTTCTCCTTCTGAAGCTAGGCTTGCCCTGTGACTGCTTAACCAATAAAACATGTTGAAAGTGATGCCATACCAGTTCTGGGCCTAGCCTTTGAGAGACTGGGCAACTTCTACTTCTTCTCTCTTGGAAGACTTGCTTTTGAGACACCAGTCTATGAAAAAACAGAGCCAAATGGAGAGGCCACGTGTAGGTACTCCTGAGTTAGCAATGCTGGCTGAACTCCTAATCAATAACCAGCATTAACTAGCTAGTCACTGGAAAGAGACATCTTGGATGTTCTGGCCCAAATGACTCAACCCCACCAGCAAAACATGGAGCAGCAGAAACACTCAGCTGAGCTTAGTCCACCCAAAGAATCAGAAGAGGGAATAAAATGGTTGTTGTTATGTCAATAATTTTTTTCTTTTTCATGTCAATAAGTTTTAATGAACAGAATAAAATATTTAATGTATCATTGTGTGTGTGTGTGTGTGTGTGTGTGTGTGTGTGTGTGTTTAAGGGTTAGTACTTCTGGTATCTTGTTTAAGAAATATTAGCTTCCTTCTAGGACATGATATCTACCTATGTTATATTCTAGAATATAGAATTTTCTAGAATGAAAAATCTTTTCATTTTAATCTGTATTACCTAAATGATTTTTATTTATGACATAACATAGTGGAGGCATAGTCCTCTTGAATTTAATAATAATGATAACTTTTTGGAACTTAGAATTAAATGTGCAGTATAGAACACCAGCAGAGTAGTAATTTAACATCACAAGTAAGTAAACCTCCATAATTGGTTCACCTATTTTACCTATCTGCACTCCTATCACTCCCCAATAGGTCTCAAGACAATGAAGATTTAGTTATTTACTCACTCCTAAAATGTTTATTGAGAGCTAGGACTTCCATTTCTCTGTGCTGGATTCTGAACTAGGTGCTGAAAATCATCCAATGAGATACAGGCCTCTCTTTGTGTAATTACATCTTATGGGGACAATTTGCAATAACACAGAATCTATTATTTATATTTTTTTAATAACACATAATTTAAATTGTGCTGAATGTATGAAAGTAAAGCAGAGATGCTATAGGAGTGGAGCCCAGGAACTCCTAAGTTAGTCTTGTGTTTGGAGGTACATCAGAGATGTTCCTTGCGGAAGTGATATTTAAGCAGAGATTCATAGGATGAATATTAATTATCTAAAGGAAGAACCAGAGGGAGGGAATTTCTAGGCAGAAGAGAACACAGCATGCACAGAGAACTCTAGGCAGGAAAGAACCCACTGTGTTACAGGAACTAAGAGGAGTCTCATGGCTGGAAGAAAAAGAATAAGGGGACACAAGTTGAGACTGGAGAGGTAGGAAGGAGCTAGACCTATAAACCTTCTGAAAGGAATCCAGACTTTATCCTGAGAGCAGTGGATGCCTTTGATGGATTGTAAGCAGGGGAGGGGCATGGTCAGACATATGTGTTTTTGAAGATCACTAAGGCTGCCTTATAATACAAGGTAGAACATGAGCAATGTCTGACAAAGACTTCAAAATGCCATGGTGGTTCCAAGCATGGAGAAATCCCATTGTCTGAGTTACCAGGAAGGCCTCCATGGAGGAAATATCACGTTACAGTGGAATCATTCAGACATGGGGAGACAGGGTGTGTGTGTGTGTGTGTGTGTGTGTGTGTGTGTGTGTGTGTGTGTGTGTGTATCTAGGTGTAGGAAGTAGACTGCACTCAGCCACAAAGCTAGATGTGTATGGGACATGTCTGGAGAGTGATGAACTGTCCAGTCTGGCTGGAGGATAATGGGAAATAAAGCTGGAAGGTTAGGTTGTGGACATAAAGGGCCCAGAAGGTATACATGAATACATATATATACAGCCCATTCTCATCATGGGCTGATCTGTGTTGGCAAAGTCGCTTACTTGCTAACGTTTTCTTATAACCCCAACGTCAATTCCTGTAGGACTTTTGTAGTCTTTTGTGGGCATGTGCAGAGTGGTGAAAATTTGGAGGCACCTGGTGAGCATGTTCAAAGCTGGGGTTGAACAAGGTCACCCTCTGCCTTCTTGTGTCAGCTCTCATGCTCTAAACAAGTGTCCTTTTGGTGGTCTGTTTAGCTGTGCATTTTTACATTTTTGTGCTTTTTTGTAGGTGATTTCACTGGTTAAAATAGCCCCAGAGCATAGCATTGAAGTGCTACTTACCTAGTGTTCTACGCGTGAGGAGGCTGTGATGTGCCTTACGTAGAAAATACATGTGTTAAATAACCCTCGTTCAGGTGTGAATTATAGTGGCCATTAGTTCATTGTTAACGAATCAACAATGTACACGATGGGGATTAAGGAGTGCGCTTGCTGTGATGAGCACCGGGTCATGGATCACCATATTGTACACTTGAAACTAATATTACACTGTATGTTAACTAACTGGAATTTAAGTAAAAACTTTAAAATAAATAAATAAAAGAAAGCTATAATGTATATATAGTTTTTAACCAAAACATGAAACAAAGTTATATATTGATCAGTTGATGAAAATGTGCCCAGAGCCTTGTAGGAACCTAACCCTGTATTTCCCCCTGGGAGCGATGGTTCTATATTAGCAATTTCAGCATTTGTGGCCATTTTATAGGACTACTGGGAATAATGAGAATTGACTGGATCTACACATCTATCTTCCCCCCTGAAAGCTGGTTATTAAATATTATCAACACACCACTGACTGGGGCAGACCCCGCAGGAGCTCACCGCACGTGGAGGTGTTGGTGAACCACGCTCTCACAGCTGGGGAGTGTTTTCTTGAAGCAGGATCCGAAGGACACATCTCCATGTTAGCAGCAACTTCTAAACTCTCAGTTAGAAGGGGTTCAGTCTTTGGAGTCACTAAGACCCAAGTTCGAACCCCACCTCCCCAATTAACTAGTTGTGCGTCCTCAGGCAAGAAACCCTATTGTCCTTGATGGGTGAACAATGGCCATTCAACAGTTTTATTTTGAGACCTGATGAGACCGTGTAAAGTGTTTGACTCAGCGCTTGCCACACATAGATGGTGAATACTTGTTAATCCAGCAAATGGGGGGGGGGGGGCAAGGAGGCCCTTCCATTCTCCGTCTGCTGCTCAGTCCTTTGATTACAGAGGTTCAGGATACAGCAGTGTTGTGCCCAGTCATTTCTAAATCAGCTTTTCAGACTTGCTCTTTCTGAAAGGCCCAGGCTGGGTCTTGCACTGGAGATGCCCAAACCGGAGATTCTAGACGACCTGCTGCCTGCAAGGGGTCCTCTCTTTCCACGACCACACAAGGGGTCCACTTTCCAGTCTAACTCTTGTTGCTCCCCTATTATAGAAAAATAGGCAGTTTCCTAGGCAGTATCTCTGGGTCTGTGGCTCCTGGGCTTTTGGGGGAGGGGTTTGGGGGGACTAACAGGTGCGTCTGTTTGCTTAGCCCACCTTTCATCCTGTTTCTCGAAGCCCTAATCTGGGATTCAGAAGCCCTGGCTGCCCCAGTTCAGACCTCGCTTCCTCTGACTCAGCTTTACCCTCGAGATACAGCTTCATTTCTGAGTCATCAGGCTGAGCTTTCGAGGACAGCAGTCTGGCACTCTGGCTTCATCTTCCCAGGAAAGGTGCTATGTCTCCACACCCCAGTGCCAGTCCTATGCCTAACTTGGCTCACAGTGCCCAGAAACCAAGAAACAGATTTTTAATGAGTCTGGAGGATGCAGAGGAAAAAGGATCCGGGACCAGGAGTCAGAATGCTGGGTTCAGTTCCAGCTCTACCAATTAGCTTGTGCAACTTGGAGCTAGTCGCGGAAGCCTCCTGAGCTGGGTTTTCTCTTCCATAAAAGGTAAGTAGTAATTCATGCTGGGTCCATCTCAGTGGGACATCGGGAGACCTAAATGAAATAGTGTGAAGTGCCCCCAAACTCGAAGGCACATACCCTGTTCCGGGGGCTAGATCACGGTAACAAACTCATTTGTTGGCTTGAACAGCATTGACCTGGACTTCAAGTGTTTAGCATTTTTAAAATGAATTATCGGGCGCCTGGGTGGCTCAGTCGTTAAGCGTCTGCCTTCGGCTCAGATCATGATCCCAGGGTCCTGGGATCGAGCCCCACATCGGGCTCTCTGCTCAGCAGGGAGCCTGCTTCCCCCTCTCTCTCTGCCTGCCTCTCTGCCTACTTGTGATCTCTCTCTCTGTCAAATAAATAAATAAAATCCTTAAAAAAATAATAATAAAATAAAATAAAAATGAGATGATCTGGCCAGATGAACTCCTCGCCCTTGTGAAAATAAAGAGAAACCTCACTAAAGTGGATTCAGGATGCTAGAAGGGGAGGCTGCTGGGGCAGCCTTACCACTCCATGTCAATTATAGGAAAAACTGTCAATTACTGACCCCTAACAGAAGAATCTCAACAGGGAAAAAGCATCAGCTGTAGGCCCCCAAAGGGAAAGATGTACATTGAATCTCCTACAAAAGACGGACTGCCCCAGCAACCCGGCCACTGAAAACCAGTTATCACGCTGAACTCTTCCTTCTCTCTATCACATGTTTGTTCAAAACAACGCATCCCAACTTCCTCCTTCTTCTCTGTAAAATAACGTTCCTCTCTTCTGTTTGTCGGATTTGCCTATGGTTTTGCTCTGGCTTGCCTGCCCTGGATTGGAATTCTCTGCTACTCGCAAATATGCCCACTTTTGCTGTTATAGGCACCGGCAGTTTTACTTCTAAGGTTAATATCCTGACCAGCAACGACCGACTAGAGCTGAGTAGCAGCAGCCCCTTCCCTGGGGCAGGAAACTGGAGCCGCCTTCAAGCTCACCACAGTCCCCACTACTCCCTGCTACCTCCCAGGATTGAGCCTCTGTTGCCAACCCTCTTGCTGCTCTACGCCTATTAATTTGCTTCTAGTGGAGCCCTTGTAGACGCAAATCTTTTTCATCATCGTGTTTCTATCAAATTGGGAAAATGAAAGTCCCAGAACCGTCCCTTGCCCCAAAATGCCTCCCCCTCAGGGTCTCCATGTCAAAAAACGCAGGGCCTTTGGTTAGGTTTTCCTCTGTGCCAACTGGCCCTTTGAAAGGCATCTAAGGTGAGTGAGAGCTGGGATCTGGAGTCCCACAGGCCCTACATTGAACCCTGCCCATGCCTGTTTGTCCTCATCTGTAAAATGGAGCAGGATCAGCTCTTTTCCCCCAGGCTGACTGTGTATGACATCCGGCAATCAGTGTGCTGGTCATTCAAGGTTGGTGACTGAAATGTAAAAACTGATTTGAACTGATAAAAACACTATGGGTGATGGGAGTGAAAAACACTGTGGGTGATGGGAGTGTGAAGTGAAAGACCGGACACCTGCATGGGGTAAAGCAATGGCTGGGGAGGAAGAAAGCAAAGGGAAAAAGTACTGACTCAGGGGAGATATGGGTTTGGTCACATCCATCCCCACCGTCGCTCTCCCACCTCCAATGAGAAAATCCTGCCGGGGAAGTACAAGACCTCACCGGACCCAGGATTCTGTTACCAAGACTGGGTTCTGGTGGGGGCTTGGGCGAGCATTACCTTGTGTGACATTGTCTCCCCATCTATAAGATGAGGCTAGAAATGGCCCAACGGTTGGTTCCTGTGATCGCAAAGATGAAGTGAGAAATGTACGGGAGAGCACTTTGGAAATCAGCAGAGCGCTATATAGTTAGCTTTCCAGTCCAAAAAGTTTTTCTTCCAAACTCTGTCCAAGGCCTTTTAAGCTTACCAAGGCTAAGACCCTCCCCTCGGTTTCGCAAGGCTGCCCCTTCCTACACACCGAAGCCCGCGCGCCGCGTCAAGAGTCTTGCTTTTTTTTTTTTTTTTTTTTCCCCTAGTGAAGGCGGGGACTCGGGTGGTGTTGGCAGCCGGCGACGCTGGCCGCGCCTGGCCAGTCCCGCATCGGCCGCGGTGGGTGTGCCCCACAGGGTGTGCGCCCCGGGTCCAGGCCCAGCACGCCGGCGAGAGGGCGCCCGTGGGTGTGCGCGCCCCGGGCGACTGGAGTGCGCCAGCCCGGGGGTGCGCGCCCCGGACGGGGACCGTGCACCCGGAGGCTGCGTGCGCTCCGAAGCCGGGGTGTGCGCCGTCCCCAGGCACAGCCGGCCGCCTCCCTCCCGACTTCTGCGGCGCGCCAAGGTAAGGCGCTCTGCGACCCCAGCCCGCACGGCGCGTTGAGTGGGGCGTGCCAGCACCCTGCCCCGCGCGACCCGGCTCTTGGCCCCGGCGCTCGGCCACTCTTCTCCGCTCCCGCCGCCCGCCTCGCCCCCTCCCCGCGCCGCGTCCCCGGGTCCCCTGAAGCCAGAGGCTGCGGCAGCCAGGGCCGACCCGGCGCCCCTGCCTGGGGTCGGCGACAGCGCGGGGAGGGGGCTGCCGGGGCTGCGCGGGCTACCCAGGGGCGGGCGCCGCTCCCTTTCGGCCCCGACCCGCTCCCCGAGCCCCGGTGCCGGGGAGAGAGGAGATCCGCGGGGAGGGGGAGGCCGCGTCGTCCTTGCGGCTCCGGTGGTGCGGCCCCCGCCCAGCGCTTCCCAGCGGGGCGCTGCGGTCCGGGATGCAGATGGCGGGACTGGGCGCCCTGCGCCGGCTCCCAGGACGACCCGGAATTGAGCTCTTGGTCTCCCGTCTTTCGCAAAAGCTGCCCCCCGCCCCCCACCCTCCCCGTGTCTACCCTGGTATCCCTTGGCTCCTGGCTGAACTTTCCAGAGCTCGCGTTGGGCCACGACCTTGGGTGGAGGCACGGCGGCCGCCCTGGGGAGCCGCGTGCGCTGGCAGCCTAGGGCACTTTCCTTGAGCCTGCGTGCCACTTTGTGAGATTCCCACCTTCTCATCTCTCCTTTAAGGTCAAACCTTTGACCCCAAGTACTTTGTCCCTGCAGAGTGGCCAGTTACTTAGCTTGGGAATTGGAAAGTGGAGTCTCGTGGCTCCTACACCAGGTCTAAATAAGCGCTTGCCCTGAGGCTCTGCCAGGGCTGTGAGAACTGGCGTTTTCAGTTCTCTAGAGACCTCGGGCGCAGGCGGGGAGGGCCAGGAAGAGGCATTTTCCAGGACACGGAGGGGGAGATTCCCCCCTTCCTGAGGATGACCGGCTGAAGCTTGGGCAAAGTCCTATGGAAGGAGGGTCAGATGCAGCCAGTGACCAGGCTGAGGCCTGGGGAGAAAGCACCTTGAATTAAACACAAAACCTGCCGGGGTAAAACCAACGTGGGTTCTTTAGAACCTTTCAAGATGTGACACAGAAAAACACAGAGCTACACTTGGAATAGCAGCAGAGTGCACTCTGATGTGCCTTTTCAAATCCAGTCCTCCTGCCCATGTCTGAAACTCCAACTCAACCGACCATAATGTGAGTTTTGGGGACTGTGAAAGGAATTGAGGGATGGATCAGCTCAGGGAAGGCTCGGGGAACAAATACTTGCTCTCTGCAGGCACCAGGCAAGACAGCGGGATAGAGAAATGAAAACACGCACGGCTGGCCTCATGGAGTGCGCAGTCCAGTGGCCAAGACCCACATGGATCAAATCATTCCGAGAATTACAGGCAGTGCTAACTTCTTTCGAAAGGGAGGGATAAGGTGCTATGAGATTCTGTGCTAGGCATCGTAGTCGCTCTGTTGGAAGGCTGGTAGGAGTTAACCAGCTGAAGAGGATGGAACAGCACGAGAGAGGGCTCTGAGGCAAGCAGCAGAGACCATCAGAGGGCCTGGAAGACTGTATCAAGTGATGACCAGGGCCCCAAATGGCATCCCATTGCCTGGGCCAATCAGTAGGTCAGGAGTTTCCTTTCTCAGCCACGATAATGGTCAGTGGGAGTCTCCCCCCAGGTGGGGAGGCTCATCTCAAAGCTAGGACGAACTCATTGCCTATAGTGTAAAATTCCTTAGGATGGCTTATATGGCATTTGCTAATCTGGGCCCCACTGCCTTTCTGGCCCAGTTTCTGGTTCTCCTACCTCCCAGCCACCGTACCCCGCCTCCGTGAGCACCCTCTGTGTTTTACGCACGGCTCCACTTCAGGCAGTCCCTGGAACACACGCTGTCTTTGCACACGCTACCCTTTGTCTAAGATACTCTTCCTGCTTGTGCACCCAGTGAATGCATACCCAGCTTCCAGCATCAGCATGACACTTAAGGTTTCTACCACCACCGCCAGTGCCATCCTGGAAGGCCTTCCCTGCCAGAGTCCGGGGCTGCCTCTTCTCTGTTTCCAAGGCTCCCTGGACAGAAACATGTCCAGGGAGCCTCAACTGCGGCGCCGAGCATCACAAAAACAGATTTCTTTTTCCTCCTGTCCTATGTGTGTCTCAAGTACCCAGCACAGAGAAGGAGACATTGAAGGTGCTCAATAAATGCTTACTGGCTGAAAACAGTCTAGGCGGGTAATTCTTAACTTTTTTTTTTAGGGAGGGAGGGAGCGTTACATGTATCTTGGAGATTCTGATAAAACCTTGGATACCATACATTCCTCCAAGTGCATATAATCTAAAATATCTTGTATATAATATCACATGATTCACAGCCCTCCCATCACCCACTGGCCCCATTTCCAGAACTTTGGACTTTAAGTTTACAGGAAGCAGAGGCCCAGGGAGGTGCAGTAACTGTCTAAGCACTTCCTGCTGGTTAACAGCATGCTGTCCCCCCCCAACACCCCCCCACCCCCTCCTGCCAACCCCCAGCTCCTGACTCCCGGGCTCCTTCCAGCTCTCGCTGCCTCTCCAAGCCAAGCAACCTCCTTTCATCCCTGGCACCTTGTGAAGGCCACTGCTCGTGGCTGGAAGATGGATATTTTGGTTTTGCTTCAGTTCAGTAGCAGCCTAAGGTGTGACAGGGAGAAAAATCTTATTATGGGCAGAGTTGACAATTAGGAAGACAGATGGGCCCTCTCCCTGGCCTGTTTGCTGCCCCTCGCCGGCAATGTTATTACATCTGTTTTAGCTGGAGGAGAGTCATGCGCGCTTCACAGTTAACTTCTGGGCCCTGGATTGAGTCCTGTGGGCCCGGTTTGGCAACACTCTGGATCCGGGGCCCGGCTCTTCGTCTTGTCAAAGGCTTCCTCCCTCTAGGGCAGGCTCTGGGAAGGGATGGAGTGAATGGGCTTCTTGCTTCCTGCCCTTGGAACTCTGGCCTGCCTACCTCCTGCTTTCTTCCACAAAACCCCTACTCCAGGTTCTTGGGCCAGCCGGTAGGTTCTTCTCCGTGGATCGGGCTCTTCATTCATTCAGTAATTCACTCTCTCATCCACACCGCACGGAGTCTCTGCTCTGTACCAGGCACTGTGCAGATTCGTCTGTAAGGATGGATCACAGAGTGTGAGCCAGGGGGTACAAGATTCTGCTCTGTGGGGGGCAAGGCAGAAGTAACTCATTCTAACTCAACCCAAACAAACCTTGGGAGGGGTGGGAGAGAGGGCAGTTCGGACTTTATGCTGAGAATGCGCTCACTTTTTAAAACTCAGATCTTACGGAAGTCATGTCATCTCTGAGGAGGAACGAATTTTCTTGACTGTAAAATGGGTTTGATAGCCATCTCGTCCTGCCTATCTCTGGGCAGCTGTGCAGATACAATGATGGCATCTCGGACAGCAGATCTGCTCACTTCCGCATGGGAAATGGGGCCGGTACATTATAAAAATTGCGTGCATAGGTGCCCTGGGCCAGGTAATCCTCTCAGCAATCCTCGAGATAGTGATCGTCATAACGCCACATGTACACGTGAGCCAAATGAGGCTCAGAGCAGTTAAGTGACTTGCACAGGGCCTAGAACTAATCAATGAGAAAACTGAGATCGACAGAACTGTCTCTCTGGAAATCAGCTGGTCAACCACTCTGTGCTATTCTGTAGTAGTTGGTGGGATGAGGGGTGGTCTTGGGGGTTAGGGCACACCAGGCTTGGAACCTGGATGTGCTGCCCACCAGCTGTGTAATTTACACCAGACTCCTAACCTCTCTGTGCCTCAGCATGCTAATCTCCCAGACCCAGAGTTTAGACTAGGGTAGGCCTTCTGTGAGCAGTTTCCAGTCTCCGTGGGTAATATTTCAAAGTAGGAGTAAAAGAAAGACGAGGGGCCCTCCTGCTAACAATAGGCCTGTTGCAGTTTCCTGGATAAAATAAATGCTGCCCCAAGATTTCAAGGAGATGCTTAATGTGATATGCAGGCAGTTATGGATTGGTGGTGTCTGAGAAGCTGGCTGAAAGTTCCTTCTCCAAGGGAAAGAAGCATATTTTCAGAAGGAATGTCTCCTTGTCTCGTCTGGGCCCTGGGGCCTGGGCCCTGCCCCGCACGCAGCTTTCTGGGGACACAGGCATCGTGGGGGAACACATGAATTCCGATCTCCCCTCCACCCATTATTTTTCCCCCAAAGTAAATAAAACTTACTGGCTGGATCTATTTATGTTTTTAAGATGACTGTGGCTTCCCCCACTTTGTGTGGAAGCGTCCTTTGTGGTCTCCTTTGGTATGGATTAATAGTCTGTGGCTCTGATGTCAGGTGACAAGGGGGCACACAAATATGGCACTGGGGAGAGTTGGTTCCACGCAAAGATAAAGAGCAGCCTTTGGTGCCGATTCCCCTCCACGGCCGGGTTTTTGCCCAGAAGCCAGAGATGCCAGCTCTCCGTGAAATCGACTTTGATTTTCCTAGCGGGGCACCAGGCGGCAGCGCTGAGTGTTTCCAGGTGCTGCACTCCTCGCCGTTCCTCACCATCCCACCCCCTTCTGCCTAGCCCGGTGCAGCCCTGCCACTCCTGGGGACGGGCTTCAAAGACGAGGAACGTCAGCTGGGGAGGTGGCTGAATACAGCCTAGTGTGGCCAGGGTCTGTGTTTATTAGCCACCATACCAAGCGTGAGGGGAGAAGGGACATTTTACCAGGAATGTTGAAGTTTGGTAAGAGGTTGCTCTCGTGTATCATTCGCATGATTTTAAACAAATAAATAGTAAAGGCCATCCCCGCTCTGCTCCTCAAGAGCAAAGGGAGGAGGGGAAGGGAGGGGCCGTGGCTTCCCAATGTGCTAGCCCCGTGAGCCTGCTGAGCAGATGCCTGGGGTTCACCGGACTTCATTCAGCCTTCTCATCTGTAAAATGCTACTGTCAGTGCTGACTTAAGGCTCTTCTGATACAGAAAACAGGGAGTCCCTAAAGTGGATTCTAATGAAGAGGGGAAGGAGCGGTAAAATGCAGCGGTGATATTTACCAACAGGCCTGAAAGGGTGGACACAGGCCTCGAGGCAGAGTGGAGAAGGTTCCAAGTTCGAGGCCATCCCACCAGCGCAGCAGGTGCCATGGGCTCAAACTCTGCACCTGCCGTGCCACCTTGCTCAGCCTGCTATCACAGGAACCTCTCCTTTGTCACTCAGACCAGGTGCCAGAGAGGATCCTGTCGTGTGAGCTCAGTTCTCTGGACGCTGAGCTCTCTCTCTAAGCCACGTCATGGCTGGTCTCTGGCCCCCCCGGGCATGGGTTGCTGCCGGGGCAGCGGTCCTCCCTGGGCCAGTCAGATGGGAGAGGAGGGCAGAGGAGGGTCGAGTGTACAGAACGAGACCTTTTGTGGCAGGAAGGGCTCTGGGTGGAGATTCCTCGAGGAGGACATGAGCTGGAACTCCAGGATATGCCCAGTACAATACTGACTGAATTGTAAGGACCTAACAGAGATTCTTAACTTGGGGTTAACAGCCCCAAGGAGCCCACATGTAGAATTCAGTTTGTGAACGTGGTTGGGAGAATAAAATTACATCTTTATTTAGCATTTTCTTTGACTATGAATGTCGGCAACAAACCATAGTGTATTTGCAGTATCTGGGAGGTTGTCACCAGGAGAAATCACAAATCTTTACATATCACATTTTAGCTGCTGCAGATAACTTGAACTATGATTTATGCCCATTGCAGCTTTGAAATTACAGCCATTATTACACCGGTGCTAAAGCTTGTTATTTAATGCATTAATAAAGAATGTATGTTACTATATTACACATTCATTTTTACAAAATTTTTAATAATTATATATCAATGTAATTGGCTTTCTTTGTAGCAAGCTACGCATCTTATTTTGTGTATTTGAAAACGTTCCAAGAAAGGGTCCTTTGGCTTCATCGGTCCACCAAAATGGTCCATGGCACAAAAAGGGTTAAGACCCTCTGACAGGAAGTCAGTAAGCTATAGTTCCCACTTTCCCACCCTCCCTCAGCCTAATCTTTCATCTACTCATCTATCTCTGTCTAATTAGTGCAGGACATTCTTGAGCAATAGTAA
Organism: Procyon lotor; assembly: GCA_028646535.1. Taxonomy (NCBI): domain Eukaryota; kingdom Metazoa; phylum Chordata; class Mammalia; order Carnivora; family Procyonidae; genus Procyon; species Procyon lotor. The sequence continues at coordinate 42,914,784 of CM053606.1, read as the reverse complement.
ATTTCATTTAATAGTTTGGCAAATTTGCAAGAGCACATAATTTGTAGTTTGGGTAGAAGGTTTTGATGTATGTCCAGAGGTTAATTTATAAATTACAGGCACACACAAGCAACTGGTTAGGTGATTCCTATCAGCCCACAAAGCCACCAGCCCATATGTCGATTGCTTGGTCCATCTCATGCAAACCGGTCCGCTGAAACAACCACAGGATGGGCAGTTGTGTTCTCGAGAGGTTAAGGAGCTTGTGTAGCTAAGACTAATTGATGAGCCACTTGATCAAATGCAAGTTCAAATCCTAGGAAGGAGGAGGAGGAGAAGAGGCTTTGAAGTGGGCTCTGAAATGGAGGGAATGCAAAGGAAGCAGACAGGAGGAAGAAGGGAGTCGGTGAGGATGTGGGGGACCGGCCAGATGTCGATTTTGAGGAGGAAGCCTGGAGGGAGGAGAGCCCGCTGGAGCACATTAGAGTAGTGGTTGGTGATTTGCTGTCGTTTCCTGAATGTTTAAAGGGTGCCAGATCTGTGCCAAGGCCTTTCAATATAGGAGTCATTCAGTCTTTACCAACTGCCCAATTAGGTGCGACTATTATTATTCCCATTGTATTAGGCGAGTAAAATGAAGCTCTGAGAGGTTAAATACTTGGCTGTAGGTCACAGAGGGATTAAATGGTTGAGCCAGGAGCTCAGCCCAGATTTGGCTAATTCCAGAACCCGGTGCTCTTAAAAATCACTATACACAACCACAGAAGAGTCTGGAAAAAAACCTTGGCTACCATTTTGTTTCAGTAAGAAAGTGCCTACTACTCATCTCTGTCTTCCCCATCCTTCTTGCCAGCCTTTTTCCTATTCTCACACCTCCTCCCCGTCTCTACCGTTACTCCTCTCCCAGGCACACATGCTACATTAGTGAGTGGGGAATAAAAATAGCGAAAGCTGTTCCCAAGCAGAACCGGGTTCTCACATGAGCTCTGCTGCCTGGCTAGGACCATGCCGAGCCTCAGTTTCTATCTGTGAAATGGAGGTAATGATGCCTTCTTAAATTACTTGTGAGGCTGCCCCTCTGGCTCTAAGCTCTCTCTCCGCATCCCAGGGCTCAGTGCAGCATCTGGCCCGGAGTCCTGTTCAGGAGAACCTTGATCAAAGCAAATGAATGGTGTCCTTCGATCCCCTTTGGGGACCAGGCTTGGCCCCTGTCCTAGGTCCCATCACCTAGAGCTTATCTCTATGAAACCTCACTGGTTACCACCCCTCTCATCGCTTACAGATGCGGACCAGTGAGGGCAGGCATCAAGGTCTCGTGGTACAGGGAGTGAGTTCCAGTAAGAACCCAGGCCTCTTGCACTCGCTCACCTGCCGGCCCTGACACTAACACCGAACGTGTTTCTCTGCGCCACTGTTAAGCAGGCTGATACTGCAGGGTGAGGGGACGTGCATGGAGCACCCCCCGGGAGCATCTGGAATTACCTTCTTGTGCAGTTGCTTACTTGCCCCACTCCTGGAGCCTGCCCCAGGGCTGGCCTTCTCTGACCTAATCTACTCTCGGGTTCTACCCCCAAGTCCTCAGAACCCAAGTCCTCGGCTTTGCCAGCTGCTGAATGGAGCCCTGTGTCAGCCAGGGCCGTGGGTGGCCGCCTTCGGGGGATGCCTGCTGGTGCCAGAAGACGCCTGCCCTGAGAAATCTGCCCACGGGCAGGACTGAGGCCCGAAATTCCTGGCATTGGAGTCATTCCTTTGGATGACTTTGTCTTCTCTAGAGAGCTGTTGTTAAAATGCTAACACATTGCCGGAAGGAGAGCCTGCTAGCTCACCGGTGGCCCAATGTGGAAGTGGAAGAGGGCAATGCCCTGGGCTTTGGGGAAGTCACACCACCTCCCTGTCCTCTGTTTCTCATCTGTGAAATGGGGATAATGAGAGATTCCACTATAGGGTTCCCCCAAGGAGGAAAGGAGATAGTGCACATGCAGTGCTGGGCACATAATAAATACTCAGTAAAATTAGTTTTTTTTTTTTTTTTTTCCTTTCTAGGGCAGTAGATTATTTGGTCAGTTCTCTCGCTAAAGTCCTGGTTCTTATTAGTTTGTGTGTGTGTGTGTGTTTAAGTATTTTGTTTAAGTAATATGGTCTCCTTTGAAGATTTTTTTCTCTCCTTTCTAATTATAAAATGGTTTTGAACTTTATTTTCCTGTCATTAAACTAGGGTAAAAGATCCTGTCTTGTTAGTTCATGGAGAACCCCCTGAGCTGAAGTACCTAGGGACGTCAGGCCTGCCAGCAGCCTCAGTGAGAGCCTGGTGCTCTGAGTTACCCTGGCGGTGGGGACTGAAAGCACCTGGGGGTTGGGGCGAGGTTCTGGTGGGTCACTGGGGAGGAGATGGCAGACACACAGGGAGGAGAAGGGGGAAGCAGGAGGGACCCTGGTCCTCCATCCCAGCTCTTTGAACATGGAGTCTGGGTCAGAGGGGACCAAGGAGTACTGTCCCCACTCTGGAGGAGGGTAGAGCCTTCGATCTTTCCCCAGATCTCTGGCCTCCCACCCTGGCTTGACTTCGGTGGAGTGGTGGTGAGACTGATCTCCCAGTGGGTATCATTGGGTGATGGAAACTGCTCCTTTGAGAGGGCACTTAGGCTTTTGAGAACAGCAGCCCAGGCCAGATTCTCTGCAGTTTCTCCTGAGACAAAGATGGTTCTCTTCAGCCTGGGTCTGGGAGCGGGTCTAGAAGCAGGAGCATCCTGGCCCAGCCTCCTGGCCTGTGAATGAGGAGGAGTCGGGTTGAGGGGCAGTGTCACAGGAGTTTTCTAGCAATCCCCAGAGCAGAGAGCCTCACTTCCGGGCTTCTCTGCGAGAGGATCCTCCCCTCTTCCTTGTTGGCCCTGGGCAGTGAGGACCGTGGTGGGCCCTTCTCCTCGCACTGGCCTGCCGTGAGCTTCCCTGGTGTGCCTTCCTGCTGGCCTCTGGGGAAGGCTCATCCCCCCCGCCATCCACTGTAACTGAAGTTAGGTTTCCAAAGCAGGTCTAACTGATGCCAAAAATCACTCTCCCTAGGGCCGGAGACCAGGAGCAAAGAGCAGAGGTGAATACTGGTTCCTGGGACCTTGAAACCAAGCAGCAACGTGCCACTCTGGTGGGGAGGGTGGGGGCAGGGGGCACAGCTGGAGCCTTCTCATGTATCTGCTTTTGGGCCACAAAGGAGCCAGCATCCATTTCAGCCCAGGAGTGGGGCCTGAACCGTGCAGCTCATTACACCTCACATTTGTTGACTGCCTGTGGGCTGTTACTGTCCCTTCTTCCATCCTTCTTTCCCTCCCTCCGTCATTCCTTCCTGCCATCCAATAAACACTGACTGACCCCTTACTCTGGGCCAGGGACTGCGCTAGGCAGGGAGCTTACAGCGCGAGAGAGGAAACAAAGAATCAGGGAGCCAATTACACACAGTTTGACGAGTGCATCTGACGGATGTTCTTACAGGGTGCTCTGGGAGCACAGAAGTGTGGGGAGAGGGACTGGTCCTGACTGGGGTGCGGAGAAGAGACGATGCCGGCAGGAAACACTGTCGTGGGGGTTGAGTAGGAGTTACGAGCCGGAGAAGGAAGGAGGAGGGTACTGGAGTGGAGGAGCAGACAGAGGTGAAGAAGGTGGTGTAGGAGACGGGCAGAGTGGCAGTGTATACAGAAAGCTCGGGGCGACCACTTCTCACTGAGTTTTGGTTTTCTCTCCTGTAAAATGAGGATAATAGTACCAAAGTCATAACACACACACATACACACACACATCCTTCCTTTTTACCAATCTCTGACCTAGCAGCCAGACTTAAACATGCGGAAATAAAGGAAATGAGAGGCAGAATGTGAGGAATGCCAAAATCCGTGGAAATGCAACCAAGGAGAAGTAGCATTTGGAAGGAAGCCTCGAAGGGTGGGCAATATCAGCCAAGATTAGGATTAGGAAGGGTTGGGAGAATTTAAGCAGATCCTTGAAGGACAGGACAGACTCTGGCAGAGGAGACAGAAAAGGGCACGTGAAAGGTTGATAGGGTGTGAGCCCAGGCACAGAGGCGCTCAGGCACGGGGTGAGGCTGTGAGGGGCAGAGGAGCTGGGGACCAGCCTGGGGGGTGGGTTGAGGTCACGTCGGTGCCTAACTGGCGGGCTGGTGGGGGGCACTGGGTTTGCGTGTGGGTTTTATTTATCCACAGTATTTAAAAAAAAGAAAGAAGATTTAAGTCAACATTTTAAAAATCAGATTTTACATAAATCCACATTCCTGCTTCTTTTGGAAAAAGTCAGGTCCGGCAACACCAGCCTTGCACTGAGTGAGCGGTGACCTTCAGGTCATGGCTGTGCAGGGCTGCAGGCTGATCTCCCACTGGCCAACTAGCTCGTCCAGTCTCTCCACCACGCAGCTCACTCTCAAATTCATACAGGGTGTTCAGAAAGCTCCTACTGAAGCACTAATTCATGACAAGGGAAGAGAAAGAAAATTCTACACCATTAACTTTGTAATTCCTTCATCAGAGGAGAGAATGGATTTTACTACCCGGGAACATTATAATTATGGGGCAGCGGTTAGGTGGGGGCAACGAAATGCTTGCTACATGATGGCTTGGGAAGGGGAACCCTCAGAAGTGAGGCATGGGAGCAGACACCCGAAAAGAGAGATGTTGGGGCCCTGCGGTGAGTCATTCTGACCACGTCACTCAGCCACAGCATCTGGTGTCTTTGCCGGAAGGCCTGAAACACCCGTCCTTGACAAATATTTATTGCGCTGTAGATGCTACTACCTTACTTTATTAACCTTTTAAGCTTAAAAAACTGGACTATTCAGAATGGCTAAAATTAGCAAGTCAGGAAACGACAGATTTTGGCGAGGATGTGGAGAAAGGGGAACCCTCCTACACTGTTGGTGGGAATGATAGCTGGTACAGCCACTCTGGAGAACAGTATGGAGGTTCCTCAAAAAGTTGAAAACAGAGCTACCCTACGACCCAGCAATCGCACTACTGGGTATTTACCCTAAAGATACAAACATTGTGATCCGAAGGGGAACGTGCACCCAAATGTTTATAGCAGCAATATCCACAATAGCCAAACTATGGAAAGAACCTAGATGTCCATCAACAGATGAATGGATAAAGAAGATGTGGTATATATATACAATGGAATACTATGCAGCCATCAAGAGAAATGAAATCTGGCCATTTGCAATGACGTGGATGGAACTGGAGGATATTATGCTAAGTGAAATAAGTCAGAGAAAGAAAAGTATCACATGATCTCTCTGATATGAAGAATTTGAGAGGCAAGGCGGGGTTTGTGGGGGGTGGGGGAGAGGAGTGAAACAGGAAGGGATGGGGAGGGAGACAAACCATAAGAGACTTCTAGACTCACGAAACGAACTGAGGGTGGCTGGGAG
>CM053606.1:42857112-42908880 GCA_028646535.1 Procyon lotor | reverse complement strand
TGACCTGTGCCTGCCCTTTGTGGGGGCGCCCTCTCGCCAGGGGGGAAAGTCAGCCCTTCTCAGTACAAGGGGAGGTGAGTATTGAGATCCTGTCTTTGGAGGCATCCCCTTTCTGCTACCTACTTTGCCTTTTTCACTTCTCTCCTTCCCTTCTGGCTCGAAGCTACACCCACGCTCTGTCCCCCCCTTCCTGCTATAGTCTCTCCCCTAACACCTTTTACTTGTGTAAACCCCAATCCTAGATTCAACTTTACTGTCCCACTCCTCTGATGCTGCTTTGGGACTGAGGAATTTATTTTTAAACCCATGCCCTTTGACCTCTGCTGCTGCTTGGCCTCCCTCAGGTTTATCTGCGTTGTCTCTCATCCAGTCTCCTCCGTGACTGTTGTAACTTGCTCCATCTGCTGTCCTCTGGCTCCAAATCCATTCGTAGGTCCTCCCTCTTAGTCTGTGCTCTGTTTCCTGCCTTACTGGGAAGGTGGAGGTCATGTGGCCTGAACTCTGAACTGTCACCCCCACCTCATCATTTCTCCCCATCTCTGCTTTCCTCTCCCTTGCCAGAGCCCAGCCTGAAAAACCTTCTTCCCCCTCCCCCTCCAGAAACCATCTCCTGGCTGTGGACTCAGCTCCGCCCACCGCTAACTTGGGTGAGTTACTTAGCCTCTCTGGGCCTCCTTTCTTCATTGCACAACATGACTAATAAAATCGCCCCGCAGCTCTGGTTGTGGGGGAGAAGGAACTCAGCTCTGCTGCCTTTGTTAGCTGGCTTGGAGTATGTGTTGGCACTTAATGCACCTTCTCCTTCTTGCATCTTGGTCCATTCCTCCTCCGGCTCCTCCCCCTTGGCCTGCAGATGTGCTCACCTTCCTTGGAGCTCACCTTGCCCCTCCTTTGAGCAGCTGCCCATTTCTCTCCTGAATTCCACCGAAGCAGCAAAGAGGAGCCCCACCTGCTGCTTCTACCATCTTGTCGACCCCTGGCATCTTCCCTTGTCCTCTGAAACTGAGCCCAGGCTCCCTGGTTTCCTCAAGATGTACCCACTTTGGATCTCTGGGCCGCGAGCCACCCTGGGTTTTCTTCCCCGTCGGCTCCCCACGTGTGACTTTCTTCAGGAGTTTTCCTTACACTCCTCCTCTGCTCTCTCTTGCTCCCCACCCTCCAGTCCCCACATGAGTCTGCCCCTCTGATCTGCGGGACTCTCCTCCATCTTGGGCCCACTTTTTCCACTGTCTGCTGGGCCACGCTCTCCAGGTGAACCCCTCTCTGTGGGTGAACCCCTCATCAGGCATGCAGCATGCCCAAGGATGAACACCCACCCCCTACTACCAAATCTCTTTTCCCTCCTGATCTTCGTAACTCGCTGGTTGAGAATCAGGGGCTGCTACCACCTCTCTCTCCTCGCTGATCCCAGGCCTGAACAGAGTGAGTGTTCAGCAAACAAAGGGTAGAAACCAACGAATCCCACAGGTTGCCAAGTCCTGCTGTTCTCTTTCTTTCTTGCTTGCTCATTCCCTTTGAATTCCCACAGCAGCCACCGTAAGAGACATTTTACATACTTCACCCCAATGAATCTGATCAACCCAGTAAGGAGGAAATTGCGTTTTTCCTGTTTTACGCATGTGTGGATGCCATGGCTGGGGGAGGCAGTTAGGGAACTTGCTAAACACGCAACTGGTAAGTGGCCGAGCTGGGATTCGAACTTGCACCCACCTTCCTCCAAATCCACATTCGGCTTCACTGATTGATTGATTTGAGAGAGAGCACAAGTGGGAGGGGCAGAGGGAGAGGGAGAAGCAGGCTTCCTACTGAGCAGGGACCCAGGACCCTAGGATCATGATCTGAGCCGAAAGCAGACACCTAACCGACCGAACCACCCGGGTACCCCCCCGCCCCCACCGAGTCCATATTCCTAATCTTGACGCTCTCCTGCCTCCAGCAGTTCCAACAGCAGGCTGTGCTGAGTACGCCCTGCAAGCTGAATACCATGTATGTAGAGGGACACGTTCTTCTGTGGCTAGATTGTTCGTGGGTTGCTGTTCTATTTACCCTGCTGTCACCCCAGCTCATCGCTGGTTTATTTCAGGGTCTGTGCCTTGACTCTTGGTGTTAGCACTTGAAAGCCTTGACTGAGCCGTGGTCCCTGCTGTGAAATGCAGGGGCCTAGAACCAGGAATGTGAACATCTCTTCAGATAGGGCCTATGTTTCCCTTTCCCTGGGTCTTAACCTCCCCATCTGTACAACGAGAGAGTTGGACCAGTTAATTACAAGAGCCTGTCTAGCTCTTATGCTCTGTGATTCTGTCTCACGGTTCTGCTTCCTGTGCTGAGCAAGCACACAGTAGGTACGGCTGGGCAATGCACAGAGAGCAGAAGAGGCATCGCCCTGGCTGTCAGGGAGATGACGGAGTTCTTCTGGGCGACAGAGCAAACATTCAGGAAACTGCCAACAATGTAAGGCATTATGTAATTATGCCTGCGATCTCAGATTATATACATTTGTGATGGTTCAATAAAGGAGAAGAAAAGCTGCTGCTGTCTTAAAAGAAAAAGAACACATAAAAGGAGCAGTTAGTGAAAAGCCTTCCGTCTGGCCAGACTTCTTGTCAGATCCACTACGCCCTTCCCCCTCAAAATCATTTGTTCATTCCATCAGTACTTCCCACTAATGGGCCAGGCTCTAGGGACACTGTCCCCAGTCACTACACCCCTGGAGTTGTATCCAACACCTAGCTTTCATCTGGTTCCTGCCCTGCTGAAGAACCTGCCTCGCTTTCCTGCTTTCTGCAGAATCAATGAGCTGACCTCCAGCCCCACCTCCCCCCTTCTCCCCCCTCCCCCACCCTGCACTCTAGGCCTGGCTTGCTGGCCATTCCCCAAGCCCCCATACATATTTTCACATCTGAGCTAGAGAGCTGCTTCCTCGGTTGGCCGGGCAGGCTTTTATTCATCCTTCAAAGCCCAGCTCAAATACCACGACGGCAACGGTCTTGCGGTGGTACCCCCTAATGGCTTCGCCCACCTCTGGGACACTGCTTGGCCTTGTTTTGGTCTCTGCCTCCCATTTTTGGATTGTGAGTTTCTTAAGGGATCTATATTCCCCGTCTTATTCATCCGTGGATCCCCAGAACTTAGCCCTGTGCCTGAACAATGATTTCTGATGAATGGCTGACCCAACACCATCTGTAGGGGCCGATCTCTGAACAGCAGGGCTTGCTTCCCTCCAGCTGCTGGGCTCCTTCACTTCCTGTCTGGCCATTACCCCCTGCCCCCCTGCAGAGGTGACAGGATGATTGAGGAAGCATGACTGTCTCTTGTCTCCAGACAGTAGTGGGGAGAGTCAGCCAAGAAGGCCTCACTTTGGCCCCAGGGGGTGGGGGGGTTTTAGCAGCAGCGGTGGTGGAAACCACATGTGGCAGCGGGTTGCGGGGAAGGAGGCATGTGTGTTGGGCTTGGCTGGCAGGGGGTGCTGCACTCCAGAGCACAAGTGGGTGAGGGCGTCAGGCGGGCAGGCTCCGTGCTGCACACACCCGCCACGGGGCTGGGCCCCAAACGCCTTCTGCCCTGGGAAGAAAAGGAGGCATTGTGCGCTCTGGCTGCGCTCCAAGGGAAATATTCTTGTTGTTCTTCTATTTTAAACTGCTCCTTTTTTAAAGAAGGAAAGTCCAAAAGTGAAAAGCTCTCTCCCACTCCGACACATGCTGCCCACCAATTTCAAATCAGTTGCTGCCTTGAAAATTTTCATGAATCTATTAATCCATCAATTCATTCATTCGATGACTAGAGCTTTGAGGAGCACTGCTATGGGTCGGCCCTGTACGAGGCACCAGGGAGACCATCCTTGTCCCTTTCAGACCCTGTTCCTGATCCCTGCATGTCCACATCCTCTCAAGCCTGATGTCCCTCTGCGGGTCAGCATCCCCACTTCGAGGGCTCCATTCACCCCTGCCTGTTTTCCACCTCTGCAGCCTAGTCCTGTATTGTACCTCCTTGCAGAGCCCTGAGTCACAGCCCACCACCTTTCCCTTGACTCAGCCCTTGCAGACGAGCACGGCCAGAAGCATGCCGCAGCCTGGGTGGTTACAAACTTAGGCAGGTAGATCTACATTCAACCTGAGCTCTACCATTCACTTTCTTTGTGACTTGGATTCAGTGGTGAAAACTCTCTGGGCTTTGGCTTCCCGATCTGCAAACCAGAGCAAACAACAAACTGGCCTTGCACACGGAGTGTTTGGGAGAAGGAAAAGATCGTGGTGCACTACCTGACCCACTGCCTCCCACACCATAGGCCCCTCTCAATAAATACTAACGGAACAATGAACAATCATTGAGCGCTTACTAGTTGCTTCCTTCCCTCAGAAACAATAGCAATCACAGTTTCTGTTTGAGTGTTTTCTATATGCTAAGTGCTCTGTTAGGCATGTTGCCACCTGGACAGCCTTATAGAGTGGAGAGTACTATTTTATACCCTTTCAGAAAGAAACTGGCTCAAAGAGGTACAATGACATGGCCAAGTTCACCAAGCTTACAAGCACAGGAGCTGGAAATTGTGCCAAGGTCTGTTGGGCTCCTCTGGCGTCCCTGCCCAATGACACAGGACCCCCCTCCATTACATGCCCGGCCCCTTGGTGCTGGGACCAGCAGCACCAGCATCTCCCGAGAGGGAGCTGGAAATGCAGATCCTCAGGCCCCACCCTACACCCCCTGAATCTGCGTCTGCATTTAACAAGATCTTCCAGAGAAACACACGGATGGTACAGCATGAGATGCACTGAACTGTGGTTCACAATATGTTTTTCAGACTAGGTTAGAGCAGGATTTGTCAACTCTAGTGTACATCGAAACCACCTGGAGGGCGGGCTAAAATGCAGAGTCCTGCCCCCCAGAGATTCTGAATTGTATCTATTGTTTGTTCCCTTGCCATTGATGATGTTCACTCAGGGCTTCCTCGGAGTAGGGATAGAGGATTTGAGTGGGATCCAGGCAAACTCCTGGCTCAAGTCTTAGCCCAAGATGGCTCATGGTTTATAGCTGTTGGAGCCATTAGGGGAAATCTGGGCTGGATTGGGTCCTCACAGAGTCAGTGGCACAGCATCTCCCTGCTTTGGGGAACTGGCCCATCAGCAGGGATGTACATCTCTCTCTCAAGTTGTATGAGGCAAGACCCATGGATTCCTACATCAGCCACTGCAGTGCCAGCAATGCGCGCCCCCCCCCCCCCCCACGCCCAGGTGAACAGCAGAGAAACAAATTTACTCTGTAACCAAAACCCCTTGTATCTGGCCTGAAAGTATGTCTTTCTAATGTAGATTTTGACAAGAGTGCTAGATCTGCAAAGAGCATTTTCTCTAAAACCGGTATTTGTGTACCTTGACCACTGTTATCGAGTTAAATAGCAATTAAACACCTCAAGACTCCTTGGAACTTTCAAAGATTATTTGAAAAGTAATTGTGCCATATTGATTAAATAATTTTAAGTTAATTAGAAAGTCACAGCATTTCTTAGCTTATTCCTTTGCAAATAAATTTATTTTATGTCTAGACCTACTGCGTGACCAAACACTGTTGTTTATATTTTCAGTAATCATCTGATATTTAAGGAGCATGGCTGGAGATGCAGTTCAATGCAAAGACTCCTTCATTGGCTAAACCCTCCTATCTGGTTCCTTCCTTTTCTATGTAAGCTCCATTGGCAACTTGCTTCATAGATAGTTACAGAACTAGAATCTTGTTTTTTGTTTTTTTTTAAGATTTTATTTATTAATCTGACAGAGAGAGAGATCACAAGCAGGCAGAGAGGCAGGCAGAGAGAGAGGGGGAAGCAGGCTCCTTGCTGAGCAGAGAGCCCAATGTGGGGCTCGATCCCAGAACCCTGAGACCATGACCTGAGCCGAAGGCAGAGGCTTTAACCCCCTGAGCCACCCAGGCGCCCCACAGAACTAGAAACTTAAAGGCAGAGAACACTGTGGTCAAGAGCTTGCTCTCTAGAGTTAGATACACCTCAGTGTGAACTCCAGTGCTGCCGCTTCCTAGCTTTGTGCCCCAAACCTGTCATCTGTGAAAAGGAATACTGACAATGCTCCATGTGAAATTAAATAAGTTATCATTTGCACAATAGTGGATAATGTCTGGCTAATCGTAATTATTTATAGTAATAAGAATATAATTATTCGGATGATGATGATGATGCTTCGGTTTGGTAATCTGTACAATGGGTGCGTCAGGGAATCACAAATGTCAACACGTGACTACTCAAAACTTCTTTGCCTGTGGAGACGTCAGGTAGTTCCCGTCCCAGAAAACCCCTAGCATAGTTTTCTTGGCTCTTGCCCCAGGGATGCAGATTGGGATTGCCCAGCGATGAGCAAGCCCTGGACAAATGGAGCCAATAATGGGATTCCTGGGGATGAGGGGAGAGAGAGACTGGCCGATGATGGGTGAGCAGAAGCCAGGCGTGAGGGAGGGGAATGAGTGAAGAGCCAGGTGGAAGGGTTTCTGTGAGAGATGATGGACAGCTGAGCACACTGCTTCTGGAACAGTTGTTTTGCTGGAAATAGATGCTGAGAAGAGCAGAGACAGGAAAGGACAATTTTAAGACTTTGCCTCCTGCTAAGAATGCACTTCCCCTTTGGTGTTTTCTCTAGAGACCGCAGTGAAGGTTTGGATTGCCTCCAATTCATTTTTTCCTACTTAACTGCCGTTCCTTTGAACACAACCATTGAGCTGAGGCCGGGCCATGAGGTGGCCACCTTTGCCTCGTTTCCAGGGGAGTCATGACAGGGCTCCTCCAGGGCTGAGTGGGGAGGAGTAAGGACTCGTAGAGATTAGGTGCTTACTAGGTGTTGGTGACTATTCCTACTGCTATACATTGTACTTTCCCTATGGCCAGCGGCGGCCCGCACTTACTAATGCCGTTATCCCTCATTTCACCTGGGGCTGCCGGCCACATTGCTTTTAAAGAAACAAATCGAATCAGTTTGATATCCTCCAATACCCCAATGCATACCACTGCCACCTGCAGGAGGCTTATGAAGGAAAGCACTCGATCAGGAGTCTAGAAAAGAGAATCTGACCTTTGCGCTGCTGTACGATATGGACAAGTCACCGAGCCTTAGTTTCCCCATTAGTAAATGAAGATGATGTCCCAGGTCATGTTTTGTTTTTCTGCTCCCAACAGTGGACAATCAGCAGGGGTGATGAAACGCTTGCTACCTGCAGACCCAGAAGTAGGAAAGAGGGGATTTGCCTTAAAAAAAATAAATAAATAAAAGGCCCATAATTGGGCTAGAAGAAAAGATGTGAGCAGCTTTATTTCATTTGTTGTTAGAGTTCATTAAGAAAAGTCTGCCTGTGCTACGCTCCAAATGCCCAACCATTTTGTGACATCTGTGAGCTGCTGTGCGCGGTACAGACGTGGGATGTGAATTTTGGAGACACCCTTTCTTAGTGACTTTCCCCACATTAAAACAAAGCAAAATCCAAACCAGAACCGTAAATGACCTTTCTACGTGTTGCCCATTCTGCATTGGACGCACACGGAGTCCATCTTCTTCAAGGAAACGTTGAAGTTGACAGAAGTTTCTAGAGCCCTTCCCCTCTCACTGCCTCTCTCTGGTTCATCTCTGAGGATGCCCGACATTTATCCAGCCACAGGCCGCCGAGGCTGAGTGCCCCTCACCCCTCTCTGACCCACATCACAGAGGCCTGCTGCTCTTCCTTAGACCCGCTGGTGGGGCAGGCCGGGGCCTTGGGCAAGAACGAAAAGCCTTTCAACTTGCCTGAAAAATCCGGGAACAGCCCTGGTTCCACCCAGGTGTGTGGAGATTACTTATCAGGCTCAGTTTGGTTTAACTGACTTTCCTGAATGTGCAGGCTGTGCCAAGATAAACCTTCCTCCCAACCCAGGAGGCAGATGCCACAGCCCACGCAAGCCCTGAAGTGTCTGCACCTGCGACCTAGGTTCCGAAGCCAGGCAGCTGTCTGCCAAGGCCTCCCCTTGGGTTCTGAGCGGGGACAATGATGCTGAGAGCGGGGGCTGCCCTCAGAGGCTGGGTCCGCGCCTACCCCTGAGATGCTTTCACTGAAGTGACCCAGGAGGCAGGGGGTGAGGCTGAATTCCTTGGTTCCCTCCAAGTTGTGGTTCCCAAGCTCTCTTGACCGTGGCCCAGTTTGGCTAAGTGCAGGACCCTGCGGCCCACAGAGCCCACTGGCTCCTGCTCTGCAGTGGGAAAGAATCCGCAATAACAAAGGATGAAAGGCGAAGTGAAAAAGAAGCAACATGGTCAGGCAGTAGATACTCAGGACAAAACGATCAACAGAAACTCTGGAAAGGAATCTACAGGCGACACGAATGAACAGAATAGAAGCAATTAAAAACCAAGCCAACGATGAGGCTGCAATGCAGCCGACAAGGCTCAGAGTTGCAGAGAGCAGAACCAACTCTAGCGAGCCTCATTGGAAGGGGAATTCAGTAAAGGACGTCGAGGCACTCCACCACCCTCTCCATGATGGCTTGCCTGCAGCCTTTCCTTTTCCAGGGCGGTTTCTTCCAATGTGAGGTCTGGCCTGGCTGCCTCTACCCTGTCAAGCACAGTCCCATGCCTGAGTCCTAACCGTGAAGGCGCCTGGCACGGCAAATTCTGGTTTCAGCCTTGAGGAGGTGCGACTGCTAAGGAAGGAAATAACCCAAGCATAGGAAGGGTGTTCACAAAGTGCTGGCTAGCTCAGAAAAGCAACAAATGTCTTCTGTATTAATAACAAAGCACCCTCCGGAGAATTGTGGGAATTCCAGCTCTTGGCCCCTGTGCATACACAGGAGTTTTGCAGCGCTATTTAGTGAGAGATGGAGGTCACACTTCTTTGTAAAGCAGAGCATTAATGTTCTCAGTAAACTCTTGTAATGAATTAATTTTTGTTTATGAACCCCAAGGTTTATGAACTTTCAATAACTCACTTATGTTTCTAGGTCCTTAGAAAAATGAGATCCCAGGTAGGGGGTTTCTTTTTGGGGTGATGAAAACGTTCTAAAATTAGGTTGTGGTCTTCTCAACAACTGGTGCTAGGAAAACTGAATATTCACATGCAAAAGAATAAAGCCGGACCTTGACCTTAAACCACATACACAAATGACCTCGATGAATATCCAAGTCCTCAACCTCAAAGCTAAAGCTCTAAAACTTGTAGAAGAAAACACTGAGGAAAATCTTCACGACAGTGAATTTGACAGTGATTTCATGGATCGGAGACCAAAGCACAGGCAATGAAAGAAAATTCAGATAAATCGGCCTTCATCAAAATGAATAACCTTTGTGCATCAAAGGATACTAGCAAGAAAAAAAAGACATCCTGCACAATGGGAGAAAATACTTGCCGGGCACATATTTAATAAGGAGTTAATACCAGAAAGTGCTCTTACAACTCAACTACAACAAAAATAATTTTGCCAATTCAAAAAGGGGCAAAGGACTTGAATAGGCATTTCTCCAAAGAAGGTATACAAATGGCCAATAAGCACATTAAAAAGATGCTCAACAGTCATCGGTCATCTCCTGTCCTAGTTTTTTTACTGACCCAGTAAGAATCAAAACCACCAGGAGATGACACCTCACACCTACCACACGTACCAGCTAGGATGACTATAACTTTCTTTTTAATGGAAAAAAAAAACCACGTTGGAGAAGATACGGAGAAATTGGAACTATTATGCATTGCTGGTAGGAAGATAAAATGGTGCAGCTGCTTTGGAAAACAGTTTGGTGGTTCTTCAAAAAGTTAAAAATAGAATTACCATATGACCCAGCAATTTCACTCCTAAATGAAAGCAGAGACTTGAAGAGATATTTGTATACCAATGTTCACAAGAGCATTATTCACAGTTGCTAAAAGATGGAAGTAATCCAAGTGTTCGTTGATGGATGAATGGATAAACAAAATATGCTACATACACACAATGGAATAATATTCAACCATAAAGAGAAATGAAATTTTGCTATATGCTCAACCTTGGATGGACCTTGAAGACACGCTAAATGAAATAAGCCAGACACAGACGGACAAATACTGTATGATTCCATTTATAGGAGGTACCCAGAAAAGGCAAATTCATAGAGACAGAAAGTGGAAATGATGTTACCAGGGCAAGAGGGAATGGGGAATAACTGTTGAATGGGTTACAGAGTTTATGTTGGAGATGAAAACTTTTGGGGTATATATAGTGGTGATGGTGACAAAACATTACAAATGTATTTAACATAATTGAATTCTGCACTTACAAATGGTCAAAATGATAAATTTCGTTTTATGTATATGTATTTTATTTTATTATTTATTTTTATTGTTTTTAAAATATTTTATTTATTTATTTGATATAGAGAGAGAGACAGTGAGAGAGGAAACACAAGCAGGGGGAGTGGGAGAGGGAGAGGCAGGCTTCCTGCTGAGCAGGGAGCCCGATGCGGGGCTCGATCCCAGGACTCTGGCATCAGGACCAGAGCAGAAGGCAGATGCTTAACAACTGAGCCACGCAGGTGGCTCTATTTTATTTTTTAAAGATGCTATTTATGTGTCAGAGAGAGAGAAAGCGAGACAGCACGCACAATGGGGAGCAGCAGGCAGAGGGAGAAGCAGGCTCCCTGCTGAGCAAGGAGCCCCATGTAACCGTAGGCAGAGGCTTAACCGACCAAGCCACCCAGGCATTCCTGTATATGTATTTTAGCACAATTTTAAAAATTAGGTGATGGAGGGGTGCCTGGGTGGCTCAGTAGTTAAGCGTCTGCCTTCGGCTCAGGTCATGATCCCAAGGTCCTGTTATCGAGCCCCGCATCGGGCTCCCTGCTTGGCAAGAAGCCTGCTTCTCCCGCTACCATTCCCTCTGCTTGTGTTCCCTCTCTCGCTGTGTTTCTCTCTGTCAAATAAATAAAATCTTAAAAAAAAAAAAAAAAAAAAGTTAGGTGATGGCAATGTTTGCACAAATCTATACTACAACTATTGAATCGTCCAATTTAAATGAGTAAATTGTATGGCACGTAGATTACATCCAAATAAAGCTATTTTAAAAAATCCTTTCCAGCTCTGATAGTTTCTATGATCCATGCATTCATTCATGTGTTTATTCACTGATTCAACACATGCTTGTTGAGTTCCTATCATATCAACTATTCAGAATAGGGTGATAGATAAATAAATCAAATACTGTATCTGCCCTTCCCTCACTTAAAACACTGTGAGTTCACAAAGGAATCATAGCTAATGTTTCCTGAGTTATTGTGTGCAGAGCATTGGCACAAACACTTTACACACTTATCTCACCCAGTCCTCACAACCATGTACTTAGCTGAATAAAGAAATTTGCTCAAGGTCACAGAGCCAGGATTTGAACCTGGTCTGCCTTACGTCAAAGCCTATGCTCTTAACCATTCATCATATGTGGCAGCTGGGTTCCAGCCACCTGGAATGGGGGTCTTCCTGGGGTCTTCCTTGCCCCAAGGCCCACCTGTCAGGCTGCCTGATCGGGTAGCATTGAAGGGAGAGTTAAAATGAGGTAGAATGCCCTCCAGGAGGGAAGGAGTGTGGGTAATAAGACCTAAGTCAGGAGGTTTTGCACAACCATTTACAGTAATCATTATAAAGCAGGTATAACTATATTTTTAAAATGGTTAGGTGATGGAATTTTAAATGTAACATCAAATTCACAATTGAATTTTTATTATTATATTAATATCTAATATATTTATTATTTGTTGAACACAGCCTGTATACCAGCCTGGGTTCTTCTAAGTGATTGACATATATCATCATATTTAATCCTCCATGACATGTAGGGTGTATGACTCTTCCTACTTTACAAATGAGGCCGCTGAGGCACAGAGAGGTCAAGCAATTTGTTCAAGGTTGCACAGCCAGGGGCAGAGCTGGGATTCCAGCCATGGCTTCTTGGCATGGAACGCATACTCTTAACCACCACAGAACTTGCTCTTTCATTACATTAAGATATACAAAGTTGTGAGTCAGGAGGTGGTGGGATTATGGTGATTTCCCACCTTTCCCCCCCCCCCCCACAAATAATGTTTTTATTTTCCAAGAATATATCATGAGAGTGATTTTTTGGACCAAGGAAAGACATCACATGTCTCTACGACCTTTTCATCTTCTTACTTCACCGTTTTATTTGGTTGTGTTTGATTTGGCAGTTTGTGCACAGGCACAAATGAAACCCATGCAGTGGAAGAAGCAGGCAGCTCGGCGGGAGATATGGTGAGGTGCCGGTGCTGCAGCAGCCCTGTTGGCTGCGGCTACCCCAATTCTGCTGCAGTCTTCCGGGGAGAGTGTGGTCCCCTTCTCAGCAAAGCCTTATCAACACTAAAGAGTCTTTCTTTAAAGACATTCCCACCATCCCCACCCTGGACTTCTAAGTCTGTGTGGTACGATGACGGTTAAGCGCGGTGCATATGCTGAATTCGAATCTGACCACGGATAGTGCCGATACCTGGGCAACTAACTGTGCTGAGCCTCAGCTAATGGGAATCACGGTACCACCTCACAGGGTTATTGTGCAAATTAAACTAGATGATGGTGTTTGGAATGGACCTAGGGTGCCTGGCACAGTGTAGTGTCCACAAAGAGTACAGCATTTAGATGTTATCGAGCTGCTTTTTGATTAATTCCTGGGGTTAGAAATCTTTCAAATATTGCCCCATCAGTAGTTCTTCTTTTCTGAGTTGCCTGCTCGTGCCCCTTTCTCCCTGATCTCCTGGTGTGTGGATTTGCCAGTGCGTTTAGGTCAAGGACTCGAGAGCGTTCTGGGAGGGTCTTTATTCCCGGGGTCTCTGATGCCTTCTGTTTTCTTTGGGGGAACCCTTTTCACTGTTTAGTGCAGCCTCCTCTCTCCTGAAATTGGCCCTATTTTCCGCGCTGAGAAATTTCACCCACTTTAAAGCGTCGGTCTTCAGAACAGCTGGGGACCCCCCTGCCCCCCGGAATACTGTACCCGCAGGTCTCACGCATATGGTTTCTTTCCCGCCCGTTTAAGTAGTGTTGGGTCAGAGTGGCGGTGGCCGAACCGGTCCTCTCAGAGAGGCTCTGTTTCAGAGGCGTGCATATCTAATAAGCCTGCTCTTCCTTGACCCTGGGTCATCACACCCGCTGCCAAATAGGTGACCTTCCTCAGCAAAGTGCAAAAGCCTAAGGGACTGCTTGGATAAAAGGCACATTCTTGAGATAGTTTCATCTCCTTTTCCCTCTTGCCTAAATATGCATCATGCCTGACTTGAAGAGTCCATTCTTTTCCCATCGTGGGGCAAACCGGATCTGGGCCAGAAGCTAGAAGTTTCTAAACTGCCAAAGGAATCAGTGTCCCCTCAGCCAAGTGATTCTTGCCAGAAAAGTTCTTGTGGATAAATGTGTGTGGTCCTGGGGATTCTCCGGGTGGCTTGCTGGTCACCTAACATGGCTACTATCTTAAGACCTCTGTCTGAGTGAGGCCTAGGGGTGGGGGCGTGCCAGGTTCGGACACAGGGCAAGGCCCAGAGCCCATGGAAGGGGCCCTCCCACAAGAAGAACAGCCCCCCCTCAACCAGGGGCGCCTGGGTGGCTCAGTGGGTTAAAGTCTCTACTTTGGGCTCTTGGTCATAATCTCTCGAGGGCTGTCTGCTCAACAGGGAGCCTGCTTCCCCCGCTCTCTCTGCCTGTCTCTCTGCGTACTTGCGATCTCTTTCTCTGTTTAAATAAATAAATAAATAAATAGCACTCACCGGCAGGCCCGGTTCAGCCTTCGAGGCTGCAAGGAAAGGACTGCGAGCCCAAAAATCTGACTGAGCCCTTGTCTTTAGTTAGCTTTGCTTTGTTTCCTCATCTGGAAAATGGAGGGGAACATTCCCGATTCTGCTCACCTCCCTGCCTTGACTACAGGGGAAAATGAGCATGGTGGGCAAGTTAGAAAGGTATAAAAAGACAGAAGACTCTCTCCTCCTCTTAGAGACCTAGCGGTCAGCACAGCGTCCGTCCCAACATCTCAGGGGGGCTCTCCTTCTCTCCAGAAAGAGGTCTGAAAGAAGGAGGGGAAAGTAGGAGGTTAGGAATGTGTGTCTTCTTTTCCTGGGGGTCTTCTGTCCCGGCATCTGAGCTGAGCTGACCAGTGGCACTGCTGGGGGATTAGTGTCTCCTTCCCTCGTTCTGCTGGCTTCTTTTTTAATCTGATGAGAGGCCTAGAGCCCGCCAGGGAAGCAGATGTGCTCCCTTAGCACTTCGGGAAGTATATGGAGAGGTCACCTGTGTTTAGAGCCATCGGCGTTGTGGATAAGTTTAGTTTCCCACACCTGATGCGGCATCAAGCCTATGACGCTGCTCAGGGACAGAGACACAGAGCGGCAACCAGAATTCCGGGGATAACCGGCGCGGTAGAGGGCAGCCGGCCGTGGACGCGGGAAGACCAGCCGCTGCTCTTGAGTGGATGCTGAGTGGAGCTTGGAGGAGGGGCACAAACAGGCCAGCGCTCCGGGAAGGATGCTGGGTCCTGCGAGAAAGGCACAGGTCTGGAAATAAACCTCTCATATCCGTACTGGATGAGGAAGAATGTATTTCTGGGAGAGAGGAAAACAGAGTGCTTCTCTCCAACACAGAGATGAACCAGAGGGTAAGAGTGGGTGGCTGGTGAAATGGAGAGCTTTTCTTCTCCCAGTGTCCCGGGGGAAGTGGCACATGCTTCCAGCCATTCTCTGGCCACTTTGGGGGGGGGGGGGCGATGCTCAATGATCATTTTAATCCATCACAGGGACAGCTTGCTCCTTGGTATACTTTTCCATATAACCTCAGAGTTGAAGGTATATTTCTGATATATTTTTTTAAGTTCTGATGATCTGGTCTGTGAACTCAGTTAACACAGAAAAATACTTTCAGCAGTGGAGAAAAGTGTCCGCTGCCGTCCCACACAGCCTTGTCCCTCATTTCCACCTGTGCCCTTTGGGAAGTCTCTTGACCTCCCTCTCAAACAGGATGCCCTGGAATCTTTCCAGGAAAATAAGGAGTGTGATTCAGTGCAGTAGGAGAAACACAGAATTCTAATCCAAGAATATTGATTTTAATCCACATCCACTCTAGGGTGAGCCAAGAGAGGTCACTTACGGTGTCGGTCTCATTTTCCTCACCACTACAGTGGGAATGCTCATCCCCATCTGGCTGCCTCGAGCTGGTCTGGGGATACAGGGGACGCAGGATGTCAAGTGCTCTCCAAGTGTATTGGGCTGGATGCGGGCAGCATTTCAGGGTGACACTCAGCTCCGGCATCAATCGTAGCGTGGGTTAGGCAGGAATTTGCCCTGGCCTTTGAAGCACATCCTGACAGACCGCGTCTGTGAAGGTCAGCGCTGCTTTGACATGTCTCACTGATGAAGCTTCGTTTCCCATTGGCTAGGGCTCACCGAAGGTAAAAGGGACAGGGTCCCTGGGATCTTTTTGCTAAGCCTGCATCCAGGAGCCCAGATGCTCTCCCGGCTCCTTTTGACCACACCTACCCCACTGTATCTCCTTCAGGTCCAGCTGTGGTGCTGGATTTGGAGAGCTTGGATCCTCTGAGCGCCAGCCTCCTGCCTCTGCTCCAAAGAGCTGTGGCTGCAGTGAGCTGGCCGAGACTCTTCCCAGTGCTTGCCCGAGACACTCTGAGACCGTCCGCCTCCACAGCTGCCTTCTCGCTGACTCCTGCACCTGCTCTTCTGAACTCGCCGGTGAATGCTGCAGTTAGAGACCTTGCCCAGAGCTGGATCCTTATAGTAGGTATCTCCTTGCTTTTCTCTTGCTGCCAGAATAGGGTGCATTTTGGTCCTGGGGCATCAGACGGTTTGGAGTGGCAGGAGGCTGGAGCTGCCAGTCTAGTCCTGGGATCTCACTGACCATTATTTCATCTTTCTGCTCTGCCCCAGTAGACTTCCAGTCACTGACCAGAGCGGCCAGCCCTGGGACTGCTTGTGGGGGCTTTGGAAGCTTTGTGTGGTTGTGGGACCCCAGGAGGTTGGTGGAGGGGGAAGTTTCTGAAGCAGAGTCTGGAAGAAAGAGATGCACCCCTGGAGGGTTTCAACTCCTAAGGACAATTCCCGTGTCCTTATTAGGAACGGTTTTATTAATGAGCTGCCCGAGCTGCAGGGAGAGAGAAGGAAAAGCGTAATTAATTATGACCCCTTGGAGAAGCTCCCGGAGTTGGGGCAGTCTCAGGAAGAAGCTGTGTGCTGTTTCGGTGTCGTTAGCTGTGGCACTAGCCCTGGGAACTAACTTTCCAAGGAAGGATTTGAGCTTTCTTTCTCTTCCTGCAAGATCGGGTATCAGCTCATTGAGCACTGAATTCCTGCCTGACCCCACTCCCCTCTTCCCGGGACCGAAAAGGAAGTCAGTATTTGCTTTTCCAGCAAGGTCACGGATCACCTGACCAAATCCTCGAACAGCTGGGAAGCCAGTGCTGCTGTGCCGAACTCCCGGCCCGCGAGCTCTGGTCCAGCAGCCAGCGCCTGGCTTTCCGCAGGGAGCCGACTCCTCCCGCTCCAGGCCATGGCAGGAGGAGGATGCCAAGGCAAGGTAATGTGGCCACAGCTTTCCTCCCGACAGTTTTCCCTTCTCCACGAAGCTCCAGATTCCGCTGCTGCATTGCAGGCGAAAATGACAGACACTTGCCGAAAAATGTGAGAGTGGAGTGAATGAGGTTGTGTTCATGTGTCATTTACTGCGAAGGAGTTATCTCTTTGTTTCCTGGGTCAGTGAGCCGGCTGGAGAACTCCGTAGGCAGAATCTTTTTTAGGAGCGCAGCTCCCCCTCCCCGGGTCTTGGGCTTCAGCCCCCTCTGGATGTGAAGCGGCATCACAGATGCCTCCTGCTGCACGGGGGACACTTACACTGGGAGGCATGGGGCCCCTGAATGGGGAAACAGGAAGCGCTCATCATTTTGGCAGGATCCGTAAGAGGTATGGGTTACTGGGGGTGGGGGGTTCTTTTGGCAAGAGTGCTTTGTCTTGGCAAGTGATCGTGAAGGGATGGATGGGGGCTGCTGTTTGGTTCCCTACCTTGCTAAATATTTGACTTTGTAAGGTTGAATTCTCCAAGAATTATCATGGCAATACAGCCGTGCTTGGAGCCAAGCTTTCTTTTCAAGGAAATCCAAGGTGCTATTTATTTTGGCATCCAGCCTGTTCTAGGATGAAATAGGGCATTTTTATTATTGCAGAATAAAGAGAGGTTTGAAGAGACGAAAAGCACAGAACTGGGTTTCAGTTTCAGGACTAAGTAAAGGCAGGTTTCTTTGTATTTGGATTGGAGGTTCGGAATGAGATTGTAAATGGCATCATAAAAGGAATAACTGTGGCAAGGGAGAGGGTGTAGGTCTACACTGCAGGAGTCGGGCGGACTGGGGGAAATCAGAACTGTTCCTAATGTGGCCTGACAGTTACACATGGGCTGTTGGAGTGACTGCCTCTTTGTCTCAGTCCCCAATCCTTCCCTGCCCCATGGCTTTGAGAGGTAGTCAGAGGGATGAAGTCACGCAGATGTCCTACCTCTAGTTAACTGGGTATCTTTGGATTGGCCACAGAGCCTCTTTGTGTCTTCGGTGTCTCGTTTGCCACTCGGGGATGCTACCACGACCTGAGTGTCTGCCACATGTTAGGATATGGGGGTGTGGGGGTGAGGGTGAAGGGGACAGAGAGGAGTCCCCACGGGAATTCTGACCTTCGCAAGCTCACAGAGTAGGAGGGAAGAAGAGCTAGAGAGAGAGAGAAAGCTGTATATACCTGAAACTTCTAGAAGATGATGAGCTAATGAGAGAGGCTGGGACTGAACTGAGCATTTTTTTTTTTTTAAGGTTTTCTTTATTTATTTGAGAGAGAGAGAGAGAGCAAGAGACAGCATGAGAGGGGAGAAGGTCAGAGGGAGAAGCAGCCTCCCCATGGAGCTGGGAGCCTGATGTGGGACTTGATCCCGGGACTCTGGGATCATGACCTGAGCTGAAGGCAGTCGCCCAACCAACTGAGCCACCCAGGCACCCTGAACTGAGCATTCTTGATCCTGAGATGGGCCATCAACAAATTAAAAGTTACATACCAACACCAGATATTCTAAGGCACTGAACACCAAATACCACTTAACAGCACTGAGTAATAAACTGCTTTATGTCAAAATTTTGAGTGCTTCAGAAGGTTGCAAAATTCCTTTTGAAAGGAGAATTCTGCCGAACAAAGCTAATTTTCATATTCTGTTGTATTGCAAAGTAGCATGTGTTGATGTGGCAATTTTTCTTCAATTTCACTCACCAAATGACATAAAAAATACACCCTTAACTCAATTCTAAGATGTCTACCCCAAGAACCATGACCGTGGCCAAAGCGCAGGAGGCGGCTGGAGGCAGTGAGACTGGCAGTGGCGGGATGTGGACATGACAGTTCCCTCCTTTCCTTCCTGGGTCTAGACCTTTCCCATGGAAGCTTGCTATGCCCTCTTCAGAGAGCTGGGGTGTCAGCTCCATTTAATTTCTGTAACCTTAGAATGATTGATTTTAGTAAAATTCAAGTCTAAGAGAACTGTTAGAAGTCTCCATGCAGTTCTTTTTTTTTTTTTTTTTAAGATTTTTAAAAAATTTTTTGAGAGTCAGGGGCAGGGGCAGAGGGAGAGACTTTAAGCAGACTCCCCACAGAATGCAGAGCCTGATGCGGGACTCGATCCCACAACCCTGAGATCATAACCTAAGAGTCCAGTGCTTAACCGACTGAACCATCCAGGTGCCCCTCTGTAGAGCTCTTTTCATTGAAATTTGACCCAATGTGTGCGGCATAATTATCTGAAGCCCTAGGATCTGATACATTAGGGTTCAATCCTAACTCAAACCAAAGGCAGTAAGTGTGACTGAACTCTCCGAGGTGATGGTGAGTTTGTGTCAAAGATCCTTCTGCACCCAGGTGGCCCCCTCTTGCTTAGAAGGACCGTGTCGCTTAGTGTGTAGTCTTGGAAGCAGATCACACACACCTTTGGCCAAGAGGCCTTACAAGAGAGTAGTTTTCCTTATCTGTCCCAGAAGGTGTTTTGCACATACTTGTGGGAAAAGCAGAGAAGAATCAAAGTCAGGAACGTTTCCTGCTCCCCCACCCCTTCCTACCCCCGAGGGAGCCCGGAATCGGTCACAGCATCCAGGCTGGGCAAATGTTTACAGATCACTTCCCAGGACATGACTGGAGTCAGCTAGACTTGAGGGTAAATCCTGCTCCAACACCTACTTGCGATGTGACTTTGGCAGGCCTGGAAACCCTCACAGCCTCAGTCCCTCCTCCCTATAATAATGATAATCTCCTTGGGTTTATAGTGAGGATTCCATGGGAGAATTTGAGCATGTCAAGTGCTCTGAACGCTGCCTGTTGCTCAGTAATGATGCGGGGTAAGAGGAGGAAGGGAGCAGAAGGGAGAGGAGGAAGCATGATCATGGAGAGACAGGCTGAGCGGCTGAGCTTAGTGTTCGTGTCCTCACCCTTGTCTTCCCCAGCCTTCACCTTGAAGCTGCCAAGCCACTCCTGCCCGCCAGCCTCTGGGAGGGAGGCTCCCCCACCGACTGCAGACTGCCAAGCTGCGGCATTCTCAGCCACAGTGTCCTCTGCCTGGGAGCCCTCTCTTGCTTTTCTTTCTTTCTTTCTTTTAAATATCTTTATTTTATAAATGGAGATAATTGAGACATAACTGACATATAATATTGTATTGGTTTTAGGTGTGCAACATAATGACTTGATGTTTTGTATATATTGCGAAAGGGCTTCCACAACAAGGCTGGTTAATATCTGTCCCTAGAGTTATGAATTATACATAACACCACGGTTACATAGTTACAAACTATTTTTAGAACTTTTTAAAATTTTAAAAATTCCCATCTAATTAACATACAGTGTTATATTAGTTTCAGGTGTACCGTATAGTGATTCAACAATTCTAAACATTACTGAGCGCTCATCGTGGTAAGTGTGCTCTTCACCCCCTTTATCTATTTTGCCCAACCCCCCACCCATCTCCCCTCTGGCGACCAACTGTTTGCTCCCTATAGTTAAGAGTCTGTTTTTTATTTGTCGCTTTTTTTCTTTGTTTGTTTGGTTTCTTAAATTCCACCTATGAGGGAAATCATATGGTATTTGTCTTTCCCTGACTGACTTCTTTCACTTAGCATTACACCCTATAGATCCATCCATGTTGCAAATGGCAAGATTGCATTCTTTCTGATGGCTGAGTGATATTCCATTGTATATATGTGTGTGTATGTATACATTGATATATATATATATACATATGTATATATATATATATAACACTTATGAAGAAGACTTTTTTTTTAAGATTTTATTTATTTTTTTGACAGAGAGGCAGGCAGAGAGGGAGGGGGAAGCAGGCTCCCTGCTGAGCAGAGAGCCTGATGCGGGGCTTGATCCCAGGACCCTGAGATCATGACCTGAGCTGAAGGCAGAGGCTTTAACCCACTGAGCCACCCAGGCGCCCCTATGATGAAGACTTTTAAGATCTACTCTACTGATCTACTCTACTAACAACTTTTAAATATGCAATACAGTGCTATAAACTATAGTCGCCGTGCTGCACATTACATCCCTATGACTGGAGGTTTGTGTCCTTTGTCCACCATCCCCCATTTCACCCACCCTGCCATATTCTGCCTCTGACGGCCACCAATCTATTCTCTCTATCTATGAAATTGGGTGTTTTTAGAGTCTACAAACAAATAAGATCATATGGTATTTGTCTTTCTCTGTCTGATTTATTTCACTTAGTGTAATGCCCTCAAGATCCATGCATGTTGTCACAAACGGCCAAGATTTCCTTCTTTGTCACGGCTGAACAGTATTTCATTGTATATGTTTACCACACTTTCTTCACCCTTTCATCCACCGATGGACACTTAGGCGGTTTCAGAACCTTTTCTTTCTAGCAAGGGTGAACCTCCCTCACCTCAGATTAGAACCTTCCAGATATCTCTTCTTGCTGCCTTCTTAGCAGCCACACTTGCCCTCCTTCTCCCCTACTCCAGCTCTACCCCGCCTCCAAACTCAAGTACTTGTTGTCCCCAAAGTAAGAGAGGTACTCTGTGTTGGCATTTCTTCTGCAAGAAGTGTCTCTGCCTAGAAACCAGGCTACCCTTCCGGGCTCTGTCACACTTGCACAGGGAAAGGCCCCTCTGACAGCTGCACAGAATGCAGTTTGGAGCGCTCACAGAGAGAGACTATGTGAAATTTTGCCAGGCAAACAGACTTCCTCGGGGCACCTGAGTGGCTCAGATGGGCGTCTGCCTTCAGCTCGGGTCATGATCTCAGGGTCCTGGGATCGAGTCCTGCATCAGGCTCTCTGCTCAGCGGGGAGCCTGCTTCCCCTCCCCCTCTCTGCCCACCTCTCTGCCTACTTGTGATCTGTCAAATAAATAAATAAAATCTTAAAAAAAAAAAAAACCAAAACACAAAACAAAACAAAACTTTAGACTTCCTCTCATTTTGTGGGCCACATATTTCCCAGCCCTCTCTCCCAGTTTGCTTACTTGTTCTCCTTTTTTCCGTCTCAGCTTGTTGGAGTCCACCCCTCATCTATCTCTTATTCCCAGTTTCCCCCAACCCTTCCGTCCTCCCCAGTACGCTTTTCTGGTCCAGGATTCATTGTCAAGCACATTGGAATTCCTGAAACAACCCCACGTCCATTGTTAAGGTGTCAGATAATTCATTGTTATGATGTGTGTGAAGTTACAATCATAAAAAGACAATTTCCTGGGTGATTTATTATAATGGGGGCAGGAGCCAGGTTGTTTACCATTCGAAAAAAGAGTCCTGGGATTAAAACTTTGGGGAGAATCTATGATCAGACCTCAAGGTATCCTAATTCAGTCAGGACAGTCTTCTGCTTGAATAGTTCCTAATGTCTTTGGAGCACCCAGCTTGAACTTGCCCTGCCCTACTCAAGGTTAGACATCACCTCTAAGTATTAGTGCCTCCTCGGTATTTGCAATGATCCCGCACCTGTTTTGAATCTGCCTGGGATGTCACTTCCCTGAAAATGGATTAGAATTCTTTCACCATGACGGAGGGGAGTAGATGACATCTCTTGATGCTGTGGACGGAGTACCGTGCTAGTTGGCAGAGCTCTAGCCCTGGCTCTACCCCCTGCACTAGAACGCTGAGAGGCCCTGCATAGACCAGTTAACTTCTGAGCCTCAGTTTCTTCATCTGCCAAGTGAGGGGATTGGGTCAAATACTTCCTTGGTGTTGACCATCGCTAACATCCTCTGAAGACATGCCTAGGATTGGACACACTCTAGAAGGAGTGTGGAGCTCCCGGGCACCCCCGGGAGAAAGGCAGGGATGGAGTTCTTTGGGATGATGTTGCCTCCATACTTATGTTAACTGTCCTTCTTTCTTTCAGGACTCTTCCGTGGGTTGTACAGACTTATCGGATGAAGAGAGCCTGAGAGACTGACAGTCTGCATTCCCTAAGATGGAGAAGACAGATGGTAGGCAGGCTACTCTGTATAACCTGGTGTAAAGGGAGCACTTGGGTTGCAAAGGGATTGCTACCATAGATCCTAGAAACAGCCTAAGGGAGGCTCACAAGAGACATTCCCCACACAGATAGTGCTGGGAGACCCACACTATGTATTTCAGGTATGAACAAGAGAAGTAGTAGCGGATGAGAATGAAGCCTTATGGTTATGTCAGACTTCTGTAATCGCTGCACAGTTTTCTCTCATCTCTTCCAAGCACCAAGAAGGGAGCAGGATGCTCTCACTCATTATTCTCATGTTAAGGATGAGGAACCTGAGAAAGAGGATGCGGTCTGAGAAAGAGATACGATACGGTGAAAGAGCCTCCATGTATCTCTGGCTGACTCCCCTCTCTTATTTAACTCCTCTGAGCCTCCATCTCCTCATGTACCAGTTAGCTTTGCCGTGTAACAAACCACTCAAAAATTTATTGACTTAAAGATGTTTACTATTTCTGGAAAGATTCTGTTGGGTTGTCTGGGCCATTTTTCTGGTCTGGGCCAGCCTGGCTGATATTTGCTAGACCTCTTCATGTGTTTGTGCTTTTGGGTGACCTGGCTGGAGGGTACAGAGCGGCCACACTTATATGTCTGTTGGCTGACTCCCTGTCACCCGGGGCACAGGTGACGATTTGGCCATGTGTTTCTCATCACCCAATAGGTTAGCTGGAGCCTATTCCCATGGTAGCAGAAGGGTTCAAAGTTGTTGAGTAGTACCTATCTGGCACAACAAAAATTTTCATGAGTATTCTCCTCATCCCCTACCCAGGAAACTTGCTGAAGGTTATAGACCAGTCCCTGATATCCTGACTTTTCTTTTTCTTTTAAAGATTTCTTTTAAGTAATCTCTACACTCAACATGGGGCTCAAATCCATAACCTTCACACCAAGAGTTGCATGCTTCACTGACCAACCCAGCCGGGCATCCCCCATCCCTGCAAAATCTCCTGACTTCTAATAAAATGCTCTTTCTAGATCACCAGATGTCAGGGAAACAGGAGAGCCGATAATCCCCCTGAACCCTGAACCCCTGGACCCAACGGTCCTTCACCAGCCCCGGACTTAGGGACCAGAGAGCAGTCCCAACCCTGCCTCTTCCTTCTTTCCAAATATAGTCCCTGTATATTTTGAGAGTCTGCCTTTCTCCCCAGAGAGCTGCCTTTTCATGGAAGTGGTCTCACAGAACACCCACTAATTCTCTTCATGCCCTGGGGGCCCTGTCATTCCTACCTGCCTCATTTGTCCCTGCTCAGCGACCTCCGCACTGCTGTGCTCCTCCACGTGATTACCCATAGCTAGCTCCAAGAAAGGTACCTCTCCCTTCAGGCACCAGCGCCTCGAAAAATAAAGGCAGGAAAGAGAAAAGCTTCCGTGGCTCTCTTGGCCTTCTGAAGAGGCTCATTAAATTCCCCCTCTTTCCGGCTGTGTTTTTGGCCACTTTCTCTATAGTTTCTGTTTTTCCTATTCCCTTCAGAAACCGAGTATAGGCTTTTGGACTTTTCTTTCTTGCATTAAATACCTCTGTCTGATTCATTAGCTCACCTGCTGAACTTCACTGTGTTCCTCAAGATAATCACTGTGGCATCTCTTTCCTTCCATTGGCCCCTTCTAATCCCCTTTCTTGCGTCTCTGTGTGAGTCTTAGGCTCGTGACTGTGTTTGTAGGTCTTTTCCAAGGGTCTAGTTACCTGGTGTGGTTTCAGACCAAGACTCTGTAGGGAAACCTAGGTAGCTCTGAGCCTATGTTATCTTACTTTCTTCTTCTCCTCTGACTCATTTTCCCAGTTCCTCCAGAATTATCTTCTTGGATTCTTGAGGTTGTCATTCTTTTTTTTTTTCTTTTTTTTAAAGATTTTGTTTATTTATTTGACAGAGAAAGAGAGAGACAGCGAGAGAGGGAACATAAGCAGGGGGAGTGGGAGAGGGAGAAGAAGGCTCCCCACTGAGCAGGGATCCCATGTGAGGCTCCATCCCAGGACCCCTGGGATCATGACCTGAGCCAAAGGCAGACGTCTAATGACTGAGCCATCCAGGCACCCCGAGGCTGTATTCTAACACAGAGCTAAATATTTGAAAGAATGAGCACACCCTCAGCAAATCCTCCTCTAACCCCACCCAGAACAAGCCCATCTTGCCTTTCTTGAGTACCCACACCATGTTCTCGCTATCGCATTCATGCTAACAACCACAACAATTCTGTCAGTTAGGAATTATCATCAGCATGTTACAAATTTACAAATGGAGAAACTGAGGCACAGGGAAATTCAATGATTTGCCCAGAATCACAGAAGTAGGAAATGACAGAGCCAAGACTCAAATCCAGCCAGTTTGGCTACGTGTTCGTCTATCCGATCAGAAGCTAATTTTGAGCAGAGACAGTCCTCTTAATTAAATCTTGCCCTGGCCCAATGCCCGGAATTCCAAGCTCCTTCATACCTGTCACCAGGTAGAATTAAGAGGAGCGGAGCCAAATGTGAGCACAGGTCTGCTGGCAAGGCAGATCAACCCCCATTCACAGTCCAGCATTCCTTTTACATGGGTAGGAAGAGAAGGAACACAGGGGTGGGTAGTAGGTGGAGCAGGTGTGTGTGTGTGTGTGAGAGAGAGACAGAGAGAGAGAGAAAGAGAGAGAGATACCCCATAGCACTAGCTTAGGAAAGCACCTATGAAACCCATCATCCTGGATAGCACTCAGTCTCACAGACTCCTTGGTTTCCTTTAATCTCCCTTGTGGAAGATTTTGCCTTTGAAACTGCTCTTTCTTGTTTGATGCTATTCTTGTATTTGTGCTCTGGACCTGCTCCCAGAGGCCACTGGGTAAATCAGCCTCAACCGAATTGAGGCAATAAGCAGATAAATAATGCAGCCTTTGGGTCATAAATCTGCTCTTTACTTAACTTTAAACAAATATCTCCTCTCTGATTTGGCCTGTCCCTATAATCCAGGAGGCTGCTGAGTCGACCAGGAGGCCTAAGAGGATAGCCGAGCATAGCCTGGAAATTTAACAGAGAGCAATAGCGCTCAGTTACTGAAATTACCAGTCTGCCTCTTTGGGGGAAAGCAGGTTGGTAAAAAAAAAAAAAAAAATTCTGTGGGTGAATGGGAACTTATTTGGTGTTTTGGGGGGGCGGGGGGGCTTGAGAAGTTGTCACTCCTTACTGCCTGAAGTTCAGGTCCCTGGCACAGAACCGGTGGAACCCAATGAGGACCATCCCGTGGGTTGTCCCCTGCCGTGGTCGTGGCGTAACTGCCCACAGGCCCTGTGACTTCACCGAGCATCGAGCCCCGGAGGTTTGACTGTGTCAGTGGGCACAACATCAGCCTGCACGGGTCCGGTCAGCTTCGTTTAGTTCTTTGGAGATAACTGTACTTCTCCAAGCCCAGAGGGCCACCTGGCAGTGCATGGCACTGACCAAAAGGAGGGCCCCGACAGGTAAGAGAGAAGAGCTCAGGCCTGGTATGCCAGCAGCTTTAGGGGGAAAGCAAACCCCCCCAGGGAGCACCATCATTTGCACCTTTTCTTTAACTTGTCCCTTTCCCTTCATTGCCTTTAGCTTCTCTTACCTGGAGCATGTCAGCAAGTTCTCAAGTGGTCTCAGGGCCGTGGGTTTGTCCTTCTTCCAGTCCTCCGTGAGGACACTCTTTGTGACACCACCGCTGATTACCTGGAAAGTAGAGTCAAGGCTTGTTGGTGTGCACGCAAGTGGCCCATGACCTTTCCAACTGTCTCCTTCTCCTGTTCACCCTTCTCTGCCAAACTTGGTGTTCCGGCCACATCACCCGCACTCATGGAAACCCAGAATACTGTGGCATTTCACACCCCTGTGCCTTTGCACATGCTCTGATGTGCGTCTAGGATCCATCCTGGCTATTTACTGCTACATTACAAACACTCCAAAACTCAGTGGCTGAAAACAAGAATGTATGACTAACACAGCTCAGCTGAGTGGTTCCCACTTGGAGGCCCTCCTGTCACCGAACTCGGATGAGGGCTGAGGCCGGAGTCATCTGAAGGCTCATGCCTGGCACTCGGGCTGGGATGGCCGGAGCAGCCCAGGCTGGCGAGGCAGCTCTCCCCCTCTTTCCATGTCACCTCTCTGTGGGGCTGTTTGGCTTCCTCACAGGATGGCCGTCTCAGGGAAGTTGGACTTTCGTACATGGCATCTGACCTTCCACTGGTCAGAACTTACTGGCTTCTTATGACCTAGCCTTGGAGTTCTCTCAGCGTCATTTCTACCCTATTACTTTGGTCAAAGAAGTCACAGGCCGGCTCAGATTTAGTCACAGGTGGAGAAATAGACTCCGCCTCTCAGTGTGGGATTCCCTTGCCTTTATAGAGAAGGTGGGAAGTGACCGTGGCCATCTTGGACATAAACAGCTACAGTGTCTTTCACCCTCTTGTTCTGGCAAATTCCTGTTCGTTCATTTTATGCCCAATCTTATGTCGCTTTTGTGAAATCATCCCTCTCCTCCCAAGGCAAAATTAACCTCCTAACAAAATTGGGAAAATAAGTCAGGAAGGCTGTCTTTTGGACACATATCTGTTACCATCCTTGGCACACCGTATTGGATCTACTGATGTTTCTCCTACTTGACCCATGCATTTTTTTGAGGGCAGGGCTGTACCTGATTTATCTTTGTGTCCTTAGTATCTAGCTTAGCAACCAACACATAGGTGCATAAAAAACAGTGGTTGAAGTAAACAAACTGAATTACTACTATTTTGTAATTTTGCCCCCAGGGCTCATTACCCTTAGAACCAAGCAGTCAGTCAGTCACAGAGAATTTGTGGAGCCCCTCCTGTGTGCCCAGGCAAATCAGCTTCCATTGTGGGGCTTCAGAGATAATAACTACAATATTGAGTGTACATTGGATGTACATCATTGTTCAAAGCACAAAGCACTTCATATGTATAAATTAATCAGTTATCACGAGAATCTCACCTTGCTGTTAATATTCCCATTGTATAGACGATGAGACATAGGGAAGCTAAGTAATTTCCCCAAGAGCCAAAATACACACCAGGCTTTTGAATCTGTGTTCTGTGATCTCTGTGCTGCCCACTAATGTGCTCTCCTGAGCTAAGCATTTTTGGGGCATGGTTAGCAGAATGTCACAGAGATAATAAGGGGGATTACATGAGAATAGACTGTTTAACCTGAAGAAGAGAATACTTGGGAGACAAGTCCTTATGGATTCAGTCAAAGGACTGACTTGTCCTCAGCGTCCTCTGCTGCAGTCAAGAGAACCAATGGTGCTTTGGGGGTGACGGAGAACTTTCTCATAGCAATGTCCCCTGACAGTCTGGGCTGCCCTGAAAAGTCATGAGTCCCACCTCTCTTGGAGGACGTAGGCCAACGTCCCTTTGACGTGGCCCAGTCTGTGAGGAATGTGGCGTTTCCTCACTTGACATGAGCTTTTGAAAGCGAAGTTCATGTTACGCACGCAGCAGTTTTCGGGTGGAAAAGAGCATGGGCTGTGCATGTCTCTGATCTTCACGTGCCCGAAGGTTCACCCAGATGAGGATGCTTACATAACGTAGAAGGCATGACTCCTTGGTGCCTCTGGCTTCAACGAGATTGCCTAGTATCCGTTTGAATAATGCGAGGTTCGGTCTTAATGTTGAGGCAATTGTGTACCTTATCCTTCAAAACCCTCCATATTCGTAATTGCCAATTAGTACCCTGACCTGACAGATCTCTGGCCGCTTCGGTTCAGCAATTACATGACTCAAAACCAGAAAAACAGTACAAGACTATTTTATCTTGCTGGGCTGCTGGCAGATTCCGCAGCAATAACTGAGATGAATACTGCAAATTGGAAACTATTTCCTCTACCTATTTCCTGGCAGACATTGCCTAAGTACACATTGATTTAATAACCCGGATTCTCAGCATGGCCAGAACACTGTGAGCATCTCGGCTTAATTTAGACACAGGGACACAGAGGAGAAGTCTTACGTGAGAGAGTTAAGTCTAAAACATATATTAGGTCTCACCACCCATAATTCGTATTAATGTTGTGCTTCTTTTTTACATGTCTGCCAGCCAAAGACCAGTCCTCTCAGGGGGATGAGGAGAAAGGCCCTCCAAAGAGCCACCCTTACTCTGTGGAGACCCCATATGGCTTTCATCTGGACCTGGACTTCCTCAAGTATGTGGATGACATTGAGAAGGGAAACACCATCAGAAGGATTCCCATCCACAGACGGGCCAAGCAGGCCAAGTTCAGCACTTTGCCTCGAAACTTCAGCCTTCCCGACAGCAGGGCTCGCCCCCATGCTGCTCTTCCCCACCAAAACTGGTCCCCAGCGGTGCCGAGGAAGGGGCCGCAGGGGACAGAGGAGCGAGCCCCGTCGCTGCCCCCTGGTGAACACCCGCAAGCGTCCGGGGGCGGGAGTGAGGGGAGCTACCACAGGAAGGCCCTACTGGCGGAGATGGCCAGACATTTGGAGGCCGCTGCTCCCCGGGAGGCAGAGCCGGCCCCCGGGAGTGGACGGCCCCAGCTCTTGAGAGCGTCCAGCATGCCAGCCACACTGCTACCAAACAGGGCCTCAGAGGACGCAAGCCTGAACTCAGGGCCCCCCACGCCTCCGGCCCTCCCTCCACTTCAGGGTGAAGGCAGCAGCATCTGTGATGGTGCCTTTGGTCCTGCAGACGGATTTGCAGGTTTTCAGAGCTCCACCCCACGAGCAACAACCCAAGCCAAAGTCAGAGAGTTTGGGGACCTGGTGCCAGGGATTCCAGAGCTGGTCCAGGAGGCCACTGAGCCTCCAGAGGATGAAGATGAAGAGGCTCCAAATCACCTCTCTCTCCCAAGCCCTCCCTTCTTGTCCCAGGATGCACTTGTAGTTCTAGAGGATGAAGAAGACGAACACAAAACCAGAGAAGTGGAGGTGGTGGTCACGCCGGGCTCCCCGACACCCAGCCCCCCACCCCTGCCATCACCCATTCCTGAGAATGAGTTCCCCCTAGAAGAAATCGAGCTCAACATCAGCGAGATCCCACCCCCACCACCTGTGGAGATAGATGTGCGAAGCATTGGCATCCGGGTCACGGAGGAAAGCCTGGGCCTCCCTGCGGTGGATCCCGGGAGCATCTCCAGTCTGAAGCAGCGGCTATCTGCCCTTGAGGGTGAGCTGTCTGGAAGAACCGAGGAACTGGCCCAGGTCAGAGCTGCCCTCCAGCAGCAGGAGGAGGAAATCAAGGCCAGAGGGCAGAGGATTCAAGAGCTAGAGCACACTGTAGCTCGACTGGCAGAAAAGCTTAGCCAGGAGAACATCAGAGACACTCAGGGCCAGACTGAGGCCACGGTCAACACCGACCCCCTCCATGGACTCTTGATCAGGGAGTCGTGTGACAAGAGCATTGGGGTCAACCTTCTGGGCAGCACAGGATCTGAAAGCTGGAGGGCCGGAGGAGAGAATGGCCTCTCAGAGGGGCAGGTCAGCGAAAAGCGGGGGGATCGGAGCCCATCAGAATTCGTACCACCACCACAGCTGTCACTGCCGCAAGGACCTGAGGTGGTCCTCACCCCCTCTTTACCCAGCTGCCTCTCCACTGAGCTGAGGATCGAAGAAGCAGGCTCTGAGCAGGAGGGAGGCCCTCAGGTGGGAGCCGAGGGTCTGGGCAGGGGAGCAGGAGGCTCTTCGTGGAGCAGCGACAGAAAGACGCCCCCAGCGGGGCGAGAGGAAGCCAGTTCAGAGCTGCCGGGGAAGGAGCGCCCAGGGAGGCCACCCAGCTCGCCCACAGAGGCCACTATTGGCCAATACGTTAAGAAGATCCAGGAACTCCTGCAGGAGCAGTGGAGCTGCCTGGAGCACGGGTACCCGGAGCTGGCCAGCGCCATCAAGCAACCTGCCTCCAAGCTCAGCAGCATCCAGAGCCAGCTGCTGAGCTCCCTCAACCTGCTGCTATCTGCCTACTCTGCCCACGCCCCGCCCCCGAGGGAGCCCCCTGCCCCCCCTACCTCCCTGCCGACGGGTAAATACTGGTGCCCAAGACAGGGGGCCACTTCTCCTTTACCTGATGAGTCAAAGGGAAAAAGGATTTGAAGTGCAACCTTTTGCACTTGAACCTTTTCAAAAGGTTCAAGCACCTCCAGGAACCCAGTGGAAGAAGCACAAGGAGGGCTCTGTGCCCCATCTTGTCCTGGCCGGAAGGCTGGGAACTGCAGGGCCGCCACAGACAGCGGGCACAGATAGCACAGGGCACAAAGATGCCGGCCAGGAGGGCACATGGGTGCTGAAGTTCAGCCCCCACTCACTTGCCATGTCTGCGGCCCGGTGTCCACCTGGGGGGCACCATCTCTCACTTGCGATGCGCAAAGGCAATGTCTAGGGCAAGAACCGCCCTGGCTGTGTGGGCTCCAGACCTCAGCCTCCCTTCATCCTTTCCCGGGCTCCTTCCCGTGGTCCTCTCTGGTTCTTGCACATTAGACGTTTGCTCTAGCCTGGTTTGGGAGGAACATTATATTGAGCTGTGAAACAATTTACTGAGTATTTTCTGTGTGTGTGTGTGTGTGTGTGTGTGTGTGTGTGTGTGTGTGTGCACAAGAGAGAGACTGAATGCTGCATGTGGAAGGTCAACCCTTGGGCTGAGCAGCACTTCCCTTGTAACAAATCTCACACTCTTTTCTGTTGAGTAAAGTGGAACCATATTCTGCTTTGCTCAATGAGCGGTGTGCAAGTCGGCTTCCTGCTGCAGATCACGAATGGGCTGCTTTTCTCTTTATTTCGGTGCTAGTTCCAGTGTTGCCCGCTAGAAGATGCCTCCCGTACCTTTGAGCACAGCAAAAAAGGCATGCTCTTGCTCACGCATCTGCTGTGCCTCCCCCACATCCCAGGGCACAAGTGGCACGTAAGCCAGGAAAGTCCGTGAAGCTGCCCTCGGGCAGACGTGGGTGCGGGAGCAGGAGTCGTGCGAAGGGGGTTCTGCACCTCACCTGCCAACCACTGAGCAAGTCTGAGCCCCAGATTTCCCCTCACTAAGACAGGGACAGCGAAGGCACACATACCACACGGCTCTTCTGGGAGAGCGCTCCCAGAACCCCACTCTGTCATCCACACACAGAGCGGCTTGTGAACAGGGACAGCTGGGCTGGTGTTGACCAGAGACCTTCACGACAGTCGATTTACATTATCCAGGTCTCTGTCCCTTTCTACCTCTTGCCATGCCTTCAGCCTGCGCCCCCCCACCCCCCACCCAAAGCAAGAGTCCCGGTTTTGCTGCCTTCTGGGGCATCCCCACGATCATTCTAACCTGTGATGTTGTGTCTGCCTAGAGATCTCTCCGTCGACCAGCCTTAAATCCATAATGAAAAAGAAAGACTATGGCTTCCGTGCAGGAGGTAATGGGACCAAAAAGAACCTTCAGTTTGTTGGGGTTAACGGTGGGTAAGCATCGCTCGTGAAGCCCAGACTGCCCCCCTCCACACCACCTATCCCGCTGTCATCCTCAGAATTCTCTTTTCCTAGGGGGAAGCATCTGGTTCTCATTTTTCTTCAAGGGAATTAACGGCCCTTTAAAACTCCATCTTGGGTTTGCATGTGTTTGGCTCCTTGCCCGCTGCGGTGGTCTGCTGGATCCTGTGCTTTTAACGTCTTGGCTTTGGTGTCCCCGGGGCCAGGATTCCAGGTGGCTTCTGGGAGTTTGGGGAACACACGGGCCCTCTGTGGAAGACATTTAATCTGAACCACAACACTGAAAGCAGGACAAACTCTTAATTTGTTCAACTTCAAATTTCATCCATTTAATTTTTTTCTCCTTTTACTAACTTGCTGCAACCAAACCAGCATTTTTTTTTTTTTTAAAGATTTATTTGACAGAGAGAAACACAGCGAGAGAGGGAACACAAGCAGAGGGAATGGTAGAGGGAGAAGCAGGCTTCCTGCCAAGCAAGGAGCCCGATGCGGGGCTCGATCCCAAGACTCTGGGATCTGACCTGGGCCGAAGGCAGACGCTTAACGACTGAGCCACCCAGGCACCCCCAAACCAGCATTTTTTTAGGATGAAGAAAAACAACCGATGTCTATTGACTCAGAACACGAACCAAACCTTATATATTCTAGAGAGTAAACCATTGGATTTAGAATATTTCCTAAATTAGTCATTCAGCGTTTATTAAATGCCAACAAATGTGTTAGGTGTCAGGGATAAAAAAAAAAATCCAATAAATCATCATCCCTGCCCATTGGGTGCTACGGTGAGTGCTGTGAATTGTGTAAGACTTGACGATTCACAGACCTGTAACCCTAAAGCAAATAATACTTTATATGTTAATAAAATAAAAAATTTAAAAAAGAAATCATGGTCCCTGCCTTTAGCTCATAGTTTGGACAGGGTAGAGATAAGACAAGAAGTAAAGGGAAAACAGCAATATGCTGAGATGAATTCCAGTAAAGAAGGGACACGGGCCCAAAGGAGGGGCACCAGACCCAGCCAGTGGTGGGCCCAGGAGGTCGGAACCCCAGCTAGTTTGGGTCAGACCAGAAGAGAGGCACCAGATTTAAACAAGGGTGACGTCACTCTTGCAGGCTCTGTGAGGAAAATGTCAGAAATAATGACGTGGGATGTCACAGGAGAATCGCTATTCCCATTCCCACTTACATCCGACTCTGTGAACCTGGGAGAAGCAGGTCCTCTCTCTTCCCTGCTTACCCGCTCCCAGCGGTGCCTGCCCTGTGCCCAAACCTGGAAGGCGGTCTCATAGGTATTGCTGGCCCCATTGTCTACCATCCAACTCCCACCCTCCTTCCCTCGAACGTGCCAAGTGGGGCCCATCGTGGGGCCCTTGCATTTGCTATCTGTTTTTCCATCTGTCTCCCTGCCACCCTGAAAGTGCTCCTGTCCCATATAGTCTTCCGGATTTGTCACTTTAGTGCAGTGGTCCTCAACCTTGGCCGCACCTTGGAAACCCTGAGGGAACCTTAAAAATATCAGTGCCTGAGTCCCCTCCCTTAAAACTCTGGCTGAATGAGTCTGGGGTGCTGTGCACATATTGGGAATTTATACACCCTCAAGTGATTACAACGTCCAGCCAAGGTGAAAACCTTCTGCACTAATTAATGTATCCCCTCCTCCCATCACTCTTTTCCATGGTCCTCTATTATTTTATTCATTGTTCTTATCACTAATTGTTTACATGTTTGTTTTCTGGTTTTCTCTACGAGAATATAAGCCCAGTTAGGACAGGGACTTCGGTATAGCATTTAGAAAAGTGTGTGGCACACAGTAGGTGCTCAATAAATTGCTGTTGACTGCATGAATGGTCTTCCAGGTGAAGTTTTTATGGAAGCAACTGTAAGACAAGAAGTGCTTGGTAAATGTAACATGTCCCCCCTTCTCTTAGTCATCAAAGCCAAAGGCTGTTCCAAGCACAACAGGGGAAGAAACATCTGTGGTTTAGACAAGACAGAATGTGAGCCTGCGGAGGAGCAGGCTGGCTTTGCAAGTCCAGTGACCATGGAGGCCTTACGCAGGGGCCAGCATCCAGAGAAAGGGCCTAAGGGGGTTCAGTGGAAGTTGGAGCCACTGAGCTCCCCCGGTGTCTGTGGCAGTGTTCAATGGCCCCAGAGCCTGAAATCCTTATTTTAACTGCAGGATCCTCTATCAGGGGTCTCCTGTTGACCATCAGCAGAAGGATCAATCAATCTACCAGGACTTCCCACCATGATCTGTGGTCTACCACCTCAATGGAGTCGCACATAACTGAACCTAAGGATAGCTGCTAGGGAGGGTGGCCCACGAGACAAGGGGGCTGATGTCCTCGCGTTTGCTGTCGCAAGCAGCAGCTGAAACAGGCCACAGCCAGGAAACGCAGATGCTGGGTTCAGGCACCCTACCGTTCGTGTTTCCTATGGAACACTGCTGGCAGGAGACACAGATGGGTCCTCCTGTGTCAGGTGTGAGCCTGGCTAGAAAAGGGGGCTAAAGGGAAGCTTCACGATCACCCAGAGACATGAAGATCTGTCCGTCAGCTCTGAGAATTCAGGGTGGGGGTGGGGGATGTTTGCCTACGTCTGGGCCCCTCTCTAGACAACACGTTAGGATTCCAGAAGCAAATGCTTTGGGGAGGATCTTGGATGGCTTGTCTGGATCACCCAAATGCATCGGCCAGTTAGGGCACGGGCCATTTGTGAGTTCCCTACCAAGAGCTTAATTATCTTTCCTCCCCAAATGGCCTCCGGTGTCAGAGTCACGGCTCTCCAGAACATTTTTCTCTGACGTAAGGTTCCTGGGAGTCCCCTCGCCCAGGCCTGCAGATACAGAGAAGGGAGGATGTGGTCAGCAAGCTGGGGATTATTATCTGAAGCCCACCTGGTTCTTATTTGTGTTGATCTGGGCACCGGGCAGGAAACACAGAATGAATGACCTTTGTCTCCTCCTCCAGCTACGAGACCACCTCAAGTGAGGAGACCAGCGGAGAGGATAGCTCCCAGGAAGACTTGTCTGACAGCGAGGCTGAGAAGAAATGTGATGGCCCAGAACATAGGCGGGGAAAGGAGGCCCATCCTGCCTGCACGGCCGGGCAGGGCCTCTCGGAGGGCAGCAGCACCACAGACCAGGAAAGTGGGCGTGGGGAAGAACTCTCCCATCCCAAGGCTGAGAGGTGAGTCAGAGGGGTATAGATGGGGGTACCTGACCCTCTGGGAAAGGGCAGGGGCACTTCTTCATCCTTTTATTCTATTATACTTGCTCACTTGTTCATTCATCTTTCGATCCATTCACCAGTCTTTCCTGAGTTTCTAATCGATGCCAGGCACAGACGTAAGTGCCGCCTTCGTGGGATATACTGTCACAGACAGAGCTCTACATGTAAAGCTAACATCGTGCCAGCCCTGGAAATGTGAAGGACTTTACACGCACTATAATCCTTTTAATTATCCTGCATAGTAGAAATTACTATAATCCCCACTTTACAGATGTGGAGAAGAGACTTAGAGAAGTTAGGGGACACAGCTGAGTGGGGCTTCTGACCCAGGTCTCGCCTGACCCTCACCCACATGCTTATTCGCCTCTCCCATTGGCCATGTGGACTTAACCCCATCTTTTAAAGAGATGCGAAATCATGTCACGCGGTGAAAAGAAGCACTGTCTTTGAGGCTGGACACGCTTGGGGTCAAATCCCATGTCTGCCACCGGGTCCCTTTACACAAGGCGCCTAAACTGTACTTGTCTCAGCTTCCTCGTCTGTGATATGTGGGTAACAGCCACCTGATAGGTTTGCTCTGGGGACCAGATGAGAAAAAGTATGTAAAACGCCTAACACAGTGCCTGCCACAGAGCAGGCTCTCGACAAATAGTAGAGGGGTGCTGGGGTGGCTCAGTCAGTTAAGCATCTGCCTCTTGACCTCAGCTCAGGTCTTGATCTCAGGGTCAATAGTTCAAGCGCCACACTGGGCACCATGTTGGGCATGAAACCTATTTTTAAAAAAAGAAAGAAAGAAAAAGACGTAGAGGGGCTCCTGGGTGGCTCAGTGGATTAAAGCCTCTGCCTTCGGCTCAGGTCATGATCTCGGGGTCCTGGGAACGAGCCCTGCATTGGGAATCTCTGCTCAGCAGGGAGCCTGCTTCCCCCTCTCCCTCTGCCTACCTCTCTGCCTACGGGTGATCTGTTTGTCTGTCAAATAAATAAAATCTTAAAAAAAGAAAAAAAATGTAGTAGGAATAAGGAGAGGAAGTCTCATTACCAACATCACCCCTATCAGCCGAGCTGCTGGAGGAGTGACAAGCAGTGGATGGGGGCTGATTGGTAAGCAGGTCCACAGGGCCGCTCAACATGGTGGCACTGTATGCTCACGTGCTGAGGGCAGAGCTTCCTGGTGACCAGTGCCATTAAGTCCCACCCTGGGATGGTCTGTCTGCCCTTACACTAACCCAGGAGGAGTACTCAGCACCGAGAGCACCCCAGCTTAACTGAGTTTCCTTGTATTGATTCTTTTTTTTTTTTAAAGATTTTATTTATTTGACAGAGAGAAACACAGCGAGAGAGGGAACACAAGCAGAGGGAGTGGTAGCGGGAGAAGCAGGCTTCCCGCTGAGCAAAGAGCCCGATGCAGGGGTTGATCCCAGGACTCTGGGATTATGACCTGAGCCGAAGGCAGATGCTTAACGACTGAGCCACCCAGGCGCCCCTCCTTGTATTGATTCTGTTAGCGTTGATGGTATCTCATGAAAGAATAACGTGAAAAAAAACTGCTGATAGGGATGGAGTTCTCCGGATTTTTCAAGTGACTTAGGCAGAAAACGGTTTATCCAAAGTCAGGATGACAGCCCTCCCTTTTCCCAGTGTGTCAGGAACTGCGGTTAGTCTCACGGCCCCCAGAATGCTTTGGTGATCTGCTCCTGCCTTCTGAAAACAGCAGGATAAAAAGGGCGATGTACTCGACTCACTCCTTGGCAGAGTTCAGAGGCCAAGCCTCACTGTCAGGCTGCATTCAGCGGGATGCCCTTGCCTGGGAAGTGGCCCAGGGAGGGGGTTTCAGCTGCTGAGAAGCAAAGTCAAGCTAGGGAATGACTTTCTTTTATATTAACATGAAGACTGATAGATATATATATACATTTTTTTTTTCTTTAGATATAAACCCTCAGAAGAATTCCTCAGTGCATGCCGGGCATTGAGCCAACACCTGCCAGAAACTGGGGCCACCACCGACCAACTCTTGGTACTGTGATTTTTCATTGTTATGGAAGGATGTCCCTACTGTTTAAGATGTTAGTTCCAACTGGGTGACTTTGGTCCTTTGCCGGAGGCAGCAGTGTGCATGTGCACGGAATCCCTTTCCCCAGGGTGCCGTCCTTTGCCCAAACTCTGCTGCCAGGGAGAGGATAACGATGCTGGGAGATGGGAACAGGTGCATACGCATCAGGGAGCAGCCTGGTGCCCCAAGGCCCCACGGAGCATTCCCAGGCATCGGACCTGAACGTCCAGCATAAAACTCTGTGTGCATTCAAAACCAAACCAAACCCTGTGTGTCTTGGGCTCAAAATCGCCTCACAACTGGGGAGAACTGTGGGGACAGTGACGAAGACGTGGGATGGGAACTGGGGATTCTAGTCCCAGGACTGCTGTTGGTGAGATAGTGAGCAAGTCCTTTCACTGCTCAGAACGTGTGTCCTCATTAATAGAATGAAGCTAAAGGTGGGTGGTGGACAGCATGTCTTCCTTACCCTCAAGGTATTTACTTCTGTAGTTTTTACTATGTTTCCTTTTTTTTTTTTCCTTTTAAGATTTTATTTATTTATTTGACAGAGAGAGAGAGAGCACAAGTAGGCAGAGTGGCAGGCAGAGGGAGTGGGAGAAGCAGGCTCCCCGCTGAGCAGGGAGCTCAACGTGGGGCTTGATCCCAGGACCCTGGGGTCATGACCTGAGCCGAAGGCAGTCGCTTAATCAACTGAGCCATCTTGGTGCCCCATCCTTTTTTTTTTCTTTTTAAGATTGTATTCATTTATTTGTCAGAGAGAGAGATACAAAGAGAGAGAGCACAAGCAGGGGAAACAACAGGCAGAGGGAGGAGCAGGCTCCCCATTGACCAGGGAGCCCGATGTGGGGCTTGATCCCAGGACCCTGGGATCATGACCTGAGCCAAAGGCAGACGCTTCACTGACTGAGCCACCCAGGTGTCCCTTTACTCTGTTTCTCGACACGAACCTATGGGTCAAGAGACCAAAAAGCAAAAAAATACATCTGCTTGCTCCTTAACACCTTTGTGGCCCACAGGGAATTGAACATGGAGCCATTAGGTTTTACTTTTATTGACGAGATCCTGGCGCAGACACATATTCCCAAGTCAGGAGAGCCAACTGGTAGGCCCCGACATGTAACAGCCTGTAAGCA
Organism: Procyon lotor; assembly: GCA_028646535.1. NCBI lineage: Eukaryota > Metazoa > Chordata > Mammalia > Carnivora > Procyonidae > Procyon > Procyon lotor. Next base: position 42,870,514 of record CM053606.1, on the reverse strand, counting down.
TTTTTAAAGCCCATCTTGTTCTCCTTTGTAGAAGGGCCTTAGGAGTAAAAAATGATTGATTCAGCCCAGCCCGTTTTCATTACTTTATCTTAGCTGATTTTGCAAACAGTTCCCAGATTATTAAAAAAAAACCACAACAACAACAGTATGTGATACAAATACATACAGTCAGTTCAGTTGCCTGAAATTCCTGTTACTTAATCTTGAATGAATTACAGAACTAAGCTGTATGTTCCTTAATGTTAGGATCTTTCTCCAGATTCTCCTGACGATTCCACAGGAAAGGGAGACACATTCTGATATATAAAAAGTGTTTTGGCCACGGAAGATTCCACTTTTTCTGCCCAGAAAAGTGATAAGGGAGTGATGTCTGGCTGGCTCAGTTGGTAGAGCATGTGACTTGATCTCGGGGTCGTGAGTTCAAGCCCCAAGGTGGGTGTAGAGTTTCCTTAAAAATCTTGAAAAGAAAAGCGATAGAGGATGTGCAAACCTGACAACACACCAGTGTGAGAATCAAAGTACCGCCTACCCTCATCCCACCTTAGAGACAAAGCAGGTTGTACAAGGACCTCATTGTGTAGAGCCATGAGAGATTAGGGACCCAGCCCTATTTCATCCCCATTTTGTAGATGAGACAAGGAAGGTTCAAAAAGACTATATGACTTACAGGTCATATACAGCTGAGCCCGGACTCCAAATCCAGTTCCTTTCCAGAATCCTTATGAAATCACATCCCCATGGTCTCTCCTTCCCTTCAGATAAATAACTTAAGCAAGTTCTATTTCAAGCACGTAGGTCATGTAACACACAGAGTTACACACATTCGCTCTGGAACTCTCCTCCTTCATGGTTCCAAAGGAGCAACATACTGCAGATAGTGGGGTCCTGCCATGGGTTGTTAAACCATTTTCTCTGAAGGTTCTAGCAAAGCTTAAAAGCCAAAAATAATTCAAGCCCAGCTGTTTGGCTTTTATTCCTAGCATAAATTGGGCATGTTGTTTATCTTAGCTTTCAGTGTGTGTCTTCCCCGTTAGTAAAATGTTGTGGCTTGCTAGCTATGCCTATTAAAAACACACAAAAGTCCTGGTAGGGTCCGGACTGAGATCAATGCAGGCTGGCTATATGTGTGCGAAAGACAGGGCCTTGGTTATCCTGTGCATACAGGTGTGTGATCTAAACTCACAGTAGATTCAAACTGTCCCCTGAAAAAGTGCTTTGTCACTGATTATTGTTTGCTCTCCCAGACCTCTTTCTACCTCACGTGGGGGGCTGATGGCACAGGTTCAAACCACCCCCACCCCGCCCCAGCTCTGATCCCTCCAGGAGTAGCTCACATGGACTTAGAGGGAGCTAAGGGACAGAGATGAACCATCCAGTGGAAACTAACGGCCGGGCTCAAGCACCCCAGGCCAGGTGACCTCCTGGAATTGGAATCTGTTGGTATTTCAGAGGCTGAGCTTGAACACCATCCGTCAAGAGTGGTTCCGTGTCTCCAGCCGGAAGTCGTCCAGCCCCACTGTGGTGGCCGCCTACCTCCGTGGGGTCCAACCCCACTCCCCACACTTCCTGAAGCTGCTGGTGAACTTGGCTGATGGCAACGGGAACACGGCCCTTCACTACAGTGTGTCCCATTCCAACTTCTCTGTGGTGAAACTGCTGCTGGACACAGGTCGGAAATGGTTGCGTCTGCTAAGTCTGGGTCCCCCCTTGAAGGACCATTTTGGTACCCACTTCTTCACTGTCCTGAGTTCCTCCTGTATTCTAGCCACTGGACTAAGACCACTGTGCCTTTATGATGTCACTCATTCTTCACAATACTTTTTTTTTTTAATTTTATTTATTTATTTGACAGAGAGAGAGATCACAAGTAGGCAGAGAGGCAGGCAGAGGTGGGGGGAAGCAGGCTCCCTGCTGAGCAGAAAGCCTGATGCGGGGCTCGATCCCAGAACCCTGAGATCATGACCCAAGCCAAAGGCAGAGGCTTAACCCACTGAGCCACCCAAACGTCCCTCTTCATAACACTCTTGTGATGGAGGTCTAATTATCCTCATGTTGCTGTGTGGGACAGCATCACGCAGCCTGGGAGTGACGGTGTGGACAGGTGGCTGCTGGGGCTGGCTGAAGGCATGTCCAGGCCCAATGGCACCTATGAGTCTAGGAAAGTTGTATGAGGGATACCTAGGAGGGTACCTATAAAACCCCAAATGATCTCCACAGATTAGGCCCTCTGCTAAGCACTTGGCATATGAGATCTCATTTAATCTGCATAACTCCTGTTAATAGGGATGATTATTCCTGTTCTAAGATGATGAAAGTGACGCTCAGAAAAGTCAACAGACTTCTGCGTGACTTTTGAGATCGCTCAGTGTGTTGCTGGGGTTAAAGTTGATGCCATTGGTTTGTTCTTCCCATTCCCCGCATCCGAGAATTGGAGCACTTGCTAGATCTGTAACCTTTATTTAGGAGGCTGGAGGAGGAGTTTAAATGGGCATCATAAAGTCTGAATTCCAGATCCAACAGCTTTCCCCCACCTTGGATCTTATCCACCTTGGCTTAAATGCCTCCATGGCTTTCCACTGCTCTAAGAATGAAAGGCAGCTTCCTCGGCCTGGCCTTCGGGAATCCCGGATGGCCTGGCTCCTGCCTTCTTTTGCTGCCTCAGTCATCACTGTGCATCCTCCTTCCGTCCCTTGCAGTCACATGGCTCCCACTCACCAAGCCCATTCCATTCTCAGAGCTGCTGCATTCTTTTCCTATCTGAACCCTTTTCCCTGAAGCCTTTCTTAGGTCTGGCTCCTCATCATTCCAGTTCTCCAAAATCCCATTAAGCAGCCTTGAGGGCTTTTGACCTGATTGGAAAGGTGATGTACCTGATGTCAGCCTAAAATTCTTTCGGCTTTCCAGAGCATCACAGGAAGATAAAGTCACGACTCTGACATTGAGCCAATCGTTCTAGATTTCAGTTCTTCATGGAATGAGGGACCCTATAAAAGGGGTAGCTCAACGGAGAAAGGCCCATCATTAAATGGAGCATGCCTCTGAGTTCCGTGCATGAAGAATCCAAAGATTGGAAATGTAGAGCCTCACCTTGAAGTCGCTGGCCCTTGAGGCCTGTTGGAAGTTCTCCAGGTGGGCCAGGCCAGGCCAGAGAACAGACGACCTAATAAGCTTCGGTTGTCACACATTTCTTCCGTTCGGTTCTCCTCACCCCTAAAGTGATCTGGAAGCTTTCTGTTTATCACACTGATAGAGCTGAAAGAGCCATAAGCATAAAGTATGAAGGGGAACTGGAGAATGGGCGGAAGATTCCATTACTTTCCTTCGCTGTAGAAGGTTTGCTGAGGAGGGCATATTGGTCACCCTCGGAAACCTAAGCCCACAGTCGTGAGGCATCCAGAAAGCACGTTACACACTGTCAGGGGCTACACGGAAGTGACTCACCATGATTGAGTATAGAGCCGGGGGTGCCCTTAGTGATCTGTCCTTTATTTTGCCAGAACACCGCCGCAGAGGAGAAAGCTTGTGAAACTGGAGCGGGCTCAGTCAAGAGTGTTTGCTCTCACCGCCCAGGAGGGTTGGCTCAGGAGAATCTGCTGTAGAAGCCCAGGTCTTCAGCCCCTTTTCTGAGCCCCTGAGGAGGAGTCAGTCCTTACTACTGAGTCATAAGTCATGTTTCTGAAGAGAGTAAAGAGAACTGTAACCTGAGGATTGTTTACATCTTTAAAAGCAAACATGAAATAGTCCTGAGGTAAAAATAAAAAAATCAATAGGAAGGCAGTGCAGATATTCCCCTGTTCCTCAGGGCAGAGCTGTGAGGCAAGGTTCAGGACTGTAGTCGGCTTTCACAGCCCCGCCCATCACGACAGTGGTCAGAGTGATTTTTTTTTTTTAATCCACTAGCATCCTGGCATCACAATGGCACGTTTCTGGGAAATTTTTTGAGGTGGGGTGGAGGGAATGTCAAACCAATATTGGTTTTTTTTTTACCCAAAAACAAAACTTATAAGTAGCCCAGACATTTTTTCATAAAAATCCAGGTTTGTTCCAATGAATACCTAAGTCTTCATGGCAAGTGGCAAGGCTCTAAAAACCAGAATACTGTTCTGGACAATAACAGCGAAACAGGTACTGCTTATTGAGTGCTTGCTATGTGCTCGGTACAGTTCTAAGTGCTTTCAATATATTAACTCTTTAAATTTCACAGTAACTCCATAGGTTCTGTTATTATCCCCATTTTACAGAGGAAATGCTAAGAAAGGCTAAATGACTTGCTCTACTGAGATAGCTTCTTTAAGTGTGCAAACGTGATACACTGGTTTTTCAGATAAGCAATGATATAGGGAAGATTTTGTTTACCACGCGATACCGCCCTTAAGAGGGGGGATCATTTCTACAACAGATAACAGGCTGATGATCTCCTGCGTCGGTTTTGGTGGAGAGGGATATCAATGCATGCATATCCCCAGGGTTACAAAGCTGACATTTCTTCTGAGTTCTCAACTAATACTTCATCTTAAAAATATGCTATTTTCTACTCTACTGTGAGATGGATTGTTAATATAAAAATGCATGGAGACTTTTTTTTCCCCTTCCATTTTTCAAATGAGATGGTTACTCCTGAAAGATTTCCTATGTTTACCCTGTGGCATTTATCAGGCCCCCTGGTACCCTGCCCAACACATCTCTAGGCCTTTGGGAAAGACCTGAAAACTCAGCCGTCAGCTTGAGTCACACACAACACAGAATAAAACCTAAAATGCGCAGTGGGTGGGGTGTGGCTGGGTAAGCGATGGGCTCTAGAGCCACACGCACTTGCGTCCTGGTCTCATTTCCCTTCCACTTGGGCAGTTTATGCGGCTTCACTGACCTTCAGCGTCCAGAACGTTGCTTTAAGAAATAGTCACCAGGCACCCCCTGGGCATCTGTGACTCTACCACCACGCACCTTTCTTGCTGGGTAGCCTAGAAAACGTGTAAAGAAAACTAGGCACTTTGAAAGGCTGCTACAAATGTAAACACTGACTCCACCACTGGGAAAGGACCGTTTGGTACCACGGCCCTTTAAACAGCAGGCAGCTAAAGCAGAGACTCACTTCTGCTCCCCTGGGAGCTAGTCCAGTGCTCACTGCTCCCCTTGCAGGTGTCTGCAATGTGGACCATCAGAACAAGGCTGGCTACACTGCCGTGATGATCACTCCCTTGGCTTCTGCAGAGACCGCCGAAGACATGGCTGTCGTCTGGAAACTCTTAAAGGAAGGAAATGTGAACATCCAAGCTACTCAGGTAGGAGGTGGGAACGTGATCCCCTCTTGAATAAATAGGGGTACCTCTCAGTTTTATTCCGCCAGTGGGGGGGGAAATTCCACAAAGATCCATGTAGAGTTTTTAACCCAAGAAGGTGGGGCCCTGCAAATGGCATCTGTCCAAAGCCTGTACATTCGTTGTCTTCAAAAGCTTCTGAGATCCAGACAGGCTAGGACGGGGGGCAGTGAGCTTGTCATCTACGTCCTGGTCCGCAACCGGGCAAAGTCCATCTGGATCTAACTTCTTGAACGAACTGATCCCACAGTTAGCACCAGCGGGAGAAGGCATGAATGAAAAGGCCAAAAAGCATCTGCTAGTTGATTGTGTAGGAAACTCCTACAGGTGACCCACCTCAATCATGAATTAGAAAACAGTTCGAAGGGTTGGCATGTCTCTGTTCAGCTTCTGGGCTCCTCTACTTGACAGCACAGAGTAGGCGTCTGGTCCTTAGCCAGTGGGGCTTTGAGTTAGACAAGGCTCCATAGACAGCGGGAACTCCTCAAAAGACCATGTACCCATCTTTGACTAATATGAGAACAACGGAGTGCATGCAACTCTCCTTCCCACCCCCACACCCCCCGAGAGCGATCAGAGGTGTAGCCTAGTTATCAAGAACTGTGAAGGACCTGAGACTGTACTCTACCTTAATGCTAACAAGTTAGCATGCTACACTGTCACAGATGCTGGTGGAGGACATGAAACCCCTGTGCCAGAGACAAAGGACAGTGTATTATTCACAGCAAGAAGAGCAGTCACAGTGTCGGAATTTACACTAGCTCCCTGTGCACGGAGTGGGTTATATTACTGGAGAGGAACCCTGAGCATAGGCAACCTGAATCTTTTATACGGGATAGTATGTCCACCCTCTGTTTTGGAGAAGATACTATCTCTCTCTTCCAAGGCTGTTCACTGTACCAGCATCTTTAAGAAGACTGTCTAAATTATCACGATTTCACTCATATGTGGAATTTAAGAAACAAAACAGTGGAACATAGGGGAAGGAGGGAAACTAAAGATGAAATCCGAGAGGGAGACAAACTCCAAGAGCATCTTCATCACAGGAAGGAAACTGAGGGCTGCTGGAGGGGAGGGGGGTGGGGGGATGGGGTGATGGGCATTAGGAGAGCACGTGAGGTAGTGAGCTCTGGGTGGCACAGAAGATGGGTCAATCACTGACCTTTACCTCTGAAACTAATAATACACTGCATGTGAATTAACTGAATTTAAATAAATTTTTAAAAACAAACAAAAAGGGCGCCTGGGTGGCTCAGTTGGTTAAGCAGCTGCCTTTTGGCTCGGGTCATGATCTCAGGGTCCTAGGATTGAGCCCCGCGTCAGGCTCTCTGCTCAGTGGGGAGCCTGCTTCTCTCTCTCCCTCTGCCTGCCTCTCTGCTTACTTGTGCTCTTTCTCTATCTGTCAAATAAATAAATAAAATCTTTAAAAAAAAAAAAAAAAGACTTTAAAAACAAAAAAATAAAAAGACCATCTAGAACAACAAGGCAGATAATGACTCACAAGGTGTGGAAAAAAACAAAGAGACCCATAAAAAAGTGCCTCCCAACAGTATATTTAACCCCCCCTCCCCGTCCACCCCCACAAAGTGCAGGTGATAGCCTACCCAGACAGAGTCACTTCACACACTCCATCTCACAGCAGTCCTACTGTTAGGCAACAAACAGACATTTGTGATTCACTTTCTGTTTTTCAGAGTATTTTCACCTAGAGCTCCTACACCATTGGATTTAATAAAGCTGTTTTCATTTTAAATGTTTCCTATAAACATGCTAATTTTTTTTCTAAATTGGCCCTTTTTTTTTTGAAAGATTTTATTTATTTATTTGACAGACAGCAAGAACAAGCACAAGCAGGGGGAGTGGCAGGCAGAGGGAGAGGGAGAAGCAGGCTCCCCACGGAGCAGATGGGGGGCTGGATACCAGGACCCTGGGACTACAACCTGAGCTGAAGGCAGACCCATAACCAACAGAGCCACCCAGGAGCCCCTCTAAATTGATCTCTTGCAAGAAGTGATGCTCACCAAAATCAAAATCAGTGCTCCTTCCCCACTTTTTTAAGAGGGGGGAGTGGGGTGCAGCTGAGGGAGAGGGAAGGAATCTCAAGCAGGCTCCGTGCCCAGCGCAGAGCCTGATGTGGGGCTTAATCTCACAACCCTGAGATCATGACCTGGGCAGAAATCAAGAGTTAGATGCTTAATGGACTGGGCCACCCAGGTGCCCCCAGCGCCCTTTTTCTTATGGAGGAGAAAGTGATGCTCTAGGAGGATAGGCTGCTCATCCCAGGTTGCTAAAGGAGGGACAGGAATTCTCCCACTGCTCCCTCCAGCTCCCTCCAGGGCTTCTCCATAAAGGAAAGCAAGAGGAATCAGGTAAATAAGAGGGAGTTGGGAGGCTGGGAGTCTCCTAGGCTGTGCTGTTTATTTCTTTTTGTATCTCCAGGATCAGCGCAGTGCCTGACATATAGCAGCACTCTGTAAATATCATTGAATTAAATTGTATTGAATTAGACCAGGAGGGAGGTGAGGAAGACAGGGGAAGTCAGGCAGAGGGGCAGACAAGAAGACAACCTACATAAGTCATCCAGCTTTAATACCACTGGGAGAGAAGAGTCTCAGTGGAAATCTCATGGTCTGGTTAGTCCAGTAAAGAAAGAACCATTACGGGGTGCCTGGGGGGCTCAGTTAGGCATCTGCCTTCGGCTCAGGTCTTGATCCTGGGATGGAGTCCCACATCGGGTCCCTGGCTCCGTGGGGAGCCTGCTTCTCCCTCTGCCTCTGCCCTGCTTATGCTCTCTCTCAAATGAATAAATAAAATGGAAAGAGAGAAAGAGAGAAAGGGGGAAGGGAGGGAGGGTGGAAGGAAGTATGGAAAAAAGGAAGGAAAGATCATTACTTCAGGGCTGAGTATAAGCAACCCAAAAGGCAAACGGCTTCTCTGGACAGATCTGCCTGTGTTCCAGAGAAATGAGAAACAGGACCCGGAAGAATACATTCCCACATGCTGAGCATTCGTCCTACGTTACCTCTCAGGCTCCTAACAACAATAATGGCTAACACATGCCCGGCACTTGTGAAGCATTCAGGTCTCACAACCACCTCGTAAGGCAGATAACTTTGTTAAGCATTCCCCATTTTACCAAATCAGGAAAAGTCACTGAGAGGTTAATTTGTCCAGATTCACACAGATAATAAGCAGCACAGCCAGGGTTTTCCTGATTGCGAACCCCCTTTCTTTTTTCTAAGCCCCAGCATTCTGGACAGGGAAGCATAATCCATCAGTGACTGCAGACTGGCCTGTAATCAGTGAACAAACACGTCAGCAAACATGTTCTCAGCACTTTTTACGCCTAAGACACGGCGCTCAGAGCCGCAGGGGATCTGAAAGGACAGAAAACAGAAAGTTTGCCTCATTCTCACAACCTTAAAAAAGCCTGACGTCCGGTGAGAGAGATGAGCCGGACCTGCCTCGGACCCAGGAGAACCATGAGAGCAGAATACAATCGAGCTGTGTAAGAGGACCACGGATATAAAGGAAAATCGATGAGGAATAATGGCCAATTTGTAATCAGAAAAATCACTACCACACACAGTTATAGTTATTTCACTTGATTCCTACAAAAGCCCTGTGAGGTAGACGGAACAGGTGGTTCTTATATTAATTTTTTTTAAAGATTTTATTTATTTATTTGACAGAGAGAGATCACAAGTAGGCAGAGAGGCAGGCGGGGGGTGAGGGGATGGTGGGTGGGAAGCAGGCTCCCTGCTGAGCAGAGCCTCGATGTGCGCAGGGCTCGATCCCAGGATCCTGAGATCATGACCTGAGCCGAAGGCAGAGGCTTTAACCCACTGAGCCACTCAGGCGCCCCTCTTATATTAATTTTTAAGAAAAGTGAAATAACCCGGGCGCCTGGGTGGCTCAGTTGTTAAGCGTCTGCCTTCGGCTCAGGTCATGATCGAGGGGTCCTGGGATCGAGCCCCGCATCGGGCTCCCTGCTCAGCGGGAAGCCTGCGTCTCACACTACCATTCCCTCTGCTTGTGTTCCCTCTCTTGCTGTGTTTCTCTCTGACAAAAAAAATTTAAAAAAAAAAAAAAAAATCTTTAAAAAAAAAAAAAAAGAAAAGTGAAATAACCAAGAGTCAGGGACTGCGAGGGACGGGGCCAGGGTCACGCACTAGGAAACAGGAGAACCAGGGCTTGGGCTCACTTTCTGACTCTGAGCCTTCACCATGTACACCGATTACAGGGATGTCACAAAGGGTCAGTGGCGGGGCACCTGGCTGGCTCAGCCCGAAAAGATTGTGACTCTTGATCTCGGGTTTGTGAGTTCGAACCCCAGGTGGGGTGTCGACATTACTTAAATAAACAACTTAAAAAATGTTTTTCCATGACTGCAGATTAGAAATGACCGCAGGACCATGCAAGCAGAGATCTCATCAAGACAGAGGAGGTTCTGGGTATCGCTGAACTGAAAATACCAGGGGTGTTCTGAGCAGACCGAGGCTTCCTGGAGGAAGTTAGGCTGGGGCAGGCCATAGGAAGCCATGGAGGGGAAGCAGTCAACCCTTCCTTTACTCTGTCATTCCATGGTTATCAGTGTATACTCAGTGCCAGGCACTGGGGGGACAGAGTCCCTGCCACCAGAAATCGCACAGTCCACCGGGGAGAGAGAGAGAGAGAGAGTGACAGGCTGCAATACCAACGGGTAAGGTCAGTGTCACGATCCCGTGCCTGAGGGCTTGACAGAGGATGTGGTGTTTGCATGGTGTTCAGGGGAAAAGCAGAAGTTTGCTGGGTGGAGAAGGATGGGTCCAAGCCCAGCAACAGAAGGAGACTGAGACGGACAGGCATTTTCTGGCGAAGTCTGGCCCGAGTATCCCCAGGCTGGAGAGGGGACCCTCACCATGGCCCTGTGCTCTGCGTGGCAGGGAGGCCAGACGGCGCTGATGCTGGGAATCAGCCACGACCGCGAGGACATGGTCCGGGCGCTGCTGAGCTGCCAGGCCGACGTGAACCTGCAGGACCACGAGGGATCCTCGGCCCTCATGCTGGCCTGTCACCACGGCAACGCCGACCTGGTGCGCCTGCTCCTGGCACACCCGGCCTGCGACAGCACCCTGACGGACAAGGTGAGACTTCCGGGCAATTGACAAGTAGGTGTTTTGCTTCCCTTCCTGAAAAAAAATTGAAAAAATGCCGGGCCAGCCTGCAGTATTCCAGGAACCACGTGACTCTGGCATCATGACCTGAGCCAAAGGCAGACGCTTAATGACTGAACCACCCAGGTGCCCCTGGACACGTGCTTCTTAAATATGCGTCTTTGATGGTAACGACAGCGATGGTGTGGCCAGCAGGTCCCCGGGGCCTGCTCAGCACCCCACACTGCGTTAAGCGCGGGCTGTGGACTTATCATTAAGACCCCACAGCAACTTTATGAGGTCGTCTCTGTGGATGCCAACACGTTTGCTCGTAAGGACACAGAATCACGGAGCGGTTGTGTAACACACCCCCAGTCACACAGCAGGTGCAAGCCAGCTGGATCCATCCAACTCCTCAGAGTTCTCTTGGGAGCCAGACCCTTTCCATGCATTAGTGCACTGACAATCTAGTGACACAGATACTTCCCTCCCCATTTTTACTGATAAGGAAACGGAGGCCTAGAGAGTTTCTGCAGCTGTCCTAAGGTCATAGCTGCTGGTTCTCTGAGCAAGGATGCAAGCCCAGGTCTGACTCCAGGGGCTCTATAATGTAATGCTTTAAACACGTCCCTAACTTTCTTTTTTTTTTTTCTTTAGATTTTATTTATTTATTTGACAGAGAGAGAGATCACAAGTAGGCAGGGAGGCAGGCAGGAGGCAGGCGGGGGGTGGGGTGGGTGGGAGCAGGCTCCCTGCCGAGCAGAGAGCCCAATGCGGGGCTCGATCCCAGGACCCTGAGATCATGACCTGAGCTGAAGGCAGAGACTTTAACCCACTGAGCCACCCAGGCACTCCTCGTCCCTGTACTTTCTTAACATCCACAGTTTGAAGGGGAAAAAGGCCCCGAGAGGGAAGAGTCCCTTCCCTGCTCAAGCAGAGACCCTCTCACTGGGCCCCATCGGAACCACCTGAGATTGTTCCATCAGTGGTTCAAGCTGCTGGGGCCCTCGCACCACAGCCGGGCATCACGCACCCCGGCCCAGCATCTTCAGTTTCCAGGAACCCTAGCTCTACCCAAAGCCATTTCAGAGATAGAGAGCACAGACCCTCTGGAAATGCATGTGGGAACAGCGGTGGGTTGCTGGAAATAAGGGCCTCCTGTTCCAAACACTATACAGTCAGACAAAGGATCTGTGTTCGTGAGCTCCCTGCGGGGTGGCCCTGGGGCACAAAGAGGCAGCCCCCTCTTTTCTGGAACAGGCCCAGGGTCCTCCTAGGAGTCACTGTGGCCGTGGGGAAGCCTGAAAGGGCAGGCCTGTGGGACAGGGGGGCACAAGCTTTCCCCGTCCCTGGTTAGCTGGGATATTCAGGCGGTGAGTGTGAGAGCGTTTCCTGGGCCTCTCTGTCCAGGTCTGTCGCAGGTAAGAGATAGGTCGGTGACTGCTTTCCGCAGGTGGAGGAAGGGCACGGTGGGGGCTCGCTTGTAAACTCGACAAATCGAGTGATTGCTAGAAGCATGGGCTTTAGACACTCGTGAGTTTGAAACTGGGTTCAGTAACTGTGACTTCAGGCAGGTCACCTAGCCACTCAGCCTCTGTAAATGGGGAGAGTCGTAGACCGTGCCTAAATACGGTAATATTTGTATATTTGTAAAACGTGTATTTGACATGGGGCAGATGCTCAGTGGATAGTAACAGTTACTGTGACGAGGGGAGCAGACACAGCTAATCAGAAGCAACCAGCACAGGAACGAGTAGGGGCATGGCATTTGCAGGCAGTGGCTGGAGGGACTAGGGGGGATGAAGGTCTGGGCTTAGGGAGGCTGGTCAGACAAGAATCCCCACCAAAGGGAGAAATGGCTCTCATCTGGGGGTGATTCTGCCCTCCAGGGGAGCTTCAGCAATGTCTGGAGACATTTTTATTTGCCATAAGTGTGTTGGGGGAGGAGGGGAGAAGGGGGTGCTGCTAAACATCCTTAAAGACCTACAGATCACCGGGCCCAATACAGCAATAGCTGAGGAACTCTGGCATGGGCGAGGGCTGAAGTCCAGGCAGGACTGGGTCAGGAAGAGCCAGTCCCAGGCTGAGGACCACGGTAGGACCGAAATCCTAGGAGGGGGAAACTGGACAGCTACCCAGATAGTGGCAGAAGCCCACCGCAGCGGAAGGTGAGAGGGTTAGGGGGAATGCTCAGGAAATGCTGGCAACAGGCCCACAGAGGGTTCTCGACCCTACCTATGGCCCATGCACCTGCTGCCTGCTTGGGTCAGGGCTGACTCAGGACTCACACCCCAATTTCCCAAAGGTAACTTGCTTGAGACATTTCAGAGGGACCAGGGAACTGCCGACTGGTCTTACTTGGTCTAACTTACCAAGCACCAAGCCCTGTTCCTCCAGCTTTGCCCTGAAGGGTGGGGTCCAGCCCTTGCCACGGCCACCCTGTCGTTTCAATGTGCACCTTTCCTATGGAGACTTAGACGCAGGTTTGGATCACTTGATAAGTTCCTTGGAAAACTGAGCGAGAATTCATGTCCTGACCTGGGTTTCTCTTGTACTACCTGTATTTAAAGGTTGATGCAAACGTGGAACCCCCGGAATAACCAGCAAGGCCCTTTCTCTAGGTTAAGAAGGAAATTTGAGAAATCAGTCACCCAGCCTCATGGGGGCTGCCTGAGAGAGAAGGTGGTGGGAACTGGGCTCTGGGCTCTGAGGCTCACACTTTGAAGGGCTTGTTTCGGCAATGGCTCTAAAGTCCCCACCAAATTGAAAGCTTGCTAAGGCAGAGACTACACCACGCGCCTTTTTGCCGGATACATAGCAGGTTCTTGTCATATTGAAAGAGAGCCCCAGGGCACCTGGGTGGCTCAGTGGGTTAAGCCACTGCCTTTGACTCAGGTCATGATCCCAGGGTCCTGGGATCGAGTCCCACATCAGGCTCCCTGCTCACTG